>VKOC01000005.1:22998221-23021086 GCA_009364415.1 Spea multiplicata | reverse complement strand
GAGAAAAATGCATTTCTTCTTTTTATTTTCTTTTTTGCCAGCCTGCCCCCCAGTTATGGACATGTGACCCCAGGCTTGCCACTCTGCCCCACAGATATGCCTTTTACCCCTGTATGCCACTCTGCCCCCTGATATGCCACTTCTGCGTCCCCCAGATATGCCTTATATCCCCTATTTGCCACTCTGCCCTCCTGATATGCCACTCTACCTCCCTAGACTTACCAATGCATCCCCAGACTTGCCCCCCATGCTTCAGACTCCCTGGTATCTAGTGGGACAGCCGGTGAACATCTGCGTGATGCACATAGACAACCTCTGCTGCTGCCCGGTATTTTCGCTGGGACTTCTATGGTGGAGCACCAGAAGGTCATGTCAAGCTCAGTCATTGAAGCCCCGGCAGAACTGCCGGGCAGCAACGGAGGTTATCTGCACGCATTGAGCAGACGTCCATCTGCTGCCAGAGAGGAGGATCTGGATCTTGGTCTTATAGTCAGACCTCTATTTGAGGTGGGATTATCAGACGTCCTCGAATATAAGACGAGGGGTATTTTTCAGAGGGTTTGACTGAGCCAAATAGTCTAAGACCTAAGTCCATAAATACATAAATACATAAATACAGTGAAAGGTAAGAGAGGAATGCTTAGATTTTAGTTTAGTAGCATCTTCTTGTTTCTTATTTCCTGGTTATCTTTTTGATTCAGTTTGATAGTTGAATGTTGCCCATGGAGAAGTACAAGGGGTCTTGACTGGGGTTAAGGGACATTAGCTAAGGGAGGTCCTGTATAAATAGGTACCTCCATTTTTTTCACTTATAATCAGGTTTTTACATGAATCCTCCCTCCCTGTTATTAGTAGGGTAACCAAGGGTCTTCTCGTCAGTGTCACAGTGGCGGGGCTGATCAGTCTAAGGTGGGGGTGGAATAATAGTAGGTTATTAGGAAATCGTGTGTTTCTGGTTTGGTTGGTGTTGGTGGTTTTGAGCTGGTCTGTGACTTAGAACCTGGTGTGGGAAATGTGCATCGCAGTATGCTCTTTCCCAATTGGTTTTGTTGTTGGGGTTAATAGTGTTGTTATGTGTTGTATGGGAAGGGGGTGTCATTGTAAATAATGGGAGAATGTATGCACTGTATTACTTTTGGTGGCAACTCTGGCAATGACTTTATTATGTTAATAATTTGTTGTGGTTTTGTTACCCATACATATTTAAATATGGGGCCAATGTGTTTTTCCTGGTTGGGGGTTATGGTATTGGAAATCCGGGACCACGAAATTAACGATTCCTCAGTCATGGGTTGTATGTGCCAGGGTTTTCACCCTTCCCCTTGCTTCTTGCTTCTCACACTCAGCCTCCCCTCAGCTGAAGTAATTTGCTCCTAATTACTTCCCTGCTTTCCTGCTGATTAGCCAGCCCCTTCCTGCTAGAGTCTGGCTATTAAAACAGCAACACTTCAGTACCTCGGCTTGTTTGACGTCCTGATTTGGCTCTCAAATCCCTGGTTTGGATTTTTGACTACGTCTTATGGACGTTATTTTCTCTGCACTTATTATTGTTTTTTGTATACTCAATAAAGGTGATTGCACTGCATTTCTGTCTCTATCTGGTTTGTGGTTCCAGACAGTATGTAATGGAAGAATTGGATTCATGGGGTGCTATGGTTGGGTATGAAATGAAAATTTACTTTCACTTCTCTCAGGGTGTATCTGAATTTACGGGCTCCACACACTTGTGGGAGTTAAACCATCTTTGTTTATATCGTTCTCTTCTTACTATATAATTATACAAAATGGGAGAGCCTATGTATGAATATGCTATTAATATTGGCACATGCTGGAAATTCTATTCTCCGGATATAGTTGCTAGGTTGATTGTATAAAAATAAAGTTACAAAAAAGAATAGAGGGAGTACATTTGAATACCCATCATTTATTGTATTTCTGTAAATCACTGCAGAGATATTTTGTTATTATATGTTCAAGAATGATTTTTCATAGCACCATTAGTCTTCTAGAAACATTTCCACTAACAGTCATTCTTTATATGTCTCATTAAGGCCAATTAAACTAGCCTGGAATCAATTGCATAGCAAATAACCTTGTCATTATAAATGGTTTATGATATGATCTGCTAATAACAGAGCAATCAAATACCATGGGAAAACAAACAGTGTTTGTTATAGCTAATATCAGTTATGAATTTGTCATAGCAGAAACTGCACTAATCCAAGTGAAGAGTAGTAACTGCAAATACACGCCAATCAGGCTGTGGGATTCAAACAACCAGTGTTATAAGTTGTAATATCAGATCAACCATTTTGACTTCTTTTAGCATCAAAATGTATCATGTTGAGGAGTTAAATTAACTGAGTTACATAACTGGTAAGGTTGCAAAACCATAAGTTCAGTGCAATAGCCAATGGTCTGTCATGCCAAGGCACGAGTTGACATGTCAAGGCCTCTGGCAAGCAAACCATTTGTACTTTATTGTAGTCTTTAAATCAGGTGCATACAGGATATTCCTTGATCATCAGTCCTTACTGTCTTGAAATGCACATAACATAGTGAGCTGGTTTCATTATCTTTATTAAAGACTGCTTAACTTGAGGAGAAACACAATCTGCATCCAGCTTCAGGCCTGTGTCTAGAGCACTCCTCTCCCAGGGCCATCCCTTCCTGTGATGTTACCCTGGCTTTCATCTCCCCCTTTCAATAGCATTGAATTTGTTACAGACAAACAAAACAGGTAACAAAAGAACAAGTAAATAGGTATTTGCGGTACTATTTTGAACATTGGGGTAGACTACCCTAGTCCACAGTGACTGTGGCATTGTTCTGACCACCCTTCAAGCCATTTTTCTAGCTACAATCTCAGCTTCACTCTACAACTCAATTTTGCGAGGACCTAAACCAAGTACTTGTAATTTATGTGATTGTGACTCCAATGGAGGCAGTGATGTATCCACACCAGATTTTCGTTGCAAAGTAGGTATCATTCTTAGGACCAGGGATTCAACCTGCTGTGGTTCCAAATTTTCACTGATTCTGTCACTTACTCTTCAGCAGCACCCAGCGCTAGCCCAGAGTGTGTATCTGCCCCCACCAGTTGCTTCCCTGGCACATGAATGAATCTTAATAGCCTCATCACAAGTCTCTGGCATGTCTGGGGTACCTTGTCAATGTCATAATTGTTTATCAATGGAAATAGTGGTTTGTGGTCGGTCTCCAGACTGAACCCCTCCCAGTCCACCAGACTGTGTTGGAAGCATTCACAGGCCCAAACTCCGGCCAGACACTCCTATTCAATTAATCAATCAACCAAATAATTCATAATGCCCAATATTTTTTTCAGTTCATTTACATCAGAAGGGCTTTTTATTTCCTCAGTAGTGTGAACTTTGCTGGCATCTGGCTTACTACCAATGATTTGACCAAAGGAACACAGTTCTGTTTTCCCCAGTGACATTTATTTTTGTTCAGGTTTAGTCCAGACTCTCTTATTGTATGTAGTTCATAATGCAGACATTGAGTGGACCCGTAAACAAGGATGTCATCCATGACCACTACGGTGCCCTTGTGGTATCTCAGTAGAGAACTCATCTCCTTTTGAAAGTACTTAGGTCTGCAGAAACAAAATCAACCTACCGGTGCAATAACGGTAGTGAGCCTGGGTCATCCTGGGTCAAGGGGTATTTGCCAGAATCCGCTTGAAGTGTCAAGCGTGGAAAAAAATGTAGCCCCTGACAATCATTGAGCTATATCACCCACTGTCAGCAGCACATATCGCTCCCTCTTTGCCGCCTCATTCAGGCGTTTCAAATTCACACAAATGCGAACTTTCCCAATTTTCATAGGGACAGCGCACCAGTCAGTCACCTCAGTGACTTCCTCAATACCATCCATACTCTTCATTCTCACTTACCAAAGCTGGACTTATGGTGACATAAACTGTACTTGAACACCTGCTCTGAGGTGGGTTATCCAGTGGGCAGTAATCTAATAAGAAATATGAAGAATGTGTTTATATATTGTGAAACGGAGCAACATAAATAAATATTTAGAATACCCAGGTTTCATCCTTTTGGTGGATACCAAACATGCCTATGCCCAAGGTGTCCTGTTATGAATTACGAGAATGGCTACTTTGAAAGCAGTTAAAGATGTCTAGATATTCACAAAAATATGAGGAATGTGATTATGACAAAATTATAGAAGTGTCCTCTAAATTGGAGTTTTTGGGGAGCCTTACGTATTTTTCATGTACAATCTTCACTAATGGCCTTGACATAGCTGATTGAATGGACCATAAAATGTCAGGTGAAAACTCTGACACCCCAGGTAACACCCGGGGGGGTCTCTTTGAAACACTTGTGGTATATCTATAATATATGAGCCTTGAAGAATACCAAAGAGAATTTTTGTCAGGAACTGGGTCCATACAGACGACTGTAATGACCCAGAGCGCCCAAAGATTGTGTTCAGAAGGTACTGTGCAGTAGCGGAGATGGACAAGGCCTGGTGCAGGGCAACAGCACTCTCCCGGTGGGCATCTAGGGTTGTGCAGCTACATACCAACGCCCTGACATAGCAGCGGATGATGACAGAACAGAGCAGAACTTGGAGATATCCTGCAGGCACCCTGGAGCAGGCATGAGACATAGCACTAGAATCATGTGCGGGATGCTGAAGGCTGGGAGTGTGGAAGCTAAGCAGAGTATATAGCAGAAACTTTACGAGCAAGGGACAGGGAGACCAAGCAAGAAATATAACCAGAAAAGACATACATGATACAGGGCACAACAGGGAACAAGACAAGGAATACTCAAGATCCGACATGAACAGGACAGGACACCCCTCTACCGGGGATTCAAGACAGGACACCCCTTTACCGGGGGTTCAGGACCAGACAACCCTCTACCGGGGATACAAGACACCCCTCTACCGGGGATACAGGACACCCCTAGGCTACACATAACAGGACTATCCTAGGACTATAAGATAACAACTGTAGATTTCATCACACCTTATGGCCATGGTATGCTTAGCCCACCACTACGCCAAAGTACTCCGATATTCGGTGGGTCCTACCGCTAAACCCTGTCTACAAAGGTACTAAACAAACTAAACATGAAATCCAAACACATATCAGAGACATACCTGTAGACTGCAGACTGAGACAAACATAACAGGTGGGTAAGAGCGGTGAGACTATGGAACTCTCTGCCAGAGGAAGTGGTAATGGTAAACTCAATAAAAGAGTTTAAAAGGAGCCTGGACGTGTTTCTTGAAAGCAATAATATTACAATTTATGGATATTAGATTAATAGGGATAGAACGTTGATCCAGGGATTTATTCTGATTGCCATATTTGGAGTCGGGAAGGAATTTTCCCCCTGGTATGGGGCAATTGGCATCTGCTTCATAAGGGTTTTTTGCCTTCCTCTGGATCAACACAGTAGGGACACAATATGTATATAGGTTGAACTTGATGGACTTTGGTCTTTTTTCAACCTTATGAACTATGTTACTATGTAAAGCTGAGCTCATTATAAAACACAAAACTGTTGTTATAAAAGCACAAATTCCATGAGTGGCTTAATGGTTCCTCTGGTTAAACTTTGTACATTCATAAGCATAAAAACCCTCACGATTCATATTAAACTTTTTTTTGTAGTTTGCACTTTACCCTACAATATCGTTCTCTTTCTTCCCCACAGGTGTCATGTGTGAATGTCAACTTGAGGCAAGATTCTATTACAGCTATAAAGTGTTTTTGTGAGCATGTATTTCAAGGCTTTCAGTTATTAGGTGTCTGTTTCAACTGAGGAAACAATAGATATATATTTTGAGAGTGAAATAATGCTCAAGCAATAACAATAAAATAATGCATGTGTGTGTGTTCCCCAACTTACTAGTTGAAATGACTGCAGCTTCAGTATCACATTTGCTTCACAATGCAAACTGAAGCCTATATAGGCTCTTCTTCACTGAGATGGATCATTTACATGTTTACTAGATGGCCACAAAATGAATTTGTTAAGAAGTGTGAATTTGAAGAATGCATTTACACTCGCTGGCCACTTTATTAGGCACATATGTTCAATTGCATGTTAACACAAATAGCTAATCAGCCAATCAAATGCCAGCAACAGGCATGTAGACGTGGTCAATGGGGAAGAAAGGGGATTTAAGTAGACTTGGATGGTGACCAACTCTTCGTGTTTGCCTTCGTGGTAAAAAAAATCTTCGTATTCCACGAATATTCGCTGTTTTTTCACAGTTTTTTGCCATTTTTTGTAGAAGGGAATAATACGGGGTTAATGCGGTACACACTATGCAGCAGCTTTGGCGCCATGGTTTTAAAGGCGCAACTCTATTGGTCGCCGGCAGGGGCCTCCTCTGCTATCAACCAATGAAGTGCACTTAAGTTTGAATGTTTTTGTTTGTTTAATCAGGGACAGTAAGTATATACTCTTTGTTTTTAAAGGCTCATACACATAGACAGTTCATACCTGTAAGTCTCAAAGAAAAATGATGTTTGCTATTAGTGAATAATCAAGCCTAAAACATATTGTTTATAATAGCAAATAATATATTTATTAACATCTTTGTAATCTCAAAGTACAGCTTGTGAAAAGGTACAGATGTTGTGTTTCAACTGTAACGAAAGTGGCTGCTGTCTCTTTTCTTGTCAACGTGTTTGTTGTTAATTGTGTCTTTTAAGGAAAATGCTGCTTGGATGTTTGTAAAGCAATGCTTATGTGACCTCAGAAAATAATAATAAAACATGTTTAAACATATAAAACCTGAAAAAATGCATCCATTTCGTGCCAGTTGGCAATTAATTCTAATTTACCAGCTGGTTTCTCTGTAGGGTGTACATAATACTTTCATACATCAACTACATTACATTTATACAGCCCAAGCAGGTTCTGTAGCACCGTTACAATAGCAACTATGGCAACATTAACAGATGTTAAAACATACTAGTACAGAAGAGGGGCTTGCTCTTTATAACTTACAATCTTTTGATGGTTGAGGAAGGAGTAACAGTAGGAATGGACCTCTGGGCGATAATTAGTAGATTTACAGGTGAAAACAGGTAGTAATGGTAGAAAATAGATGCAAATCAAGGGAGAAAAATAAAAGAGCGGTTAGGAGATTATTAGGATATGAGAGGAGAAATATAAAGGGTAACAAAGTAATCTCAGAGTTTATATATTCATCAGTCCATAGTTAGACAAGTTGGAGACCATTTAGTACTGTGGTTAAATTCTCTAGAAGTTGGCGCCTAGAGAAGATGATTCCAAGGGCACAATGCTCAATGATGTAAAAAAGAACCATAGTTTAATAACTAAAGGCTTGAAGGAATCATTGGAACATCTCTTTTCATGAGTGTACCATATGCAAAACATCGAACAGGCATGGAGTCCATAGCAGGACACCAGAGAGAAACACGCTGTCCAATTTAACATTGCCGTTGGCCTGAAGTTTGACAAAAGAGCAGTTTAACCCACCACAATGCTACTGGGATAATGTTTTGCTAGCTACGTATGGTGTGAAAAGGGCATCATCCCAATGGTCAAGTGTGGTGGTGGGAGCATCATGATTTCATGATTTACTGTCAGAGTGGCTGTTCGCCAGGTGAAGTGCCATAGACATCAATTTGAATCTAGAAAATATGCCTTTTGGAGTCTCCCAGTCAGAGACCAGACCTTAACTCATTAGGGATGCTGTGGAATAGCATCCCTCTCAAGAGAGCCGTTCATACCACACATATAAGGAGTATGGCTGAGCTTAAGCAGTTTTGTAGGGAAGAACTGCTTACACCACTTGCTTAAAGCTGTGTACTGCTCTGCAGTACAAGATGGGCTGTAGGGCTTAGTTAGAGGCACTATGTACTAATCCATGGCAGAGTATTTTCAAATACTGAAAGGGGCTAATGTTTTATACATTCAATATGTGAATATATGTTTATAAAAGTCTGCTCATTAACTCTTATCTCAAAATTTTGGTGTGAGGATGTTCTGGGATGCTAATTTTTAAAATACCATTTTGAGATAAAACTTCAGTTCTTCACAAAACTTACTGAAAAACAGCATGCCTTTCAATTAACCTTTTCTTTATTGATTAACCCTTACAGCAACATGCCTTCATCACACTATTAATCACTTCAAGCCACTACCTATTCTAATTACTTTAATATGCAGTTATGTTCTGTGAGGCTGTTTGGGACAGCAGACAGTCCATTTAAGGGGTGTTTTCAGTATATGATGATAAACGTACTTTGGTGGCTTTGGAACTTCAAAACTTAATTGAAACCTAAGGACTACCATCAAGGCTAGACTACTAGAAATGAACACTTCATCAAATAAATGTTGTTCTATAAGCTAGGAAAAGACCTTATGAAATTCAATGGGTTAAACCAAAAGATGAATACTGAAAGCTCTTTACAGGTGTAAAAAAGTTTAAACTTTGTGTGAAAGTAAATACATCTAATGACTTTACTGTGTCCCAATTAATTTCCATACAACTGTATGCTTAATACATAGCATTGTCTTGAATGCCTTATCATAGTAACCACTATACTAGTGATGTAACTGGAAGACTAAAATGAAGTGGTTGAGTAGCATGTCCCACTCACACATGGCATGCCGTAACAACTCACATATACAGTATCAGAGAAGAGATTGCATTAGGTAACTGTATCATAAATGAGGGCTGACTACAATCAATGATAGACCATTTCCTTCTGGACATAATGCAGTATGATTTAACTAGGTGTGAATCATGGCAGCGTTATATATTCAACATGCTGATTTCCTGACACACGGAACAGAGATTCTAACTAGTAGTCCTGAACACAAGACAGTAGCCTATTCACCTTTTAGAAACAACAGCAATTCAATGCACTCATTAAGTAAATATCATGTTGCAAGTCGGACTCACATAGTGCTAATAATGCACTCCAGACTGTAGTCAGCAATTTCCAGGCACAGTGAGTTCCTTCCTCCTTTAGAACATACAATGTAATTTTCAATGCCAGAAGTGCAAAGATACAGAGTAATTTGCTGGGAGACATACAGAGCTTACTCTGCTAGTAAACCAGACCTTCCCACTTCAAACTTTCTGCCACTGTAAACACGTTAACCGTTATTTCATCTCCTTTTGTCAAAAAAACTCTATCTTTTTTATGTTTATGATTGTATATAAAGAACTAGATACACACGCTATAAAAAAAAGTTTGGCATCTCTATGTCAAGCCTGCAATAATATGTGTAGCTAACCACCTAAACTAAATATTCAACTTTAAATATAAACAGATTATCAGGGTGGAAGTATCAATGTCTGTTACTGGGAAAACAGAGGACAGTCGGTATATTTATTTGCATTGTCAATATGATTTCACAACCTCACAGTCTGCTTCCAGAAAGAAAAAGGAAGGTCACCGAACATCTTGTGACTGTTCTCTTGAACTGCCCTAAAACTTCTCCAAAGGCTGTACAAACATTTTGCTTCCTGCTCCAAAACATATCTGTCTCCTGATAGTCAATGTTTTTCTTAAGGGCATTCTAAAACCGTGCTCCATTAAGCCAGAATGTTAATCCGTCTGGCCTTATAACACATTTCCCGATAAAGATCCAGGCCTAGAAGCTGTGGTTAGCTTTAGTTGTATGTCTCTTAAAACAGAATGGGAACTCATGCCAAGTCTTTTACCCCATTTACTTGCTAATTGCTCATTGGTAATTAAAAGAGTATCACTTTACAGCAGAAGTTGACATTGGAGACAAAGAACTCTGTTAAAATGCCCCACGAACATATTACGCTATATTACTGTTAAATCCATTTATGATTCTGAAATAAGCTTGTGCTATGATCAGTGGCATTACTACAAGAGACCCAGGATTCCCATCTTGGTCAGCACAAATCTCTCTCCTCCATTGGTATGGAAAGTATTATCCTCTTATGCCCCAAGTCTTTCCACATGGAGATTCATGGAAAGTCTATACTTTCTATACGTAAGAGATGTGAGTTACTGGTCACATATACCCTCATACAGTGAGGCAGATGCAGGTATAGACTGACAGTAGTGGGAAAGATGCCCTAAATTATTTAGGCTTCCCCAGCCTAATGCCCAGTCAGAGCTTTCCACTTACATTTCCCTCCACTTAAAAGAATATTGTGCTGCGACGCGCAAGTTAGTTCTCTGTCATTGTACTTTAAGCGGTAGATGGATTTTACGGTACCGATCTGTTACTGCAGGGAGATATTTATATATAGCAAAATGTTTTAAATGTGGTCTTATCATTATAGCAACCAGTTGAATGTTTATGCTGATTGGACCCTTCCATTGGTTCCTATGTATATAAGACAACTGTTTTTGGATTGTTGAGAACAGGTATGTTAGGTACCAATTATTGCATAACTTGAATTTCTAAGAGGGATACATCTCATGTAGCCTTATTGACACTATTGAGAGCTTTGTTCCAATCTACTGATTCTATATGGGCTCCTAGCATTTTTTCCCATTTTACTATAATTTCTGATTCTTTTTCATTATCCCATTCTCGAAGACAGTCTAAGAATTTTGAGGTCCCTTTCTTTAGTTTTCCTTGATTAAATATATCAATCAGTTTTCTTGCATTGGACTCTCCAGAAATGTGTGAGCTTTTCCAATTTCTAATTGATAAATCCTCTATATTTTGTTCTAATACATTCAGATCTACCAATTTTATTATTTTATTTCTTAAGCCTATTTTTTTTAATTTAAACCAAATAGGAATTATCGGTTTCAAAATCATATTGGCGTTTCCTAGGCCTTTTATTATTTTATCTTGATCACCCCAGTTGATACAGTTTAAATCCCCCAGATCACGAGTCTTCTGCTATTTTATACCACCCTTCTTGTTTAGAAGCAGCTGTGTGTATTTTTAGTATATGAAAAAGGATATTTGCTTCGTATTGTTATTGTAATAGTGGAGCCCCCATCCCTCTTTGGGAAACCTTTTTTACTTATAGATTAATACGAATTCTCGCTTTTTTTTTTCCTCTCCATATAAAATACTTAAAGCTAGATTGTAACATTTTGAGCCAACTAGGAGGAATTGCTAACGGTATTAAACAGAATAAATAAGTCCATTTTGGTAAGAGGCATAATTTCGGGGCATTTATTCTCCCCCACCATGAAAGGCCTGTTTGATTCCATTCCTTTAAGGTTTTAGTTGATTGTTTTAATAAACTTAAAAAGTTAATTTCCATAATCTCCCTGATCTTCTTAGGGATCTAAATAATTAATTTCTCCCTTTTGATTTTTGAATTGATAATCTTTTTGGATTTTATCCTTAACTAATTTATTTATGTAATTGAATTAGACTGTGGATTTTTGAATATTTAATTTATAGTTTGATACCTTACTATATTATTTTATTTCTAGCATTAAACTTTTTAGAGATATTAATAGGTCTGTTAGCATTATTATAATATCGTCGGCACAGAAGGAGATTTTCAATTCATTATTCTTAGTTAAAAAAACCCACTAATTTGTGAATTGGATCTAATGTTTATTGTCAGTGGCGCTACTGACAAAATATATAAAAGTGGTGACATGGGGCATCCTTGTTTAGTCCCATTTTTTAGCTGGAACCAACTCAAACACAGATCTATTCCTACTATTCTAGTAGAGTGATTGGTGTATAGACCCTATATCTCCAGTCGGCCCTGTCAAACGCTTTTTTAGCTTCTAAAGACAGGGTCTATGAAAAAACTTTTATAACTATGCTCCCGTGCAAACTGCTACCTGCTGGTTCCCGGTGTTCTCAGCTCTGAGGCAGTCCTTGGGAACTGGTATTTACACTCCCCAGGCTGGCAGTCCTGCATGATTACATGGTCATTCAAGTCTTCTTTTAAGAATGGATGCCTCATACTCACAGTGAATGCAATGCTCCATTAATCCATTGTGAAGGGTGCTGATCAGTCAGAGATCCATAAAATAAATAATAATAAAAATGTGATTGCTGCCTGAAGGCAGCAGCAGGCTGGGATGCTGTGAACGGCGGTTTCTGTAGCAGGGAACCGCATGGCACCCGAGGCAGTCCTCCCTGTCAGAATTCTTGTGTGATGATGTGATCACCTGAAACTTCTTTTATGATTGGATGCCTCGTGCTAATCTATTGTGAATGCTGCTGAGACTGATCATGAGCCTCAGAAAGGTTTTTTTAAAAAAAGTAAACAAAACTCTGCTCTATCTGTCCTTGAAAAAGCAATATAAAATGTGTGTATGGACGAAAAATTAAAAAAGGGGAATCATGTTTAAGGGAACTGCAAAAATGCTGAGAGAATCTCAGGTTTTTGGGCACAAAACAACTTGAGTAAAGAAGGGGTTAAATGTGGTGCACTTTTTACTCTTCTCACTCACCATTTACCCTTTCTTTCTCTTGTCTCCTTCCCCACTAATTGTCAATTTAGTGTGGTACACCAGATCTAAAAAGAGATTTAGTGTGGTCCCATTTTCACCCTTTTCCGACACTAATGGAAAATGTAATGGCATTAAACATGAAACAATAAACAAAAGTTTACATTAAAAATCCACTTTAAAACAAAATATTCACAAGAAACAAGGAATGTTTTCACAATGAGTACATCTATTTTGCTTATTAGCTATTTACCTACATTGTAAAACAAGTAATGTTTTGTAGTAAACACTTGTACTTTTCAGCAGGAACAAATAGCACTGTGCTAAAATACATATTAGACCCCATATAATCCCATTCACAAACCTATGCCAAAGACAAATATGACATGTTGTCAAGATCCTTTCATGTTCACTTCGCACTGTTGGAGAGGTTAATCTGTTACTTTATCATCTTGAGACCTACAACAATGAATAACAATAACAAGGGTTAATCTCCAAGCCAAAATACAATGCCTGAGACTGAAAGACATTTTACACACATACTGTGAAACATTTCTAATGTATTTTGTCAAGTTCCATTTAATGGATACTTTAGCATCCTGTGGATTCTTAGCTGAAAATGTTACCCTCTAAAATCAATCGTAAGCTTAGCAGGTCGCAGAATCAGTGGTTTCAGTTTCAACTTTCCAACCTATGTCTTGACAGCAGTGAACTTCTTCCTTGCATAACATGAGTTGTGTGCCTACCCTGTGAAGCCACTTTCTTCTGAATATTGTAAATACCACCTATAGTTTACCTATTGATAAACTATGCCCACCATTATAAAGTTAAGGAATATGAACTACTGTTGATTCTTTTTTCTGTGGCTAAAAGCAATGCTTCCAAATTGAAGTCCTCAGGATTTACTTAACTTGGAAACAGTATTTATACAAACAATTATTGGCATATTCTATACAATATCCTAGAGGCAGTCCAAAACCATCCTTATGATCTTGTTACCAAAGTAAAAGAATACTAGAACATCAATTCCTTGATAGATATCAATGGAAAAATCAGGAATACATACAGCAACACACTTCAAATCATGAATCTAGCCCCATATTAAATTCACTTTGGTAAAAACCATGAATTTCAGATTAAATATGTTAGTAATATTAAAATAATTAATAATAATAATAATAATATATGTTTTGGCTGGAGGATAATCAATTATGTCACTCTATAACAGGAAAAACTTATATGGCTTAGGTATGACTACATGTGCTAAGTAACTTACTCTACATTATGCCAAGCATTTTGACTTTCTGTGTCCTTCTCAGGCTCTCTATGGCTGTGTCTCTTACAGTCAGTTTATTTTTGAGTCTTTACGCTTAAGTCAGCAACAGTCAAGTTGTCATTAATCACAATGTATATTATCACACAAGGGCATGGAGCATTAGTTGAGTCTGGCCAGTTGAGTTAACCCTAAAACTTTTTAGTGGACAGAACCATGAGTTATAAGTATTATGATCTTACAACTCTGTGTCTATAAAAGCAGACACCATTTTACAATATCATAACTCAGAACTCTTTGAGATTCATGTCAACTCATTTTCTTACTTCTTGCATGGGACTACCAAAGAAAGATTTTTCAGTATTAAACTATTGTTCACAAAGTAAGTATAGGTATTTTTGACATATATGATATACTATTGTAGCAAACAGAGTAAGAGGAAACTAGTCATTAAATTAGTTAACATTTGACTCATCATAATTTGTGTTTTTGTTTTATTACATTTTTGTATATCATACTGTCCTATGCTACTTATTATTTTAGTTCAGTGTTAAATAGCCACCACATGTTTTGTTTTCTTCTTCCATTCTCCAAGTTTTGAGGATGTTATACTATCAATCAAAATGGGTTGTGAAGCAATTTATATTTTCTCCTGTGGCCTTATTAAAGGGCCAGTTTAGCATCCCTGACACCTCCACCATAAAAATGCAGTGTTTGTGCATGAATGTGTATGCATAAGTGGTGTGAGAGGGAGTGTGTGTTAGAATGATGTGCTTGTGTGAGCATGAATGTTCATGTGTAATTGTTTGTATTTGTGAGAATGAATGTGTTTGTGTGATAGTGTGGATGTGTTAGTGTTTGTGTGTGAGCATGAATGTGTAAGTAGTGTGACAGGGAGTGTGTGTTAGCATTAGTGTGTAAGTGTCACAGCTGAAAGACCAGCAGTGCAGGAACTTGATAGAGACCACCAGGGAAATATGGTAGGCAGGTACACAAGGATGGAACATGTAAATGTTTAGTTGGTGTAGTCAGTACACAAAGCCAAGGTCAGGGATAGGCGAGGACAGAATAACCAAATAACTAGCCGGGTCAAACGCAGGAGGCAGACAGGAACAAGCCAGAGTCAGAACCAAAAGATCAATAAAGTTATTATTCACAACAAAATACAGATGGCACTATCACAGGCACTGACACAGCATTAGAACCAGGTTCAAATAGTCCTTCAATAGAATGCCCCGCCCAGAAGTCAAAATGGAGGCTTGGAACGCATAAAGGTCATATCCCTTTAAGAGGCTTTAAGGTTCCTGGAGAAGACACGACAGGCGGTATAGGCTATATCGGCCACACGAGGGGACGTGTGTGCCTGTTTGTGCGAGAAACCATGCAGTCTGCGTCAGAGGCAAAGGATCCTGGCAGCTGCTGCTGGTGCCGAGGGAGCTCGGAGTGTTGGCGGATTGGGTGGGCAGAAGGTATGTGTAAGTGTGTATGTTAGCATAGATGTATATGTGTAAGTGTTTTTGTGTGAGCATGAATGTATATATGTAAGTGATGTGAGATAGAGTGTGTGCTAGCATGAGTGTAAGAATATGAGTCAGTATATGTTTGCATAACAAGAGTATGAGACTATGAGTCAGTATATGTTAGTGTTAGTATGTGTAAGCATGGGTATGTGTGTGTTAAGTTTGTGTAACTGTGTGTACATATGTGTGACGTATGTTGGAGGGTGCAAAGGGTCAATGGAGCCACTTGGCTTTACTTGCCCTCTAGGCCAAAAGGTGCCAGTCCTCCCCTGCTACATGCTGTGTCTTACTGGTACCCAGAGGAAGAGAGAAACACCACTCATGCACCATTCAAGTGATGTGGGCAGGGGCACAGGCAGGCTGTTTGGTGACAAAGATTGTACAGGCAGGCTGCTTGGGGGCAAAGATGGCACAGACAAGCTGTTTGCGGGAAAAGTATTGTGGGACATGTTGCTTGGTGAATTTTGGGGTGCATTTTTCACACTGGGGTAACTGCTTCCATGGTCCAAAATGTATTGCCACTGACTGGCTGCTTAACAGGAAAGTCACAGGTTCAAGCAGCATTCACCAAGCCAATGCTGGAGCTCACTAGAGGTGAGTATCTCATGTGCAGGGAGATATGTTCTGTTGAACACATCTCCTGCACCGTATTTGCCTGAGGGGTGTGAAAAGGAGCAGAAGTATATGGGGGGAGTTTATAAAATCCCTCACGTATTTGCAAAAGGGGCAACATAAAAATGTAAAGGCATCTCACATAGTAATTAAGGTTAAACAAAGACTATCAAGTTCAACCCTTCTACCTATCCTTTCTGCTTTTGCCACATAGGGGGGGGGGGGAATCATTTATAGCCCCGTATGTTCTGCGTTTCTAAAATTATCCAGATCATTTTTTAAGACATCCATTGTATTTTATAGCACCACTCTGTTAGCAGTGCATTCCATACCTTTATTGACCTTGCTGTAAAGAATTTCTTCCTGTATTGTGTATGAACTCTTAGCTCTTCCAATCTAAGACTCCCTCCTTTGCACACTTGCTAGTTCCATAATGTCCTTCTTAAGGACCGGTGCCCAGAATTGTCCCACATATTGAAGGTGAAGTCTTACCATTGGCCTTTGCAGCTGCTGACGGGCATTGTGCATTGTTGCTTAGTGTGTTTTCTACAATTATTCATAAATCGTTCTCCTTAGTAGTTTTCTCAAGGAGATACCATGTTGCATTGTTATTATCTTTCCCATAATGCACAGCTTTACATTTGTCTATACTGAACTTCATTTGCCAGTTGCCTGCCCACTCTGTCTAAACCCTTCTGCAGAGAATCAACAGCAAGGCTAGACTGTAGTATCCTACCTTTGTGTCCTCAGCAAACATGCATTAACCCCTTAATGACAAAGCCCGCACATGTATGGGCTCAAAATGCATTGTTTTCAATGGGTTTAGGGACCGCCCATTGTCCTTAAGGGGTTAAAGTAAATATGTTATATGGTGTATCAGTTTAATGCAGGAATGTATCAAATATAGTACACATACACACAGAGATGCATCCGTGTAAGAATGCAATTCAATTTATCTGTCATTAGTTCTGCAGAGAAGGCAACCATACTACTAGTTTGGACATCAGTTATTTTTTTTATTTCTCAGTGAAGGAAACCCATAGAAAAATGGGTTTCGTTCTCACAAATTGGTAGCCTAAGACTGTGAGGATTCAGACTCTTGTAACTCTAACTCAAAAGTAAGGAGAGAACACTGATAACACTCAAGGGTCTTCTTTAGAACGGAAGGAAACATGAATACATATAAATATTTTCTAGGCTACAGCCCAAGCTAACCAGGTGAAAAAAATCAACTATTTTCTATTTGAGAGCAGTGATGATAAAGTTTATGACTTATAATAAACATAATATACTATTCAGATAGTGTATGACATCCTAGGAACTATCTGTGTCTTAGTATATTTAACCATCTAGTATTTGTATGTAAGTGGATTTATAACATTCATTTTCCAGGCACTGCATGATCTTGACTACTTGAAATTCAAGGAAGAATCTAGACTTTACCTGATGTGAATTGCTAATAACTGACAGAGAAAAGAGAAAATGACAAGGTGATTCAGCTTGATACCTCTTTTACACTCATCCATGAGAAAAGAGCCCCTATGGAACCAATTACTTTCTCTATCATTTTAAATGACCTGCCTCTATGAATTTCTTTTAAACAAAATTAGTGTTATGCTTTAAAATGACATATCAGCATGATATATTTTACTGCACCGTCTCCACTGATTAAAAGTGGAGTGATGACTGAACTCTATATACTTAAGATGGGACCTCATAAAATCTTTGTGTTCCTTTTAGAGATAAGCTCTTATTTTAGGATTTAGGACTGCTTTATTGCAGTTCCGTGGAGGAGTAATCGGAGGAGGGCACAGAGCAGACAGGGAGAGAGTTAGTGGGGTGATGATGGATGTGGACCCATTATGGGTCACCCATATTTAAAGGGTGCTGGATTCCTGGGATATCAGTAGTGCTGATTTAGGGATTTTTAACCTTAAAAAGTTTATTATATTTTGTCTGTAAATTCCAAGATTTAGGATTGTGATGGTGATTTTGTAGATTGAAGCCAACCACATTTTTTGCTTGCAGATATTTCAATGTGGGGCTGGCTGGGGACAATGCACGAGGTTGTGGGGGCTTTAATTCACATAAATCACATCAGCGACAAAGCAGTGTGGGAAAATACTTTATTTTTTATTGTTGTAGCTTAGCCCATCCAGACATGGACGTCAGTGTGGCAGAGCCGGTCCTGGTGTGTGAGTGTTTGGGTGTCAGTGTGGCAGTGCTTGTCTTGTTGTGTGTGTTTTGGGGTATCAGTGTGGCAGAGCACTTAAAGGACTGTAGGAATATATAACTATATAATTTTTCTTTATTCAGAGATAAAACATCCTCCTTGATTTGTAGTCACTTCAGAGCCTTTTTCATACATATTGTACACATATCAAAATGTCCATGCACTACTATATTTATTATACAATCTATCTCACATGTATCTCACATTTTATTATACAATAAACTTTTAAGAGGTAAGTACATATATTAACACTTAATAAATAAAAAATATGCATTCATTATTTTGACTGATCTAAGTCATGGTATATGTTGACTGCACTGCATTACAGAAAATCGCCGAAAATAAAGTCAGATTATATTGACAACTGGACATATAACAGGAATTTTAGCATATTGTAAATGTTATGGAATGTAATAAAGTAAGCCAAAGCCTCTACAGCGTTTATGTTATCATTGATATAATATGCTTGAAGGAGAGACCTAGATAATGTTGAAAGCTTGAAATCCATTATACATAAGTTAGCCAATAAAGGTATCATCTTTACCAAATGTGTTTTCTCTCTATCTATAACTAACATGGTACAACTCTATAGCATTGTTAATGTACAAATACAAAAAGGTCCCACCTGTAATCAAATGATACAAAGATATACCATATGTAAACTAATATTTTATCAACAATATGATAGGGTGTGAGACATTTAGGAGGTCATAGCTTATGTTTTCTCTCTACACCTTGGACCAAAATATGTAAGCGGTTCTTCTCTAACCTCTCCTGTTAAAATTATTTTGCATCAATTTCACTGAACACTTGTTTGTTATTTTAACCTGAAGCATTGACCCAAACAGATAAAAATGCATCTAACTTTATACTAGCCTTTTGAACTCAGATTCATACAAACTTGTTTTCTTTTACCTAATGAAGAGTGCGATCCTCGACTAAATTGACGAAAACAAATGTGGAAAAGTATCTAAAATTTGTTTGGATTTGTCCATTTGTTGCCAAGTGTAGTGGCCATTACAAGGCATTTTGGTGACATTACAAGCCGTTTTGGCTCTCCTTGATGACGTAAAGTGGGAGGGACTGTGTGTAGGAGGGTATATATCAAAAAGTGATAGGTAGAAGCTCAGAGGTAATATTCTGGTATATAATTAATTATGGGGAAACAGCTTATTGATCCAAGGAGAAATCTGACCATTTTGGGGTCAAGAAGGATTTTTTTCCCTGGTTAGTGCAAAATTGGAAAGAGCCAAACTGGTGTTTTTTTGCCTTCTTTTGGATCAACAGCAACAGATTAACAGATATAGGAAAGGCTGAACTCGATGGACGCATGTTTTTAGGGTCTATATAACTATGTAACTATGTAACACAAAAATACTAGTTTGTGCATTGTGAATTCTGTGTATGGCCACGATCCAGTTTTTGTGAAACTGCTAATCCCATGATGTTCAGCAATTGTGTACTTGTAATCTAGTATCATAATCTTCAGTAACTGTGTACATGTAATCAAACCTTGATCTTGAACTAGTCTTTAACCTTTACATATCAGTACCATGCATTTACTGTAAGTAAAAAGTATAAAATAAAGGTGACTGCATGCAAATCACAATAAAACTTATACAAATAAAATACAGAACAGGAAAGTTAAGCTGCATGATGTGATATTTCTAAAGAAATTTGCTTTGAAACATCTGCAGGTGTTTCCTGCTTTCAGTTTATTAAGAAAGTTTATTTTCCTTGACCTAGTGAATAATAGAATAGTATTTAACTGGTGATTGGGCCTATTTAAAAATATATATATCTATCTAAAGGCTAGATACAAACCTGGTTTTTAATGTGTATACTTTATAGCACATTGCTCTGTGATATGCAACATCTTACATGCATCAAGATTTGTCGGAAGTGATGGGGGTTTGAACCAGCTACCCTGCTTACGAGTTTTGCATGTTTTAAGGATAGGTGACTGCACAGTTTGATAAACATTGAAGTTCCTGAAAGAGAGAAGGAGGAAAAAATTATGACATGTTGTAGAAGAGGTGGTAATCAAGATTATAACAATATTTACTTCCTGCAGGATCAAATCAGTGGGACACAATATATTACATGTTACAGAACATTGGAGTGTGTCAGAATTTCTATAAGAACCTCAAAGAAAGAAGACCCTCAACGGACTCCACTAACGCTACTGTATGGCAGTGAAGAAATCCATCTTACTGTTCAGATGTAAAACCCCTATGTGTCTGACAAAGCCATCATTAGCTAACTGCATCACTATTGTAACAAGGTAAATAACCCAAAGATGGCTCAAAATGAACCGGGGATTAGTAGCAGTAATATGAGGTTCCCTGTGCAGTTAAAAGAGCACAATGAAGGGGTTGGTGGAATAGTCAAGGGTCCCCAATAGTTTTTCCATGGGTAGCAACAGAGGATACTGTCACTACTCAGGGGTGTCATTCCTGAACAGCGTACCCCAGGCCTCTATGCTAGTAAGTCGAAGCTGTGTAACAGATGTAGCAAGCTGGGTCATGTTTATAAGGACTGACTCAGCAGGCCTCAGGATTCCTGGTAGCTGGTTGGCCTGGGAGATGAGATCCAGGGCCAAATAAACCCACCTCTAAAGATGACCTGAAGGAGCCGGGGATGGTGATATGCCAGTTGGATTATTTTGCTGTGCAGTAGGTTCACCAATCCAGTTGAATTATACTACTGTGCAGTAAGGTCACCAACTCAACTTTATGGAAAAAAGGAACAGGCTGTAAGTCTTCATACAAAAGAGCCCTGGAAAACCACTAAGAGTGTCAGTACTTGTCTTCAGTAGGCCATGTTTGTCTCTTTCCACAAAACTGACAAGTGGTATGAAATGAGATCCACCTTCTATACCCTACTTTTTCTTTATGTACCCCTTTTTTTTATGTTTTTAAACTCCCAATGAATCCAAAACTAAGAATGGTTTGTGGAAACCTAATTTATTGTTGCTGGAGGATGAACAAATCAGAAATAATGTTAAGGTCTCATATGCACGATGGCAGCAACAGAAAGACCCAAGCCAGAAATTTTGGACTGGTGGCATTTTTTTGTCTTTTTTTGATTATGCAAATAATGGCAAGCTTTTTGTTTACAAGTTTTCTCTCTTTTTGCCATTCCAGAAGAAGAAAAACAAGAGAAAACTTGTAAACAAAAAGCTAATGGTAGTAAGGGGATGCCTGATGGGAAGCGTATTTTATATATTAAGTTTTTTACTGTGTTTTAACTTTTTATTAAGAATGTAACTTTTCTTCATTTTTACATTACACAGCTGTCCCCTTACTGTGATTGTAAATCCGCCAAAGCACTATGTAATTTTTGAGAAAATAATTTAGTTATATCATCTGCAAGATTTTAACCCTGAACAGGTGACAGAATACTCCCCCTTTCAAGCGGAATGAGAGATCTAGCCTGGAAGCTGGTTTGCCTACTAGGCAGTTTTAATACAGGAGAGGTACTGCTACAAAACTAAGTGCCCCAGGGATCAGTGTATACAAGACAAGACAGTGTTGCATACTTTCTGGAACTGTTTTCATGCCAAGTATGGCATAAAATGAACTTTAGGTTTTTAAACCACGTAGTCATTTTGATGGTCTTAAGTTGTCCCATAGTTGACCAGTCACGTGATTTATGGATTATGATGATTTGTATAAAAGAAGCAATTTGAAAGACAATAAATCATTTACAGTTTAGGAGAGAAACTATTTGTCTTATGATGACTTGTTGATGAGCAACATGTATATACAGTTTTTAACCCCTTAAGGACCGGGCTATTTTTTTCTTTTTGTACCCTGTGGGACCGAGGCTGTTTCAACACTTTTGCGGTGCTTGTGTTCAGCTGTAATTTTCTCCTCACCCGTTTACCCACATAAGTTATATATTGTTTTTTTCAGGACAAGATGGGCTTTCTTCAGATACCATATGTTTTGATCATATCATCTGATTTACTATAAGAAAAATAATAACATGGTGAAATTTTTTTTAAAAAACACCTTTTATGACTTTTCTTTGAAAAATCTTTTACTCATCTACAAAAGAAGTAAAAAAAACTAGCTAAATAGATTCTACTATTTGTCCTGAGTTTAGAAATACCCAATGTTTTTATGTTTTTGTAAATTATTGGGCAATAAGTACAAGTAGCATTTATGATTTCCAAACTTTTTTTCAAAATCTGGTCATTCTGCCTCCATCTCCTCTTCGGAACATCTTTGAAGCCAGTTAACTCAATTAATCCCCATCAAACCATACATTTTTGAAAAATAGACACCCCAAGCACACTTTGTCAAACTTTGTAATAGTAACTTTTTTAAAAAAAATTTTCACACAAATTGTAGTTTAGTTATAAATATAAAGGTGGTGTCAGGGTCCGCTGACCCGCAACTGTCGGGGTCCGGCAACCTGCCACGGCAACCTACCTGGATGCCCGCTTCCCGCGGGCATCAGATCGGGCACGTCCTCCTCTGCCTCCTCCACAGAGGAGTCTGTTGTCTGCTAGGCGCGCACGCGCGCCCCCTCCTAACTTTATGGTTCCCCGAACACGCTTCGCGGGAACTCGCTGCAGTCTTCCCACGTGGGGGGGCGGAGCTTCCCCCAAGCGGCAAGTTTAAAAATTGAGCACTGGGCTTTGCTCAGTGCTCAGTTATTGTGCTTCCTGCCATATCCTGAGTGCGTTCCCTGTGATTACTTTCCCGTGTACCTACCTGGCTTTACTCTGACCTCGCTCCTGTCTGACCCTTATCCACTAAACGGCTCGTATCCTGACTTTGATTTGCCTGATCCTCCTGTACCTCGCTGCCC
>VKOC01000005.1:22949140-22960557 GCA_009364415.1 Spea multiplicata | reverse complement strand
TATATGCCACTGTGCCCCGTGGTATGCCTTTTGACCCCCTATGTGCCACTCTGCCTCCAGAAATGCCTTATACCCCTATATGCCACTCTGGCATTTAGTGGGTTAAAAGGCATTTTATGGGGCAGAGAGGCATTAAAAGGCTTTTCTGGAGGCAGAGTGACATTAAGAGGGTTAAAAGGCATTTCATAGAGCACTCTGCCTACAGAAATGCCTTATGCTCCCCATTTAAAAAAACAAAACTTACTGGTGGTTCTGACTCCCGGTGTGTTACCCAGGCAGCAAGTAGACTTCTACGCGATTCACCGGAAGGAGGTGCGGGGAACTCTGATCTCTGACAGCCGTGGAAGGTCTGCGCGATGGACGCAGACAACCCCCGCTGCTATCTGCACCTCCTTCCGGCTGCAGCATCTACACGCTGCACCGGTAAGTTGAGGGGGACACAGGAGGATCCAGGTCCCTTGCAGCGCTGCGGGGGATCTGGATCTTAGTCTCATAGTCAGACCTATTTGAGGTGTGATTATAAGACAACCCCGATTATAAGACGAGGGGTATTTTTTAGAGCATTTGCCCTGGAAAAAACCTTGTCTTATAATGAAGCAAATATGGTACTCTGCTTAGCCTCCATACTCCCAGCCTGCAGCATCCTGCACATGATTTTAGTGCTATGTCTCATGCCTGCTCCAGGGTGCCTGTAGGATATCACTTTGTTTTGTTCCGGACTACATTCGCTGCTATGTCAGGGCACTGGTATGTGGCTGCACAACTCTAGGTGCTCAACACCCGGGTGAGTGCAGTCCCCCTGCACCAGGTCCTGTGGCTCCGCCTCTGCATCCTAAACTCCAGAACTCTATCATCGGACGCTCTGGGTCATTACAGTCATCTGTATGGACCTGGTTCCTGACACGTCCCTTGGGCCTTTTTTGCAATTGCATTTTTTTAAAGTATTCCCTTGGGTAAGCTGGGTTGCGGGCAGCAACTGTGGGATCATCAGAACCAGTTGTTGGTCTCAGGTATTACTGAGGGGTTCACTATGGAATGTTTGCCGAGACATCAAAGGTTAACGTCTGGGTCTTACAGCAAAACGTTTCTAAAGATTTTACACAGACTCTATGTAACTCTTAAAATTGAGGTATTAGATGGGTCTAGAGATTCATTTTAAATGTATGTAACGTCCAATCACCCAAGCAGATTTGATACATTGTTTGTGGTCTTGTAGATTCATAGCTGGGATTTGGAGGGGGTCGATAATTATATTACATGCACCTTGAGGATAGGGTTTTGTGTCTCTCTGTCCTGGGTACTTTGTGGGATCACAGCGTCGGGTATGATGTTGGATAGACTCAGTGTTCTCTTCCTCTTTTCAACAAGTGGTCAATGTGTATTGCAGCACTTGCAGTATTCAATTTAATATTGTTTACAATTGAAAGTAGTTGTCCGTACTAGATAACAAATACTTTTTCACAGGCTATACATAACCTTTTCTCTTGAGGTTATTTGAAATATGAAGGGTCTCCACTAGGTATGAGGAAGGTAATTTTAACTAGAAGCAAATTATTTTTTCTGGTCAGAGAGCAGTGTTACTGTAGAATATACTATCTATTCAGACTGCTGTTGCATACATTGTGGATATATCAAAGGAAAGGTTAGACTTGGTTTATGAAAGGACAAGAACAAAGAACTGTACTGAATATATTAAGACTTAACAAGGGCTTTTAGATAATTTTAGATACTAGCCCTGCCTAAGGAGCAGGACATTGGCAGGATAATGGAATGTGATATCATATCATGATACAGTGATATCCTGGAGAGGAACATGTGCGAATATCAGAGCAGGGTGCCCCCTCTTGCCTGCATCTACGGAAACCCATTGTTGCATTCACAATTGAATGAGTGATAACAATAGTTTTTTCCACTTCTCAGGCATTAAAAGATGGTACAACTAATGTTGCAAATAGCTAAAATTAGAGGAACTCCAAGTTATCTCGCATTTACTGTAATACACCTCCATTGCCAGTTGAAAATGGTTTCAGTTTCCCTAGACTTGGCATTCAACAATGTCCTTCAGTAGACTCATTGATACTGTTTCTGTTGCAAGGCTTTGAGCAGATTGGTAAATAATTCATATATTATATCTTCCAAGTTCCGCACACATTAAGCCAAGTAGTTGGCTTGTTGTACTGAGTTATACCTACTGAAATGGGCATTTTTAAGAATAAATGAAGCAAGTTATTTAAGGAGTACTTGGTGTGCTGCTGAGGTATTCTCTATTCTTGCAATTGATTTGGAAACCTGAGGCTATAGTGCACATGCTGGAAAAGTATGTGACATAAAGTTCTAAAAGTAGCCAAGAAAAAGCCATCCTCAAACCAAATCATTTTATTCTTTAAAATCAAGGATACTTTTAAATTAAGTCAAAATTAATCTTAATAATAATATTATGCATTGATTTATATAGCACCACAGTTTTGTACTGTAAGACCATGAAGTAGTTAAGAAAAATCCAAAAATATTGTATTATATATGCCTTTCTCTGTATTCATATCGCTTTAGCATATATTAACTTTTCATATTAGCCATGGAAGCTTATAATTTAATTCAGTCTTTGGGGAAGCAGACCTGCTTTCTGACTTTGTTAATTAGCTATACCTGCTGGCAATAGGAAATAACCCAGCCTATTTAATCTGATACTGATTTCCTGTTATCAGGCTGTTGTTATTAGATCCCCATGCTTCCGGACTGACTACAGGTGTTTTCTTATTTCTAATTCTAGAAACTATAACCAAAACTAACCTCTGTATCAACTATACCATAACCATTGTTATACTTTTATTTGTTTTTATTCCGTTTTCCTGATGACCCTACTTGATATCCTCTGTAAATGATGTGTACACCAAAGGAAATGTAATGGCAGCACATAAAACCTAAAGCCATAAATAGGGATCTTGGGAAACACAAGGAGGCACAATTATATTGGGAACAAGCACGCTTACCGTGCTGCACGTGGGGTTGCTACCCTCTGGGCCAGCTGAAGCTACAATGTATTAATGGCATAAATTAGTGTACAATAACAATATTTCTCAAAATCTATACACAGTCAGACCGAGGGCATAGCACACGGGCCTGGCCCAGTAGCATCCCACCCTGGGGCATTTTGGTTCTGGATTGCTTGGGTCTGGATACACACATACCCCAGACAAAAATCCTGAAAGCAGGGTACAGATCAACACTGCTTACTGTTACAGGCATTGAAAATATATGGATAAAATATTAACTATTGATGCCACACCAAAAAGGACTTTAATATGCATTTTTTAGCTGAAAGAAAAAAATGCATACATCTTTACGAGAGCTCTAGAACAGCGTCCCTTCCCATTATGATTTTCACTTGATCCAGTTCTGTGAAGCTGGCTAGAAGTCAGTTTGGTGTGTGTGAGCACTGGCAAGGAGAAGAGGTGTTTGCACACTTCTCTTAAAAACTAATGACCTGGGGCAAACAAGGAAATAGACCCAATACAGCAATGGTATTCTGATGAATACGTCTATACATTTGCAACAGGGGGGTTCAAAAGGACATCCATCTATCATATGCATTAAAATGCACATGATGACCGAAGTGATCAACCAAGCAAAATCCCAAAAACTTAAAGCATAATAAAATATAATCGGGTATAGCACCCTATTGTCGTGCCCACCAGCAGTTAAAACCAAGCCATGGAAGATAGGAACTCAGATCAGTGGAGAACCTATTTAAGCTAAAGAGGGTCTGGGCTAAATAGTCCTACAGACAACGGAGGTCAATGAGTGGAATTCTACTTTGTTTATTTGGCAATAGTGAAAACTTGCAAATTGGTAAAGATACCAGGACAATGGGACATAGATGGCAATAAAATTGTGAAGTTGGCAAAAACAGAGATGTGTATATATATATATATATATTACCCTGCATTTTGACCTCTTACTGATTTTACACAATATTTTAAAGCCATGAATTAGTAACGTTGTATCGGTAGCATATCTAATCAGTTTAATTCAATAAACATTTTGTGAGATTATACAGTATATCAACACTATATATGTATTAATCGCAAATTGAAAATGCAGATAAAGGTCCTCCTTCAGTAGTAAAAGTGAAAATTTACATGAGATATAATTTGCTTAACTTTATTGCAATAATGTGAGATCCCTGTTAATATCCTTGAGGGACACAAAGCTCTTGTAACCATATAATTTCTCTGCTTTTGTAAGAATAGCCTTACAATGTTAATGTTAAATTAAACTGAATTAATCTTGGCATACTGCAATATGGTGTGTAATGACTGAGAAGTTATGAAATATCCAGAGTTGGTTGCAAAAATACAGCAATATTTAAACTGTTATTAAGTATCACTATAAAAGATGTATTTTATCTCTTTTACTTTCTGAATGTAAAATCATATGTCACATATATTTACATTTAGTTTTAAGGAACCTGGCTGTCCTGGGGGACCTAGCTTTCCATGGAGGGGACACTCTCCCTCCATTTTTCTAAACAATCTTGTGATTCTGACCACTAATTAGAAGGGGGTGGAGCAGGAGCACTCACTGGCAGAGGCATCGATAGTTTCACATGATGCCTCGATGACATCTGCAAACTGAGATTAGACCTGATCCAAGTGCGGCAACAAAGTGGTGGAAAATACTGCAAAAAGGTAAGTAAGTAAAGGTGTAGTCTGGAAAAAAATTGTGCAATTTTAGCCCCGGCCTGTCAGTGCCATCTTTGCCCCCAAACAGCTTGTCTGGGCCATCTTAGTCCCAAAACAGCCTGTCTGTGGCATCTTTAACCCCCCGAACAACTTGCCAGCTTGGCTATGCAATCTTTGTCAGCTTGACAAAACAGCTTGTCTGTGTCACCTTTGTTCCCAAACAGCTTCTGTGTGCCATCTTTATTCTGAAACAACTTTGTCAGTGCCCCAAACAGACTGTCTATGCCACCAAAAAAGAGTTAAAGAGAAAATCCTGGTGGGCTGAGGGGGGACATTGACTCTATCAATGTCGTCCTATCTTCTCCGCTAGCTGCTTCTGTCTCCCGTGCAGAGGCTGTCCCCTGTGGCTTCCCTCTTTTGCGAAAGGGCAACGGGGGGCAATGTTTAAAGAGAAGACAGAAGCAGGTGGCAAGAATAATACAGATATATTCACAGAGAAATAAAGGTGTAGAAATGATTCTCTTTCTCCAACAAATTGTTTGTTCTGGATTGCCAGATTGCCATGCCTGTCAAAATGCTGCATGGTAAAGTTGTCTACTTTGGGTATTTCCAAAGAAGTTACTCTGTACTTTGGAGCCTTTTTTATTGAAAATGTTAATGGTATATTATATAAAATAAATATTTGTAATTAGGGTTTGATTTTGGTTAGTAAGTAAGGAATTATTTTTTATAACCCAGGCTAAAGCCCACCTTATTTTTGTAGGTAACTACAAGGTTAAAAGCTTGTTACAATATGAACACAATTGAGTCTACACCATAATTAGAAATAACTAAACTGTTTTATAATAATGAATAGATGTCAAAATGCTCTTTATACAGCAGCTTCTACTGTTATCAACTCAAGGTGACAACCTTTATCACAAAACAATTATTTTTTGTGGCATCATTTCTAAATATAGTTGTGTCTCACATGTCCTTGTTAATCTAGATTCCAGTATGTTGTCAGAGAATCATAACAATTCCAAACAATTGTTGATAGAAATTGCTACATAAATTATCCTATACCTACTGATAACCACAGGGTGATTTTATATGAAGAAATATCTAAAGGTCACAATAGTCCCAATATGAATATTGATTTCAGGATATTACGGGTTTAAAATTAGACTTGTGTATTCGTCTTCAGGCAAACATGAAAACGAACTCAAAGAGTGTGTTTTCGTGTTCTTTCCGAAGACACGACGAAGAGAAGACGGCGGCGGTAAAAAGTAGGCGAAGACGAAGACACACACCACGAAGATCTTCGTGATCGTCTTTGTCTACTACTCTCCCCGGTCCCTTCCCCATCTAGCTTACCTTGTCTTCGCAGCATCGCGGGATTGATGGAAGCGGAAATCAGTAGGTTTGCCGTCACGGGTTACAAGGCAATGCAAATGAGCCTATTGGTCGCCAGCAGGGGGCTTGTCTGCCATCAACCATTGGCAGACGAGCCCCTGCTGACGACCAATAGAGTTGCTCATACGGACATTTAAACTCCTGGCGCCAGAGCTGCTGCGGTACGCGTTAACCCCGTATTAACCCCTTAACCGGAAAAAAACGAAGATAAAACGAACACGAAGAATGTCCACGAATATTTGTCCGAAGAGAAGACAGGAACAAGCGAATATTCGCGTAATGCCGAAGACGAGCACGAAGATGAACACGAAGAGCCCCCTGGTGCCCAAGTCTATTTAAAATGGTATCCATACCCTCTCACATTTCAGGTGTTCAAACTGGGACAATTTAGTAGGGGCTTGTGTCAAGTAGTAAAGTGGGGTAGACCTGTAAGAAGGACAGTGCCTGAAAATTGTGACTGACCCATTAAAAACAGGATAGCTTTTAGGTATGGTAATTATATTTTTTCACATTTATGAATCTCAAAAGGAGTTGTGGGACAGCACACATTGTTATGGTCGTTCATCTCACATTACAATGTGTTTGGTACTGTAACGTGAAGCTCATTTTTGGATGGACTGGTCCCATCATCCCACCTGGCTGTTCATACCATTAAATGAAATGTAGTTTACATAAAATGAATGATACAACCCATTGGCTTAAGAAAGTCATATGAAATGTATTCTGTTTGCAAAAAAGATAACATGTGAGGATTTCACAGTGATATTACAAATTTGAAATTATGGCGAGACCTTCAAATTCAGGTGCTGTTTCATCTAGAGGGCCTCTTAAAATATCCCCAGATAAGTGTTGCATCATGTAGAGAGAAGTAAAGGAAACCTATCTGTCATTTTGCTTTTCTCCTTAATGCTCCCTGTCACGTAAACACTGTGTTTAAACGTTTATTGAAATACCACAGTTGCCTAGAAACAACAAATTGGAGAAAAACGTCTATGTAGAGCAGCACCTTTAAGCGAAACAAAAGAAAAGGACTAAACATTGAGAATAAATGCAATATTTTCATTTTATGAACTTATTTGTAAACCTACCATTTATTTTATAGAACATGAATTTTTCAAGACAAGCTGATATATTTTGGTTGTGTGAGTACAACAGAGATTTGGGAATATCGTTGGTTTTCTATTTATAGTTTACATAAACCTTAATTGATTACTTATTATTAATACAGTGTGTAAATATTAAAGATCAAAAAAAGAATCTTATATATTTGTATAGAAAATCTATATCTTTCCCCTCCCCTAGATAATGATTGCTTTTTCATTTTGCTACCAATATGGAATATCAGAGTATCACTACTTATAAAGATAACATTGGAAACAAAATATTTGAACATACTTTACCATTAATAATATTGTGTATTTATTTGTGTATTTACTTTTTTCTTATATGGGTGTACTTATTTTGCCATTTAACAGCGGGGGGCTAATAGGTCTGTTATGTACTACATTCACGATCTAATTCTATTGGGAGAAGAAACAGAAATGTGTTTACATTTGAAAATGTCACATGAAACAGCAGGTGGTTCTTACTATTACACTAAAACAAACATGCTCTTTTGAGCATTTCTCTCTGGCATGTTTCTCGACACTAAATAATCTATTAATTTGCAATCAACTTTATTGATTTTTCTTGGCAGACTGGTAATTTCTAAAATAAAATGCTAAAACCAAAACAAAGCAATCAGGTTTCCTGAAGAAATAAGTAGTGTTTTTATAGATTACTGGTCATCAGCAGTATATGTTGCTAGTCTCCTTTAGTGTAAATCAGAAATTATGAGTAGACCATTTTTCCTAATACCACATTTTCTTTTAAATTTAACTGCTTCATTGTGTTGATCTCTAACAAAATAAGGTGATTTTATTAGTATTCTGATTAATGCTACAAATATTTGTTTCTTTTACAAGGATTGAAAGTAAGATTTAAAAAGCATTATACTACTATAGTTCTACAATATGTTTTCACTACATACACTACCATTTTATTGATGTTTTAGATTTAAAAAAAATGACTTTTCTAAAATGAGAATATGTATAAAGAGGACGTTATCAGACTGGGGACATTTAAATGGGTTATGGGGAAAATAGGGTTATTTAAAAGTTGATTTATTGAAGGCAACAGAAAATTGTTCTAGGCTGTAAGAGCAAAATACAAATAAATAAACCACGGTGGTACTCTGTAGATCAGTAAAAACCAAAGAGTTTTTTGTAAATACAAAAAATCCAAAGTGAGGAAAATAGACAGATCTTTAAGATTAGGCAGAGCGAGTTATAGGAGCTGGCAAAGCAAATGCAGAAGAGAGAATTGTCCAATCAGTAAAAAAGCAAGATTTTTTTTACATATATAAATGAGAAAAGGAAAGTAAAACAAGGATTAGTTAGATTAAAAACAAAAGAAGAAAGGTATGTAGAAAAGGAAAAATGTCAGGCTGACTGCCTCAATTAATAATTTGCGTCAGTTTTCACAAATTAAATGAAAGGAAAGGGACCTCATTATAGAAAAGGACTAATGAGTCATTTGATACATTTGAGTTTATTGAGGAAGATGTTCTATTTTAGCTGTCTAAGGTAAAGACAAAAAAGGCGATGAGGCCTGATGAGATACACCCAAAGTTATTAAAAGAATGTAGTGGTATACCAGCAAAACTGTTAACAGATTTGTTTAACCCATCATTGTTAACAGAAGATTGTTAATTAGCAAATGTTACATCAGTAGTGGGGAAATTAACAGAATTATTTTAAAGGATAGGATTGTTGACCATCTAAAATCACATGGGTTTCAAGATCAAAAACAACCATGGTTTACATCAGGAAGATCACGCCAGGCTAATATTGATTGTTTTTATTGGGTGACTAAAATCATTGATCAAGGTGGTGCAGTAGACATTATGTATCTGGATTTCAGTAAGGCCTTTGACACTGTGCCCTATAAAGATTTATCAATAATCTGCAATCCAGTAGGGTACCTCAAAGATCTGTACTTAGACCCATTCTCTTTAATATTTGTATTTGTGATATTGCAGAAGGCCTTGATGGTATGCTATGTCTTTTTTTGCTGATGGCACAAAGACTTGCAACATGGTTGATGTTCCTGGGATAAGCCAAATGGCAAATGATTTAGGTAAACTGGAAAAAATGGTCAGAGCTGTGGCAAATGGCATTTAATGTGGATAAATGCAAAATAATGCACCGAGGCATAAAAACCCAAGGGCAGAGTATAGAATATTTGATACTGGCCTAACCTCAACATATAAGTAAAGGGATTTAGGGCTAATTATTTCAGGGGACTTAATGGTAGGTAGACAATACAGTAGAGCAGCAGGTAATGCTAGCAGAATGCTTGGTTGTATAGGGAGAGGCATTAGCAGTAGAAAGAGGGAAGTGCTTATCCCATTGTACAGAGGACTGGTGAGACGTACCAGGAAAGGTTAAAGCATCTTAACATATATAGGCTGGAAAAAAGACGTAATGGATTCAACATAATAAAGGAAGATTTTTTAAATTTCATTTTAAAGAACTACCACCAGAACAAGAGGACATAGTCTTTATATCAGGAAATATTACTTTATCGAAAGGGTAGTGGACTGCTCCATGACACGACTGATGGGTCCACAGTCAGCATTTCTTTGCACAAGATCATTGTTAAAGTGTGAATGCATTTGTAAAATGAAAGAGGCTATGTCCATAAACATTGTCTGTTTTTTGCCTCTCTGTTCCTCACTTGTGATTTGGGGTGAGTGCTGTGACACAGTGTTTCCCTACGTTTTACTAACACTTTCAATCTACAGTATGTTCAGTAGATCATTTTGTCATTTTTTACTGTATCCAGTGGAGAACCATGAACCCATCCATGACATGATACTACATTTGCCTGTTTTATAACAGTATCACCCCCCCAAATAAGAAATGTTCCAAGGTGAAACCACTAGAACTGAATAATTATTCTAAGAGTGTACTCAGGTCATAGTAAGCACTAAATCCAAGCGATCTTTCATTACTTTTGATCTTAAATCATTTACTAATGATTATGGTCAATCAATAGTAGAAACTGTGCTGCAGATAAATACCACACGAGACAATGTAAAACAAGGCCATATTAGATTGACACTTAAATGACAGTGCGGAAAACACGTATGGTACCAAATAACCATCCATGTAACCATAGTGTTACAGGTATTCATCCCAGATTACGGCCATGCCTCAAATTAAAACGGAATCTTTTCTGAATAAGAAAAATGATCGTTTTTAATTGGGAAAATTATAAATCTATTGGATTCCACAATAAATAATGTACAGTATCTTCAAGCATGTCCTAAACAGAGCATGTGTCACGCTGTGTGACCGCAGTGAGGGGAACTGTGGATGCAAAGTAAATGTGAAGCATGCTTGGTGTTTAAAAGAATAGATATGTTGTTATTTAGTGGCTATGTGCTCTATCACTTATATTAAAGTGACAGCCCAGCTTACTCAGCAACCTAACTTGACAAGTGTGTTGAACAGGGTGTAGGCAGCTTAATTGCTGTTCCCCTGAGTCTAGTAGTTTCCTCTAAATAAAGCTAATAAGCGCTGAGGAGAATATATTCTGAGGAGAATATAAAATATGAATGCCGTTTTCCCTCACATTGATGTTGTTTTCAGATTGCTTTGAACGTTCACAGTTTGCATAATAGATAATAATAGTAATTATTTAAGTATACGTATGGCACGCCAGTGGCTATTCACAAGGAAAGAGGCTGCTGTAGGTAGTTAGCAGCTGTTCACATGAATAGTCCTTAATGAATATTACTGTTTTGACATATTTTTATGAATAGAGTTTTTTGGTATTTAGGTTAGTTTTACATTACATGAACAGTAACATAATATACAAGGAAATGCTGGTTCGGTAAACAAAATCTGTTGTTTCTGTTAAAATAATAGCAAAAGTAAGAGTTTTGTTTTCGGATATAATTTTGACTCTGTTAAATCCAGTCATTTGGTTTCTGGACTGCATTTCTCTTGGGCATTGCACTGTGCTATTTTGTGCGCCAACTACCAATTAAAACAACCAATTCTTATAGATGCTCTAAACTTTATGGTAGTGGATAGAGGAGGGCAGGCCAGCTAGAGCCCTATATTAACGAAGACTAGTATAGGCTAGTCCCAGGGCTTGGTCCTCTGAGCTTTACCCCCCTCACACTAGCCAAATTGGACTTTTCTTGCAGAACACTATAAGGGCTAAGTTACATATGGAGAGTAGGCTTTTTGGTGGCCTTTTGCTACAAGGAAGCTGGCAATGAAGGTCAGG
>VKOC01000005.1:22897526-22933288 GCA_009364415.1 Spea multiplicata | reverse complement strand
ACACAGAGAGACTCAGGCAGTATGTCACACACAGAGACTCAGGCAGTCTCTCTCACACATAGACTCAGGCAGTATGTCACACAGAGAGACTCAGGCAGTATGTCACACACAGAGACTCAGGCAGTCTCTCTCACACATAGACTCAGGCAGTATGTCACACAGAGAGACTCAGGCAGTATGTCACACACAGAGACTCAGGCAGTCTCTCTCACACATAGACTCAGGCAGTATGTCACACAGAGAGACTCAGGCAGTATGTCACACACAGAGACCCAGGCAGTCTCTCTCACACATAGACTCAGGCAGTTACACATAAATAAGTAAAAATTACTTAAAAAAGGCACTTTGAACAATTTCAAGCTGTTTAGCAAATATATATATATATATATATATATATATATATATATATATATATATATATATATATATGAAAAGGAGCTAATCAAAGCGTTCAATATAAGTCTGGAAAAAGTATGCACTGTTGCTTTTTAGATAATTGATTGTGATTTGTTTATGTCTACTTTTTGGAAACAAGGTGAAAACTTTCAATTCTGCCATCAATTGCATAAGATGCACAAACGCATAATTGTGTCTCCAATATTTATGTGATTCATTGTTTTGTGTTGTCCACAAACAAGAGGTCTTGCCCAAATTCATTTTTTAATTTAAAAACAGCTCTAAAATAAAAAAAATATCTGCAGCACTCCCTGTATATAAATAAAGAGCTAACAATACACTACAGCTTCTCCAATCCACCTCACCTCGGTAAATTGTCTGCGCTACACTTTAGACACTTGCAGTGTGGTAGATGAGCATGAATCTCAGCCTCAACACTGTGCCTGTCACTGACCGTCGCATACTCCAACTCTCATCAGTCTGACTAATACTGAGAAGTTAAAATGGTTTTAGCACGCTTATATAACTATTGCTTGTCCCTTGCCCTTGTAAATGTTGATTGACCAGAGTGAAAAAAGTAAGGAAAAATACCACATGTTGTTGGACCCATCTATCACAGTCAATTTTTTAGCTACTTCTACCCACCACTCATTTATATATACCCTCCTCTACACAAACCCTTCCCGCTTTATCAAACTGCACCAAAACATGGAAAACAACTCAATGAATCTTAACAAAATTTCAAAGATTTTGCCATTCATTTTGTTTGTTTTGTTGGGGATGCTCCTTGTTATCAGAGATTTGTACTAACGCACAAAATAACATATAATGTTTATATCAATCCGAATGCACAGGTCTGATATATATATATATATATATATATACTTTGTATAAAAGAAAACATAACAAAATAGGTCATGTTGCTGGCTTGTTTGATTAAGTTATTCTAAAGCCTCCAGGCAACAGATTAAAGGTAATCTGCAGTATTTAAAGATAGAAAATCCAGATCTAGCGTCATGTACAGTGCCAGCTTATGCATGTTGGCAAGAGAATGGTTGTTATAACTTCATCCTCAGCTGGTTGAATGCATGGTCAGTTTCCAAGAGCCGTCATGCATACAGAAAGCCGCAGTGGCCAGGACTTCTGCTGTCACAGATGGGACTTGGAAAAGTAATTTAAAGTGTACAGTGAGGAAAATAAACTGTTTATTAACAGCATGAAGTCTTTATAATGCATTAACCTAAACCATTCCTGGTGGAGAAACCTTAACTGACTCCATTCATTTGCTCAATATGGTATGGACTGAAAATGAATCTGTTCCAGTTCATCCCAAAGATGTTTGATGGAGTTAAGGTCTGTGTCGACCAGTCAAGTTCTTCCACACCAAACTCATCCAGCACACCCAAACTGTTCAGAATGACCCATTTTTCCAAAAATGTTTGTAAATACAGACTGCATGGCTAGGTGCTTTATTTTATACATGTGTGGCAAAAGCTCTGATTGAAACATATATATATATATATAATCTTTTATTTATATAGCGCCAACAATTTACGCAGCGCTTATAAATATATATTATAGATACTAAAAAACAAAAGAGGTTTCGTGCTACAGTAAGTAGGTGAGAATAATGACATTCAGTACCGGGAGAAACATACAAAGGAGAGAGGTTGCACTTTGCGATGTGCCATTTGAACATTTCAAAACAGATTGGTTTTGAGAAAATCCATTTAGAAACCTGGAGAAAACTGAATCTGGAAATAAATGGGATGGAAATTATAGAGCAGAAATATAAAAGTACTATTCTTTTTCTATCTGTTACTTTTTATTAGTCGTTCTGTGCTTTCATCAAATATGCTGCTCATCTTCAAGCTCTTCAATATTATTTACTATTACAATAAAATTTACTCTCTCACACACATATGTATTTGTAGATTTGTATGTCATATGTGGCTTAAGGAATTTGTTAATCCATAATGTTTAGAACAGTCATGCAATGACTTTTTCCAGTGCCGAAAATATGACCAATTCTTTGTGGTGGTGACTAAGTAGATGCTGTAGCAAATCTATATTATACTGTTCCTTACATTTTACCAAATTAGAAGGATTTGCTTATTTCATAGCCGCTGATGCATAGTAGTTAGCATGTTAGTAGAAGTAGTTTCAATAAAGTTGTTTGGTTTATTTTTTTTCTATTAGTAAAGACATTGCACAGTTGAACATTGATATAAAAATGAATAGGTTTTAAACCATTTTCATCTAATTTCAAACTCTAAAAAGGCATAGAAACATTCCTTTGACAGCTACTTCCATGGGCATTAAATATGCACAACCCCTCTCTTCCTCACCTCCCCTTCTGGACAAAATAAAGAAATAGAAAGAAGACGGATCAGTGTTTTTAAATAACATACAACTGATGCTCTCAAGCCAAGGTCAATGGCTACCAACAGAGGGCAACTGATTGAATGCATAATGTAATAGTGAAAAGCTATGTATAAAATGATGCGTTCAGATGTCATTTATCCTTAACAGCATTCTTTATAAGTGCCCAAGCAGCATCTCATTGAACTCACCCCATGCTCTTGTCAAAATTTGACTTTTCTGTCGCCTTCAGCAAATATACAATTCTCTCGGTCTTAATTACACTTAATGTGCAGTATCAAAATAAAAGGCATGCAATGAGTCTGAACATCTCTGAAATAACCATTTCAACAGGCATCATCCTGGAATACAATCTAATACAAAATTCCCCTCTGTTTGCCAATCTTCATGGGGGGGCTTTATTAATGAAATAAATGTAGATATTAATACAGAAAAGCACCCAAAAAGAGGATGTTCATTATTATGTAAAAAATCTAAAATAGTTTATTAAGAAAAACTAATAATTAAAGTGAAGCTAAGGTACTGGCAGATATATAAATCACATAGGCAAAGAATCGTGCCATTGATCGAGGCTCACATGCCATTTTATTTGAAACTAGGCTATGTGCCCATCATTGAAATGACATGACCAAAAAAATTATATTAGCCCTTCTCTCTCCTCTTTTCTTCTCTACCCTTTCTCTTTAATCTCTCCACTTCTCCCTGCTTCACCTTCTGCCCCCCTTCTTTTTCTTTCTTTCTTTCTTTCTTTCTTTCTTTCTTTCTTTCTTTCCTTCTCTTTCTTTCTTTCTTTCTTTCTCCTTGCTTTTTCTCCCTCTCAACCTTCCCCTAATCTTCCACCTCACCCTCTCCCCATCCTCTCCTCTTTCTACCACTCTATCTTTTCTGGTTTGCTCCCTCCCCTCGTAGTTTTCTCCATACTTCTCTCTTGTGTTTCTATCCCTCCCATATTGCTCTCTCCCCTTCTTCTCTTTCTCTGTCCCTCCTTTGTCTTTATTTCCCTTACCACCTTCTCTACCATTACCTTCTCCTATTTTCTTCTCTTACCTTGACATCATTGCCATTGCTGCCACCAACTTACTTAGACTACCACTCTGGGAAGGGGTAGCTCTGCCGACTTGATTATGAAGCCACACATAATATTCCGAGCACTACCATTAGCTACTCATCATTCCTGGCCTCTGTTCTGTGGGGACCAGGGCATAGGTCCATGGACTGTGCTTGTCTGCATTTCATGTCTGCTGTCCAGTCTATTAAAAAACAACCTCTCCCTATACTATAATATCAATAGGTAAGTGACTTGACTTGCTTGAAAAACTCTTGATTGGGTTAATTTAAAAAGCCACATTTTTGCTATGACCTTTTTATACCAAGTGACAAGAAAACAATTGAGCAGCTTGGATGCAAAATGTAAATAGATCAAATGACCCAGCAATGCTATACTACAGCATATACAGTATTACAGTATATACTATACTACAGTATTTTACCGTGCAACAGTGACATAACACTTTTGAAAATGGTAACTTACAGGATAGATATGATTTCTGTTAACGTAACATATTTAGCCACAGAACGCTAAGTGCCGTGTGAATAGCAATGATTACTATTATCACAGTTAGTAAAAACACAATTAACATATTGTTCATACGACAGCTTGCAGTGAGATAGCATTGTGCAGACAAATATTTGGCATCTGTTCTGGTTGGGCCATGTTGATAAATGAAATTCCGTTTTACATCTGTTCATTTGGGATTTCTAGAGAATAGGTATAAAAGAATCCTGTTTGTAGTGTTTCAAATTACTATGCCTAATATGATGAAATTATTTAGATGTATTTGAAAGGCAAAGTAAATTGCTCAATTCACTGTGAAATAGCCTATTACTTCCATTATAGTTAAAGAAGCATCCCCTGGTATATGGAAGTATGTATGTCCTGTCCCTGCAACTATTTTCAATCTATTGTCTTCAAGCATAGAGTGGAATTATATATTTTCGTCAGGCTGTATTTTGGATATCTTCTTTCCATGATAAAGAGGATGAGGGAAGCATGTGCCCCCAAAAGGGTTCATTGTACTCATTGTGACAGGGATGATGTGTGAGCCGGAGCATCAGATGGTATTAGATACTGACTTAACATCTTTCAGTTTTCAATTTAATTTCAATTTCAATGATATTGCATGCAGAGCCGCAGCTAGCTCCTTTTGCACCTGAGGCAAGAATGGAAAATTGTGCCCCCCAGCAATTTTTACAGAGGCTATTTTACTTACACTGCCCTTACACACACCTGCCCATAAACACATACATACACATATACACTGCCTTTACACACACCAGCCCATAAACACACACATACACATATACACTGCATTTACACACACCAGCCCATAAAAATGCATATACACATACACTGCCCTTACAGACCTGCCCTTAATAACATATACACACACACCAGCTTACAAACATACAAATACCTACACTGCCCATACACACACTGCCCATATGCACAGCAGCTTAGAAACACATATATATACATGTACACTGCCCTTTCACATGACTGCTGGCAGCAATGTGATTAACCACGGGCCCGTTGAACTGGTTAGAGAGATCTGTGATCTCCCCAACCAGTCCTGGAGGCTGCAACTGCTGATCAGGCGGCTGTGCGCCCCCTCGCAGCTGTGCCCGAGGCGACTGCCTCTCTCGCCTCACCCTTCCTACTCCCTGACTGCATGAGTGACTTAGTCTTTTCAGTTTTTATGTGTATTGTGTTTTCATTTGTTCTAATGCATATGTAATAATGGAATGAATCTTGAAAGTTTGAAAGACTAATGGATTATGTGTCCATGACAGAAGAGATTATAATAACTTTCCAGTAGAGATGGTAAGGAAATGCACTATATTGGATTTTTCAAAAAGCATGTGGTATGAACATTTCTGCCATGGTAAGCTATGGAAACATTTTTGCACAGTTTATAGAGCATGGTTCTCAAGAAAATGAATGCAAATAAATTGTTTCACAAATATCTGATGTCAAAAGTGAAGCCATTCGCCCAAAAATGACATTGATCTACTGAATGCATTAAGCACTAACTATTGTGAAACTATACAAAACAGAAATTTATGATTCAGACCAGGAGATATCTCTGGTTTCTCATACTGAGCTTCAACAGTGTGATATAGTTGATCACTGATTGATGAATCTTAGGAAAAGATAGTATGTTTTTTTCTATGCATGTTTATAACCTGCTGTCTGCTGGAAAAAGTTAGACTCAACAGTAGGGCTCTTCATGTGAAGGAGGAACCGTAACAAAGGAAGCCATGAAACAGAGTTCATAACCTTTTTAAAGAACATTTTATTCATGTGATATTCAGATGTCATTGCAAAGAGGAAAACTGTGTTTTAATAATAAAAGAAAACTTCATCCTTGGCAAACATGGTAATCAGTTTTTAGATGTCAAGCCTACTCAGAACATAGCTACTGCTTCTTCTGCTTCTTGAACTGGGATTGGTGGACGGATGTTGACTTTTCTCTGTTATGACTTTGTTTCTAAAGATCTCTTCTTTTTAATACTGTGGTTGTTGCATGACTTAATATTCCTGGTGGAAAACATCTAAAGGACATCAACAATATTAAAAATACAGAATTCTTATTCATAATATGGATACCCCTTTTTAATATTACAATATAAATTTAGAGTTTACTTGTGTTTTCTTTTTGTTTTAAATAATGTGTCCCTTTATAGTTACTGTTTCGAGAATGATTCACAAAAAAAAAACAAAGACCATCAGCTGTTGGAGTCAGTTCTGTATTTACGTCTCACAACCTTTTTCATACGTGCTAAGAAAAAAATGGATATCAGAAGTTTTATGTGTACATTAAACAAGTGGAATCTCTAATTTTCAGTGAATAATCAAAACATCCACAAGTTAATGTAAGGATAATCATCAAGCATCATTGTGAGCTGAGATTTATCCTCTTTGTCTGAAATGAGAGGGTTTCCATGCCATTTCCCTATAAATTCAGATGACATATTGTGCATCAAACTAAAATAAATTGTAAAAATTGGGAAGCAGCATTAGAAATTGGTAATAGAGGCTAAATTGTAGTTTTACTGAATGAATTGGGAATATAATATTTGCTTTGGTGAGTTTTCAAAGTTATATATTGTTTATGAGTTTATATTACCATAATAATGAACAAGTAGATGCCATTATGGGTTGTCTGCACTGCAATACTAAGTTCTACTAAGAAATCTATTTAATAGTTTCTTTCTATGTTTTTCCATATAAAAGAACATCACTGTATGTGTTATGTCTTGTTATGACATGTTAATACATAATAAAAAATGCACAACATGAGCTCATTTTATGTTTTTACATCCAAAAACATCCTGTTTTCCTCTCACTCCTGTATATTGGCTCCTTTTACTATCATCATGTGAAGACCTTTTGCTTTCTAAGTCTTTTCCAGTTTTAACATTTTTCCTGTGCTCAAAGTGTTATCTGTTACCTGAAAATCCAGATACAGCCCAGTGGTTTGCACTTCTATTTGATGCTTAGAAAAGGCAGTAGTTAAGTGTATGTCTACAAAAAAAACTGTTTACATTTCAGAAAAGAATAATCTGAATATACTCAGAAAAGAATAATTTGAATAGATGCATTTTCTTATTAACCAACACCAGGGCCGGCCGAAGGCGTAACGCCGCCTGGGGCGAAGTTTATACTCAGAAAAGAATAATTTGAATAGATGCATTTTCTTATTAACCAACACTTTACTAAGCAGAAATACAACAGCTGCTACAATATGGGGATTAAATATGTTTGGTTTTTTTTTTACTAAATAATGTATCTAATCTAATTATTACTTTGATTATTTTATTTTGCATTTCTATTTATAAGCTTTAATTGCAAACAATGGCCTTCTATATAATGTATTATGTTCCAAGGGTGTCAAAAAAACGACTTCAAAGACAGAGTGTTACAATTATGGCACATTAGGGTTTATGTGTAAAAGGAAATTCTGATGCAAAGTTGCAATAGTCTGAAATCTCTACAGCATCCATTCCAGTGAAATGGTTCTATGGTTCTATTTTACTACTTTGCGCTGGAATTCATGTTTGTATGAAAAAATACAATGCTGCAAAAAAGTCACTATCTTATAGTCATATCCCATCGTAATTATGACATTGAAAGAATATCTCTGCTGTCTTTCAGGACTAAAGCTGGTGTCAGCATGGAATATACTCTGATTTTAGCATGCCATCTTCTCTCTCCGGCTGCATAGCCATACTGCAAGCAACAAGCCCACAAAGCACTGACAGCTACAATTAATGAAACCATCTGCCACAACCCCCACCCGTTGATTTCAGTTATTGTACAGAAGGTGACTCAAACTCCTGCTCTGTTACTACTTTTGGATTACAGAGATACCAGGCTTCTTTCAGAGATCAGTGTCAAGCAATTTCAGATCTAACACGTCAGAACTGCTAACATGTTGCTTCCAGCTAATAAGTCAGTGCTTGCGAGAGCAGATGTATATGTATGTACATGTGCCTGTTTCTGCATATATCTGTGTCTTCATTTGTACTCCCCGTAAAGGTGTGTGGTGAGGATTATTCAGTTTGGTTATTCATTGTGTTATTGTGGATTCAGATGGAACAGGATGTAGAAAAGAGTTGTAGTGGGAGTGACACGAACAAGCGGTAATGAAGAAGAAAGTATGAGAGTTTGGGTGAGAATGGGCAAGACAAACAGATACACTATATAAGAAGGTCGAGAAGGACAGCTCCAGGACTAGTGAGGTCAGCCTGCTACCAGTCTTGGAGAGGCTAAACAAGGGGAAAATGCGTTATCACTGTGATTAAATGTGTGCCGAGTTTAAGGTGTTTAAGAGTTAATATTCCAAAACATTATGGGGAAATGAACAAACACCAACTTCACAACAGCTATGCTACCTTTTGTAAAATAACATTGAAACCGATGTGTAACAAACGGGTAATAATAAAAGAAATTCATATGCTTTAATGACATACATTAAAATGAATTAACCTGACTCACACCTGCTTTGAGGATTTTTTGAGGCTAATGGTCACATGGATATTCACCTATATTTAGAAAGGTGTCTAAGAGTCAAATCTCTCAGTTCTTCAAAATTGGTTTGTGAGTTAATTGAAATGTCATATCTTGGTTTATTATATGTTAGGAGGTGGCAAATATGATTAACAAATCTTATTGTGTAGATTTTCTCACTGTAATGTTCCTTTTCTCTGAATCTCCTATCTCATTACCAACAAATGTAACTGAAGTAATAATTCTTTGCATGCCACTTAACAATGTGCTTGAATTTTATTCCTCTCCTAATTATTTTTCCGTTTTCTCATTTCTTTCTTTCCTTTGCGGAAGATTTTTTTTTCTGTGAATGCCTTTCACTGAAATCAGTGATTACACTATTCACATGTGCTGCATTGACCTGAGGGCTATCCTTTGAGATGAAGTGTTACTCGTCCTACACACTGGGCATGTATAAACAATGCACATTATGAAATATCTCCAAAAAATACATAGACAAATATGGTAACCTGCAATAGTGAATTGTTAACAAGGCATATTGTAGCGCCATTACAAGGACGACAGGGTAAATTTACTAGTGATAATAAAGTTAATAAATATTATTTACTAACATAATTTACTAACATCTGTATAATTTATTTTGCTACTTAAATCAGTAAATCAAAGGCATACATAGGAATGTTCACTCACTTTGCATTTTCCTAGATTATAATAATAAACTATTAACATGTGAACACTACCACACATGCATCTACAAACTCACACTAACACATACTCCAGCAGAAGTATGCTCACTCATACTTACTCTAGCACAGATTTACACATACACACACTAACACTGAAACATTATCATTCTATCATCACTTCTCACATTGTATTATGTGACCCCGCTGCACCCCCTCTCTGCTAGTGTTTGAAGATTTTTGACACTGCCCCTAGAAACGTGTCTGTCTTCAGTGGTGGGGTAAGGAAGAACAAAGATGCCCCACTAAGCTTATGGGATGAGGGTTCAGGAGGAATATTTGGTGTCAGTGCCTCCCATACTTTTTTAATATTAGTACTTAACACCCCTCATACCCATTAGTAGGGGGAGGGGTATACTGGGATGTGCGAGAGTGAGGTTAATAGATTAATAGAGTGATGGTATCGGGTTCCTGCAGACCTCCATCATTATATCCCCCATGTCTCTCCCCAATGCTGGAGATGTGGACTCAGTACGGGCACTTATATTCACCTCTGGTGGGATTGCCCCCTTATACAACCCTTGTGGTCGGCTGTGACCGCGGTTATTCGGGCGATTGATGACCCTGACTTCCAGGCCTCCCCGGAAACGATGCTGTTCCACCACACCGACTCCGGTGTGTGTTCCTACGAGAGGTCTCTGTCACTTCATTTAATCAATGCGGCCAAAGCGGTTATTCCGCGTTTCTGGAAACAAGTTCTGTCCCCCCTATTTCAGCCTGGATCTGTAAGGTTAATTTGATCTGCCAGATGGAAGATCTGGTAATGTCCTCCAGGGGCCTTGGGTATAAGAATGGTTTGAAGTGGCTACCATGGGAGGAATTCCTTTTGTCTCCCTCTTTTGATACTGTCCTGGGTAACTATACGGGACCTCCCCCCGATTTATATTTGGTACTTTAGGTCCTCGACCTCCGCTTACATCTTTGCACACATATTCTCATATTAGGGGTTTTCTTTTGTTCCTTTATATTATTGGCCCGTTTTCATGTCTACCTTAGCGCGCCCTCCATCCATCTAATTTCAGTCAGTTTCTTTTGGTTATGTTTAACCGTTCATTTTTGATTGTTCTCCGACTAAGATTCTGTACATGGCAATGTTCTGAGATATGGTACTCCTGCTTCATTCTGTTCTGTCTATATATGTAACCTGTACCATCTGATTTGCTTTTATATATGATGTTTATTAGGCTCCTTTTGTGCCTCCTCTTAGGACATCTGTCTTATGTTTTCTGCTGGACGACTGCCTGATGTACGCTGATCGTTTGTCCTTTAATCTCAGCTGTCTACCAATTGTACTGTGCAATATCTTTTTAATAAATGGAGATTTGACAAAAAAAATAGATTAATAGAGTGTAGTATGGTGGAGTGATTATGTTTAAGTTTAAGTGTGTGAGAAGGGGTGTGCAAGGGTTTGTTATAGTAAGCATGCATAAGGGTGTGTTCTAGTGTGTATGTTGTATGCAAGGAGCCAGGGGCCACAGCTGTACCCATTACCAAGGCCTGCGGTTTGTCTGATTTGTATAAGACTGCATGTGCCCCCTCCCCTCTCATATTTATTGTATACAAACAATTACATTTACTCCACTGGTTCACTGCAGGGAATGGCCTGAAATACAAGACATCCCAATTAATTTTCAACCATCCTACAGTATTACACATAGTTCCCCACTTGGTTACTGGTCTCAGTTGCTGATTTCCATTAGGATCAATCTGGACATACAACCAGGTTACATTAAGACCGTTTTTGTTTTTTTAGCTTAGCACCAACATTTTTTCAGTCTGGTTGCTGTTAGCTGTCCAGGGGTTAACTGAACACAATAATAAGGTTTTGGTAGCAGTATAAACTGCTTTGTCTGCCCACTATGTAGGAGGTGAGAGTAGGTTCTCACCCCACTGAGAGTGTACTTGACATGGCGGGTGAGCTTAATTATGCTTTGGGCAATTCATATAACCAATACACTGTATTTGCAGCATGCTTACGCCTGTTTGGTAGACATCATATTACACATTTGTATTAGACTAGCTTAGCACACACTTGTATGAGACTAGCTTAGCACACCGACATTTTTTTTCTTTCCCCTGTTTGTACATTTAAGAACAACCTGGCAATGTTCTTTATTGCAGCTTATTTGTGTTTTTCCCCCACAGAAGAACTTAAGATTTATGTGTGTTCTTTAGCATGCAGTGCATTTTAGTTCTCATGTGGCATCAACTAGCAGAAAACCAATACTTGAAAGACAGAATAATGGGGAGACTGGTACCTGCACGTCATCCGCCTAAAAACACTTTTTGTTATTCACGTTGTTCTGAAACTAACTTTCAGCTATTATAATAGTTCGATAGTAAAAACAGTTTTTAGAATAATCTCAAGAAACACAAATTTAATTTTGTTGTATACAGACTAGGCCACCATTATGTCTACCCATGTTCAGACACTTTAACACCGTGGTTGTCTGTGGTTGGTTAAGAGTTTAAGAACTCTTAAAGTGTAAAATGAGGGGAGCCATCATTAAATCAAATAAAATGCATCCTACATGACATGTGCATAAAAAATGCTTCTTGTATTTAAGGTTACCAGACTTTTGAGTTTCTGATTATGTATGGGAACATGATGTTCCCTTATTCTTAACGCAATCCTTTTATTTAGAACATTTCCATATCTTTGAATTGAAAGTCAGATGTTTCACTAGTCAAATGACAGAATTAATGCCCAAGAAGATCATCCGCTTCTCTATATAGCGTTGTTGAGAGTTTTTGTTACTCTTATTGGGTCCATGCACAATGTATATGAGAGAACCAATATGTTTGTTCAGTAGTTCATCATCTTGTGATATTTCTTGGTGTTTCAACTATAAAGTAAATGTAACAGTTATTACGAAGTTAGTGTGGGATCGCAATAGAAATCCCTTGATTTTACTGTGGGGATAACTACAGCAAAACGTAAGTAGGGTTAATTATATTCGATCTAGTTAATTTGTTTATTTTCAGAGTGCAGGTAGAGTGTGCATATAGTGATAAGTTGTCTTGTTGTAGATTTAGTAGTGCAGGGTGTTAATGTTTATACATTTTAAAGGAAACTATTATTCCTAGATGGGTCTTCATCAATCACAGCTCAAGAATTTTGTACCTTATCCCAGTGCCAAACTTTTTATTCATAATCCCCATGTTGCATTATCTTGCATAAAAAGTAAATATTATAAAAATATTGATAAAAAATCTGTGATGTCATCTGATGAAGAGCAGTGCCGAAAAAGGGTCGGAGACAGTTTGGCAACGTGGTAGAATGACCCTTGTTAAATATGTGCTTTCTGTATATAAACATATAACTGTCATGGGGCCTACAGTCTCATCATATCAAATCTGAAAGTAAAGATTACAAAAGACATTCTCTAATATTTCCTTGTAAATGCCAAGGATGTGTAAAAAGGAGGCTTCTCCAAACTGAAGGCAAATTAAAAGAATACATTTGATTTTGCTTTCACTGGAATTAGTTGTGTAAAACTAATTGTCGAAAAAAATTTTCCTCCTCTTTTTTTAAAAAAAATATTAATACTAAATTTATATTAAATCCAAAGAAATCCCTATTTAGTCTAAAAAAAACCAACAATATATAGTTTGGATGCGTACATTGTTTAAAACACAATATCTAAGACTTTACATAAGAACTCAACAGTGGCGAAATAGCAAAATAACATTTAAGTTAATAAAGAAGTCAGTGGATGGTACTGATGCCCACGTAGTCTGAATGGAACGGAGGGGGCCTTGACAGGGATGCAGAGCAGGGCTAGGTCAGGGGGTCAAAGAAAGTTCAGTGGGGAGGGGGAGGAGGTGAGGGGGGTAGATAAGGATGGGGCATAAGGGGGTTCTGGGCTTTTTGTTGTCCCACCCTCCCTCCCTTTCTTTCGTGATGTGTCATGTGGTTATGTGACCTTGTTTACTAATTTTCTTTGTTTTTGTTTCAGGATTTTGTCACAGCCGGGGGGCGGTAGCTTGCCAGGTTGCCGGAGGGTGTTATGTGGTTATTGCCACTGGTGTTCAAGTGTCGGTGGGAGGTTCCTGGCTGGGCGGTTGCTGGAACCTCGGATGGGGGAGGGGCATCATGATATGCCCTCCCATAAGGTGATGCTTATGGTTCGGCCCCGGTTGGTCCTGGTAAGCTTACGGGTGTTTTATAGTATTTGGGTCATTGCAATGTTAATGCACCTGTTTTATGTTTACAGGTTGTGTGGCAATGACGTTAATAAATTGGCTGTGGCCTTTATTCATCCCACATTTGGTGTCTGTGTTTTTATTGGGGGGGGTTATCTAGGACGACATAGCCCAAGAGTCGAGGCTACCCCTGTCAATGACCGCTTAGTAGTAAATCCAGGGGTTTAAAAAATAACAGCCTTTTAACAGCCCCCACTAGCATAAAGGGGAAGATACAGATAAATGGAAAGACAAATACAGGGCTTGCTAATCACTTGTATAGAAATTAGTATCAAAGATTTATAGTGATTTTGTCACATTAATTGAGTCTACTTGATATATCACCTCAAGTAGGTGTGAAATTAAGTTGTCACTTATTCAAATGTGATTTTAAATGTTTTCTTTTAACTAATTAGTTCATTAAGCAGATCAGAGACAATTCAATTTACAAGAAATTTTCTATAAAAAGCATCTTAAATGTTCTTAGATCCCTGCTTCCCCACAAATCCATAATATAAAAACTGTGTTTTATATTAGTATCAATGCTTAAACTTTCAGAAGCCATGGATATACTGCAGAATATAGAATCAAGTAGCAGATATAACACTAGAAATAACACTGGGACATACCGTATTTGCTCGATTATAAGACGACCCAAAATCTGAATATTAATTTAGGAGAAAAAAAGAGAAAAAGCCGAATATAAGACGACCCTATTGGAAAAAAGTTTTACCAGTAAATGTTAATTCATGTAAACTATGTAAACTATTTAATAAAAGTTATGATTGAGAAAAATATTTTGTTTTTATTTCCTTTTATTTCCAGCCTGCTCCCCCCCCAGTTATGCACATCTGCCCCAGAAATGCTTTATACCTCCTATATGCCACTGTGCCCCATGATATGCCTTTTGGCATATTATGGGGCAGAGTGGCATATAGGGAGGTATAAGGCATTTCAGGAGGCAGAGTGGCGTATAGAGGGCTAAAGGCATTTCTGGAGGCAGAGTGGCATTAAGGGGGTTAAAAGGCATTTCATAGAGCACTCTGCTTACAGAAATGCCTTATGCCCCCCATTTAACACTCAACCCCCCCCCTCCAAAATTACCGGTGCTTCTGACTTCCCGGGGGGATGTCCGGGCAGCATGTAGACGTCTACGCGATTCGCATAGGCAACTTCCGAAAGGAGGTGCGGTTAGCAGCGGGGGTTGTCTGCGTCCATCGTGCAGACCTTCCCTGACTGTCAGAGAGAATTCCCCGCACCGGTGCGGGGAACTCTGATCTCTGACACCGGTGCAGAGAACTCTGACACGCATAAGCAGGGGCGTAAATAGAAACTTCAGGGCCCCGGTGCGAGAATCTGTTAAGGGCCCAACCCACCACCCCCAACCCATCTATCCCTTTCTCACCATCTCCCCTCTCCCTCCCCTAACCCCCCTTCTCATAATCTCCCCTCTCTCCCTAACCCCCCATCTTCTCAGGATCTCCCTCTCCTTCCCTAACCCCCTTCTCAGGATCTCCCCTCTCTCCCCTTCTCAGATCTCCTCCCTCCCTCCCCTTTCAGGATCTCCCCTCTCCCTCCCTAACTTCTCAGGATCCCCCTCTCATTCCCTAACCCATTCTCAGGATTCCTTCCCTCTCCTAACTCCCCTTCTCAGGATTTCCCCTCTTCCTCCCTACCCCCTTCTCAGGATCTCCCTTCCTCCCCTAACCCCCCCTTCCTCAGGATCTCCTCTCCCTCCCAAACCCCCCTTCTCCAGGATCTCCCCTCTCCCTTCCTAATCCCCCTTCTCAAGCATCTCCCTTCCCTCCCTAACCCCCCCTTCTCAGGGTCTCCCTCTTTCTCCCTAACCCCACTTCTCACGATCTCCCCTCTTCCTCCCTAACCCCCTTCTCGAATCTACACCCCCCCCGGTCACTACCTTCAACTGCCTGTGTTGGAAGCGTGAGGCGTTTGTCTCGGGTGCCGGCGCTTCACTGCTGAGCGCCGGCGTATGACGTCATATGCCGGCACCCAGCGTGAAGCGCCGGCACCCGAGACAAACGCCTCACGCTTCCAACACAGGAGTTGAAGCGCTGAGGCAGGCGGCCAGCAGGGGAGTCCTGGATTTCTGTCAGTCAGGGGGGCCCAAGAGTTGCCGAGCGGTCGTCTTCAGCAACTGCTCGGCACCCCTTGGGCCCCCCTGACTGGCAGAACTCCAGGGCCGGTCACAGTTGCGACCCCTGTGACCCCGGTAGTTCCGCCACTGCTCATAAGACAGGAGGATTCAGGTCCCCTGAAACGCTGCGGGGGATCTGGATCTTAGTCTCATAGTCAGACCTATTTGAGGTCTGATTATAAGACGCCCCCGATTATAAGACGAGGGCTCGTCTTATAATCGAGCAAATACAGTAATTTGAAAGGGAAAAAAATTCCTTTGCATTTAGCTCAAACAGATCTTTTTTAGGCTTGTTCCTTTTTTGTATTTTTGTCTCTCTTTGATTTCTGGTAATACTTCACCTGTTCGCAGCAAAGATTGGCTATTTGGCATTAAGGGGTGTTTTCCTCAGACCTTAAAGATTTCCCACTTTGATCACAAAATTATTTTTAATGTATACACTCAAGAGAAAAAAGATGAATAGGCTTTACTATCTAAGCCTGTGCTCCTAGAAGGAAGTAGCATGTCTCAGTCTGATAAGAACATTTACAAAGTTACAGTATTTCCTTTACACATTCTTTAATGCGAGTGCAATATTTTTAACATAATACATTGATTTTGAAGTCTTTAGGTTTACCCTTTATCATTTCTAAAAGAGTTGTCCATTTGTTTTAGAATTGTTAATAAAAATATACTGTTGGTGATGTACAGTAGATTGTTATTTTCATCATTATTTTATATTACACTTCAGTCTGTATAATAATACAGACATTTAATGTACCACTGGCAGTTAAACTGTACATAAATCACATATGTGTTTTAGAAGCTCTTTTCTGCCATCAAGTGGTTAAATTGCATATAGACCTCTTCTTAAAAAGTTTCTGTTCTTTGTTTATTCGACTTAGTAATATAAGAAAAGTTTCAATTTATAGGATCAGAGGTTAAACATACACATTTAGAATTTAAATAAGGCAGACTAAATAGGTAATTGAACTACAAACAACAAATGTTCTGAATGAGGTGTTACCAAAGCATATAGAATTCTTAAAAGAATAGTCTAGTCCCTAAAATTAAATTTTTATTTTTAATGCACATTGAAGCTGCCGTAGTGTTGCATGGACTCTAACATAATTTAACTGGATGCAATTTTGAGCATTCCCTGTTTTGTTAGTTATTTAAGCATTAAGATGTACAGTTGTGTTTTACATATCACCCTGTCATGATTTATTCAACAAAAATAATGCCAAAATGGAGAAGCCATATGTTGAAAGCCCTTACTCCTTCAATAGGAATTAAGATGCTAAGAAGCTGACAGATGCTGCTTATCAAATGCCGTAGATTAACAAATTAAAGTCCATCATTCCACAGGCAGAAAGATTATTCAAAAGTGGAAAACATTCAAGACAGTTGCCAATCTTCCCAGCAAATTCACCCCAAGGTCAGGCCGTGCAATGCTCAGAGAAATTGTAAAAAAAAAACACATCTCATACTCTACAGGCCTCAGTTAGCATGCTATCTGGTAAAGTTCATTACATTACATTTAGAAAACAGACCGAACAAGTATGATTTGTTTTTGAAGGGTTGCCAAGAGAAAGCCTCTTCTCTCTAAAAAGAACATGGCAGCACAGCTTAGGTTTGCAAAGTTGCATCTGAACCATAAGACTTCTGGAACAATTTCCTTTGGACAGATGAATCCAAAGACGAGATGTTTAATCATAATGCGCGGCATATCAGCACAAACACCTCATACAAGTTGGCCTGGAAACCTTGCAGTCATCCATGCAACCATGAACTCCTCTGTATAAGGATAATGGTACTGAGAGCTGTGCATAAACAAATGGCTGCAAACCTCAATTAACTGACGCAACGTTGTAAAGAAGAACGGTCCAAAGTTCCTCCACAATGATGTGAGAGACTGATAAAGTCATGTAGGAAATGATTACTTCAAGTTATTGCTGCTAAAGGTGGTTCTAAAAGCTATTGAATCATAAGGTGTACTTAGTTTTACATACATGGCTTCCCCATCTCGGCTTTATTTTGTTGAATAAATCATGGCAAGGTGTAGTATGTCATGTGTTGTTGTTACCTAATTTTTAGACCTGTTAACCCCTTGATGACAGTTGACAGCCTGGGCATTTCATGCACAAACATCCAGTTAGAGACAGACTCTCCACAGACCCTCCTGAGAACAGGTACTGCATTCAACCATGCAAGTCATTGGAGCCCAACTTTCTAATCACAATGTGATTAGTAAAATAAATGTAAAAAAATAAGGAAAAAATTAAAAAGTTAAAAAATAATTTAAAAAATTATAACATGTAAAAACCTTCCTGTTCCAAAAAATGTAAATATATATATATCCTAAAAATTAGCACCTTATCTTCAAACAATTCTTGCATGGAAAGAGTTAAAATACTGGCATGTTAAATGCCCATGGGGTGTCTACCGCATTTAATTTGATGGGGTAAATTGGATTGGCCCAGTTCCCAATTAACACAGGGGGAAGGAAGACCACATGTCCAACGTATGCTAGCACCAAAAGGCACTCACCGCAGGAGATCTTCAGAACAGGGAACCACCAGGTAACTCAGGATGATCCCAAACGTGAGGAAGCCGCAGTGATAGACGAAAAGGGAAGATGCCGAGCTGAAGCAGCGAAGCGCAGTAAGCAGCAGATGATAGGAATAGCCAGGGGTCAGGTACACGATGCAGGAAGTCAGACGAGCCAAGGATCAGGTACACGATGCGGATAGTCAGACGAGCCAGGGGTCAGGTACACTAAGCGGGTAGTTGGACGAGCCAGGGGTCGGTAACAAGAGTCTCAGGCAGAGGTACAAAATCAGCAGGCAAGAGGGTAGTCAGGAGAGCCAATGGTCAACCAAATTAGCAGCAGTACAAACTCAAACACAAACTCAGAGATAAGACCACAACAGGGTGACTGTGAGGAGAACTACAGGGATTTTAACTTTGGCGCCACCTAAAGCCACGCCCCCAACAGTGCGTCAGGGGTGTGCCCTAAGACGTCACTCTGACTCACGGCTCCAGCCGTGAGAATTGACTGCGCCCCAGTGGAGACCCGCGAATCGGTAGCTAAACCTCTCTGGGGATTCCTAAGGCAGCGAGCAGATTTTATTCTGATCGCTGCCGAATCCCCAGACCTGTCATCCTGCTTCCTGCCGATTGCCAGTGCAGGGAGATCGGGGACTCCGGGCCCCACGGATATTACGTACGGACGCCTGCCCGCCGGAGACAGAGTCCGCGCTCTCTTGCTCGGATCTCCGTGACTCGCGAGCGGATCGCCGCACACAAGATCCCGGGACCGCGACACTCAGGACAAATAGTAGAATCTATTTAGTAGGTTTTTCATTATCTTTTATAGATGAGAAAAATATTTTTCCAGTAAATGTCAGAAAACGTCCTTTTGTTAAATTTTTCACCATATTTTATAGTTTTTTGTTATATAGTAAATGATATGATACAATTATAATAATATTTAAAGAATGTCCTTCTTGTCCTGAAAAAAACCCAATATATAACTGGGGTGGGTTCTGTAAATGGAAAAGAGAGTTACAGCTAAACACGAGCACCACAGACATGTTAAAAAAGTCATTGTCACGAAGGGTACAAAAAATAAAATCAGCCATTGTCATGAATGGGTTAAGGAACATATAATTGTTATTATGTCCTGATATGTAAAACCATTCAAAGAGGGTGTACTTTCTGTTTGAATGTGCTCAGTAGCACTGCCATGAAAGTCACCAAAGCAGTTAATCACATGTATGCTAGCAAAGAAATCAGTGTTCAGATAGCATGCATGTGACTGGCTGCTCCTACTCGTTTCGATGTTAATTGAAGCTCAGCTCCTATTGATGACAAGCCCAGAGTTGAGTTTGTGCCCAGGAAGACCGTACCCCATACCCAATAATGACACACACACTTTATTGGGTGCAAATATAATTTCCACAGCTTTATTAATTTATACAATATTTAAAGGTCATTGTCAAAACAGGCCACCCCGTTCATAACATGAATAACAGATTTACCTTTTATTAACCATGACAATGACCTCACATAATAAACACATTAACTATTTAACAATGGCACCACATACCAGGTGCCTCCATATTTACACATTGACCACAATAGGGGCATACCAAGACACCCCTACCAGACCGTTTAACCAAATTATAAACCATGTAGGGGCATACCGACACCCCTACACCACCTTATTTAACCAAACTACCAATGCAGGGGCATACCGAGACACCCCTACACCATTAACTTAACAAACCACCAATGCAGGGGCATACCGAGACACCCCAGGTTCTGAGCCACAAGCCAGCTCGAAACCTACCAAACTAACTTGAACCACGTCAAATTAGTAAACCAAACCATAAAAAACACCGTGCTAAACAATAATCCCCAACTATCCCCGCCGCTGTGACAAAACGGGGTAGTCACCCCCACAACCCACAGTTAAAGGGAGGGAGGGTGGGACAACCAGGTTTTAGAAAAGCAGTTAAGTGACCATTTACAAAATGGTTGCCACTTATATACCTTGATAGTAACCCCACCCATAACAAATCTGAACCAATTAAATTAAAATCACACCACCTAGCTCTGTCAAGGCCCACTCCACCTAAGCTGCGCTGTTCCATGGGCTTCATTAGTACGAGAATTGTACTAACCACGTGCACTAAACAAAAAGCTTATAGTGGTTTCAGTACAGGCAGATAAGTAGGAGTTTAATGAGATAGACGTCTTATTTTCCAACTCCAGTAACTAAAGAATGCCTGTTCTGATTTCCCAAAGAGGTGAAGTGGTTCCCATAGAGGGGTTATGTTTGTGAATCCCTTCAGGACGAGTTTTTTTATACCATGTTTGTGTTAAATGACCAGAGTTTTTGTGTTTTTGATATGTCTTTATTCAACTGTGATTGCCCACTAACTGATTTATTTTTTTCAGGACAAGTAGAAATAATAATTATATTATATAAACCATTATTTTGCATGAAAGAAATCTAATATACCTCATATGTATGGTAATTTCATTTATTTTGACACGTACAGGGTTAAATATGATGACACGCATTTGTGTTTCTAAACAAAATGTCATTAATCAGCGATCACATAGCATTTTATTTGGTTATATATACACTCACAGGCCACTTTATTAGGTACACCCATTCAATTGCTTGTTAAAACAAATAGATAATCAGCCAATCACATGGCAGCAACTTAATGCATTTAGACATGTAGACGAGTATTTCAAAAACTGCTGATCTACTGAGATTTTCACACACAACCATCTCTAGTTCAGATTTAATAATAAACACTAACAAGAAGGTAACAGTTCGAAGAGATTATATTCCATTTATTAGTCAAATAAGTAAGACTGAAATTGATAAAGTATATATCCCTGATGCAGGAAATACACAGGAAAATGTTTGTTGCGGGTGTAGAGAAAAGTGAAATATGAAAGCATATACATTGTTTGTACTGTGTCCATGCAGATGTCTGGAATAATTTATGTATTTATTTGTAATGAAGTTCTTGATGATTCCATCCAGAGCCGTCCTTAGGTCTTCTGGCGCCCTGTGCGGACTACTCCTCTGGCGCCCCCCCATCCCAAAAAAAGAAAGGAATAAAAACTTGTAACAAAACTCCCCTTTCTCACTATCTATCCCCTTGTATCACTATCTACCACCTCTGCCCCTTGTCACTGCCACCCCCTTCTCACTGACCCCCTCCTCACTGACCCCCCCTCTCTGCCCCTTCCCCTTACTTGCCTTGTTGAGTCCTGCGGTGGGAGCGGGAGGCATCCGTCTTCCCGTGGTGTGCGCTTCACAGCTGAGCGCCGGAATATTCTGGCGCTCAGCATGAAAAGCGGCACCGCGATGGAGTCACGGAGAGTGAGGGGCGCTGAGCGGTTGCTGAAAACTTCACAAGCGACCGCTCGGCGCCCCTGCCCGGGACATAAATGAAAACATTGTTTTTTTTGTTTGTTTTAACTTTATTTAACATCCTCCATGTTAAATAAAGTTAAAAAAAACTTTATTTAACATGGAGGATGTTAAATAAAGTTACACCCCCCCGATGTTTTAATTTAGGTGCAGAGGGGGCGGCAGCCAGGAGCGTACCTAGAGTATTTGGCACCTGGGGCGGATCCTGTATGTGACAATCCCCCACACACACACACTTTAAAACGGCATAGCTTCTACCGTTATATACCGGTGCAGAGACTGAAGGTGGTACAGCATCACTGTTATCATTATATACTGAGGCAGACATTGATGGTGGTACAGCATAATACTTATCACTATATACTGAGGCAGAAATTGACGGTGGTACAGCATAACACCTATCACTATATACTGAGGCAGACATTGACGGTTGTACAGCATAACACCTATCACTATATACTGAGCCACACATTGACATTGGTTCAGCGTAATCCCTATCACTATACATTGAGCCAGACATTGACAATAGTGCAGCATAACCCCAATCACTATATACTACGCCAAACATTGATGTGGTATAGGCCTACCACTTCATTGTCTGGCTCTTGCATTTGCTCTGAAAAAAACCTTGTCTTATAATCGAGCAAATACGGTATATATATATAATATATAATAATAAATATAAATATATATATATTATATATATATATATATATATATATGACTGTTAACTGCAATCACATTCCTATCATGCCCAGGCATACCCAGATTCCAGGATGTACTCACAGACTTGGCATGATAGGAGTATGATTGCCCAATCTACCCCTTCTCACTCCCTTCTGCCCTATCTACCCCTTCTCACTCCCTTCTCCCCTATCTACCCCTTTTCACTCCCTTCTCCATATCTACCCCCTTTCCCCTGTCTCACTCCCTTCTCCCTATCTACCCCTTCCTAACTATCTACCCTCTCTCTCTTTGAAGTTCACTTACCTTTCAGGAGTCCTGTGGTGGGGGTGCAAGGCCTCTGCCTCCCAGCTCTGCCACTGTATGGAACAGTATAGAGTAATGGGAGTTATGATGTACTTTAGAGAATAATTATATAATGAAAAAGACATTGGAAATGGTACAGCATAACACCCATCACTCTCACACACTTACAAATCCACACATATTCCAATCCACACATATAACAATCCACACACATACTAATCCACACATACCAATCCACACATATACTAATCCACACATATACCAATCCACACACATACCAATCCACACACATACCAATCCACACATATACCAATCCACACATTTACCAATCCACTCTCACTCTCACTGAATGCTTTCCTACCTTTCCTCCTTTCTCCTTACAGCTCCTTTTCCTCCTCTTTGCTCCTCTTCTTCAGTTCTTTTTTTGTTTTTTTATAAATCTTTTTTATTGATTTTCCAAATAACATAACATAAAATGACATATTTTACAGATTACAATATAACAATAACAAAAAACACAAAATCACAAAAATAAATAAAAAATAAATGAAATATAATACATACAATGAAGCCGGGTATAGGGCTAACCCCCAAATTAAATGTTTCATAATTCTCATAGTTTTTTAATCCAGTCCTCACATATATCTAACTTTCTTTTGTGGGATAAACTTATCCAACTCATCCCTTTCTCCATTTGCAACTGAAATATTAGTTGATTCTCCAACTGTATTTTACTTATAGGTTTAATTTCTTTCCATGACCGTGCAATTAGTATTATTTTTCATTAGTAAATTTATAGGGAGAATATGTAACAAAGCGATCTTTGAGTGATTTTAAGCCGGGTTCCAGGAAGATCCTTGAACCGTCTTAAAATCACTCAAGGGAGCCGGAGGTCTGTTAAAGACCTCCTATACTGCTCCCTTGCGAGCCTGCTCCTCCAGCGGCGGACATTACTGTCCGTCTCTTAAGGGGTGTCGGGTGCCGGTCGCACACCCCAAAGGCCGGCCCTGATTCCATCAAAATAAATATACGAACAACACAAGATGTGTTATACGTGATCAATATCATGCATTGTTTTGTAATTTGTTTTATGTTCAAACTTAAGAAACATTTTATCTGTTAGATTACAAATATATCATTTGCAGAGGTATAGGTAAAAGATACAATTTTCTTGCTTCTCAGGTTGATTCAGGTCCTTAACTTTGTTAACGAGAACAGGTTTTGTGTCATGACAAAAAAGAATAACTCTCTCTTGTAACGTTTAACATATATTTCTGGGGTTTTTTTTCTCCAAAAGTATAATTTGTAAGGGCTGACACATACGTACAAGCATTTATTATTGGTCTTAGTTTTAGTTTTTACCAAGATATATACAAATTCACCTCGTGACTAAAATCAAGTATTATAATCGTACCTGGGAACTCTCCGGGTTTGAGAAGCAGAGAAGTTCCCAGGTATGATTATAATTTGGGTAATTGCTATTTGATAAAATTATGCTATGGTTTAAATTGTTAAATACTAATTAAAAACAAATCTTAACAGTGAAATTGGAAAATAACATCAAGTTAAGAAAAATAGTATTGCAGTAATAATGTCTTGTATTACCTACAATTTTAACATTGTATTTTTTTGTTTTTTAGTGGATAATATAGATCATAACAAAAGTTAACCATGGCAGAGACATCTGATAATCAGGGCAGTCCTGGTGGTGACAATATTGATGACTGATTATCCTAAAGAAGATTTAAGGATTCAACATCAAACTCATAACATAACATTTCACCTGATCCACAGCTGCTAGCGAGTGTGTTCCTCCAAATTTTCCATTTATTTATGTTTTCTTTCTTTTTTTATATTTCCACAAATATAGGCTTAGTGTGAGGGCAATATTACAACCCAATACAAAAGAATATGAAACTCCTAGGAGGAGGTGTAAACTAAGAGATGCAAAAGAGGGTAGCTATCCCATCTACCAGGAGAACTTGATGCCAGGTTTCTACTTATGTTTGGCATACAGTGCAAACCCTTTGGACCAAATTGTCCATTTATTTTAGAATTGTTAATTAAAATATGTTTATGATCTACACTAACTTGTATGTTAATTTCATACTAGACCTTTGTTTTGTATAATAATACAGTGCTGAGACTTATTATGTAAATGAAACACATATGACAGATTGAAGCTCTTTTCTGTCATCGAAAATAGATACATGTGGAACTAAAATAAGTCACATTTAATAGGTTATTTTATATGGTTATATATCCACTATATATATTAACCCCTTAATTAAAGATAGAGCTTTCTTACTCCCACAAACGTATATGTTTCTGGAGAGCAAACAACCAAGGGTATTTCACTAGAAGCATCTGAATACTAATGGGTGTAGGGTATTTTTTTATTACTTGGCTTTTATTTATTTGTCATACATTGAATTGATTTTATTTGCAGGTGAGGGAGGGGTGGCTGGTTGTGGCATAACATCTGGTCCCCTCCACGACAGCAGTCATCAGTCATTGTTTACAGTGTGCCATTCAGCTATCTTACTATAGCTTAGCTTGCAACCTATTGGCTCACTTTTATTTATTTATTTTTTACTTTTGATGGCATGGTAGGCAATTCAATATTTTGTTTTTGGAGTTGGCGAAAATGGCTTTTGTCTTCTTTAACTTCCCCTTTAGCTGTCTCTACTAAAATCAGGAGGAATTAGTATGTACACTTCTTGCACATGCCTAGTAGCAATTCTATGGAGTCACTGAAGAAGGAACTTTTAGGACTCACCTCAACCTATCAGATTGACCTCAGATGAACCCCAAATGTGCCTTATAAAATGCTGAATCTTCATTTCACTCATTGCCTTGGTTGGTATAGACTTTTCAGTATATGCTTTTGCCTCTGTGATTCAAGGTGTTCCTCATTGTTTTACTGTTCTGCCTAATGGGATATACTATCACTTGCAGATGTCTCAAACAGTATGCAAGTATCAATTATTTAAGGTATTATAAATGTTTCACATGAATGCAGTTGCTAAAAAGTATTTACCCAATATCTGTAATCACTTGTAGTTAGCTCCTTTATGCACAAGAACTTCTTTCTAAGACCGGGAATCATGGTAGGGTGGTAACCATAGTTTGCAAAGAATGGTGACATTTGTATAGAACATTGTTTTTGATTGTTGTAGGTAGAAGGGAGGAACTGAAGCCAATCGTTCTGAAGGTGCATGGTGTAACATCTTAAATAATGTTTTAATATTTGATTTAGACTGGTTTGCGGATGAAAAGCTGTGGACAGCGTGGGATGAATATGGATATTGCAACAGAAAACCGTAAAAAAGCGTGATGTGAATTATACTCCACGGTCCGAGGTGATGGTCTGCGGTAATCCATGAAGCCGAAACATTGTATTCAGGAACAAGGTGGCCGTAGTTGATGCGGAGGGGATTCCAATGAAGGGAATAAAGTGTGCCATTTTGGTGAACTTGTCTATCACCACCATAAGTGTGTTGTGTCTTTCTGAGGGTGGTAGATCCACAATAAAGTCCATAGAGATTTTAGACCAGGGAACTGAAGGAGTAGGTAACGGGCGGAGGAGACCTACAGGTTTTCTGCGTATGGTTTTGGTATGAGCACAGGTAGTACATGAGCGGACGAAAGAAGTCGCATCTTGATCCAACAAAGGCCACCAGAACTGGGGTCGGACGAAGTCTGTGGTTTTCTTAACCCCTCCATGACCGGAACGGAGGGAATCATGGCAAGTTTCTAATACCTTTAAGCGAGCAGGGGCTGGAACAAATACCCTATTACCATAGTACAGCAAGTTTCTGGTACGACAGGTGGGAGGATTTGTTCTCGGGACTGAAGCTCTACGGGATAAAGAGCGAATGTAGTCAATGAGAGATGGCTGGTGGGTGAGAAACAGGCTGGAGGGAAGAATAGTATCCGGCTGGGTTTCCGGGCGACTCCACATGGGTGGTAACCGAGACAAGGCTTTGGTATTACGGGATCAGGACGTTACGTGATGTGTAGATTGTACGTGATTGTAAAGAAGAGAGCCCACCTCGCTTGCCTAGGGCATAATCGACGTGCGGAACGAAGATACTCAAGGTTCATATTCATGAAGCGGCCGCGCGCAAGCGGTGGCTTCACATGCCAGTGAGCGGTGCCGGCGTTTCTGCCGGGGGAAAGAAGAGGATGTCCGGGACTCGTTCAAGGTAGGTGCCTTACACCCCTGCTACAAACTGGAGGGATAGACTTCTTGGGCAATGAAGCCCCTCGGACTCCAGCTGCACAATGGTCCGGTTACAGGGAAGATCTTTGATCTCTCAAACTGGTCTACTTACACTATAGAGGCTGTGCTTGTTCATGCACTGGGATTTGACATCATACACCACCAGACACAGTCAAAGTGAATTAGCAATTATATCCAGGCTTGTAGAGTGGCAATTATTGGAACTGAGGTCAAGATACAGAAAACAGGCTGGCAAAGTGGTTAGGATGAGGGTCGCCAACATGAAAATCAGGGTTCAAATCTGGGTTTAGTCAGTTCCTTATATCACCACTACTTCTACAGGCGACTTTTTTTCACCTCATACTCATCTTCACCACCCCCCAGGACTGGTGCTGGGACAGGTAAGGTTCATCCAGGGAAAGGATTTTCATGAAAAGGTTTAACCAATGCAGTGTGAAATACTGGGTGCACTTTTATGGAACATGGGAGTAGTAGAGCAAAGGTAACAGAATTGATCTAGGCAATGATCTCCAATGTATTTCTGATCTAGTTTTCGAGAAGAATCTTAAGATTGAGATTCTTTGTGCAAAGCCAAACCTTGTCATCTATGTGATAAACTAGGGCCTGTTTTCTATCAGCAGTTCTTTTGTAACATTCCAACTGCCTTACAGGAAACCCAGAAACTCTTCAAAAGAGCCTCTTTTATAGTTCATGTGTTTCCTGTAGAGCTGGCAGGCAACAAAGTTAATTAGAGGAGAATTAGTACTGTGACCCCTACTGAAGTTTCTGAGGCCCTCTTGTCCTCTAACCTCACCACCTGCCCCCTTGACCCTGTACCATCACATCCCTACCCCCTTTTCCTAGCATCCTTACTCCAACTTTAAACATGCCATCACTTCTCCCATCCTAAATAAACATCTCTTGGTCTCACATCCCCTTCAAACTACCGTCCAGCTTCCCTTCTCCCCTTGGCATCCAAACTGCTGGAACGATTAACTTATACAACTAACTGCATTTCTCCCCACAAACTCTCAGCTTGTCCCTCTACAATCTGGTGTCTCCGTCCTCAGTATTCCAGCAAGACCGCACTCACTAAAATTGCTAACAACCTTACCACCACTAAAACAAATAGCCACTTATTACTACTTATACTCTTGAACCTCTCTGCAGCTTCTCCTTCTAGGCTCTCTCTTCTTCTAGAAACCCTTCACGTTCATGGCATCTGTGACACAGCTTTTCCTGGATAAAATCCTACCTGTCTGACCATACTTTTAGTGTCTCCTTCTCTTGAACTTCTTCTTCTCCCCTAATGCTATCTGTTGATGTTCCCCAGGACACAGTTGTTGGGTCTATACGCTTCTCCATTTACACCTCTTCCCTTGGACACCTCATATCTTCCAATAGCATTTAAACATGGACAACACCTTAATCTAGATTTCATCTCCTGACCCTCCCTCTTCTAAATGGCCTCATTGGCTGTCTTACAGGAATTGCATCATGGATGAGGTATAACTATCTGAAACTGAACATCTCAAAGACTCAGCTTATAGTTATCCAGACATCCCCTCTATCCACAATTCCAGACATCTCTATTACTGTTGACAACTTCACCATCCAACCAACTGACATCCAAGTTCACCGTCTTGGTGTCAAACTTGACCTTGCTTTTTCTTTATCCCTCGCATCCAATCTCTCACCAAATCCCTCTGCTTTCACTGAAGAACATCTCCCAAATTTGTCCGTTCATTACACAAACCAAAATATTCCACTTCCTCCATCATGCTCACACACATACACTTACACATCTATGCTCACACACACAAATATACATTCATGCTCACACACATTTACACATTCATGCTCACACACATTTACACATTCATGCTCACACACATTTACACATTCATGCTCACATACATACACAATTACACATCCATGCTTACACATACAATTACACATCCATGCACAAACCTGTTGGCATTCTTGTGTGTGCCAGATGTGATATCATCACCTCTTAAAGAGCCTGCCGTAGCTTCAATGGAGCCTGAACTATCGTCCTCCTCAAAAAGGTAGGCAGGGAGGGAGGATATTACAGTGGTGGAAGTGGACATGAAAGGGACTCTTACTGACATCACAGGAGGGTAGGGACATGGCAAGGGCTGGAGAGGATAAAGGCATGTCTATATAATGTTTCTACAAGACAAGAATGATGTCGGTGTAGACTATTTTAATGAAAGGAAGATATGTAGGTATATGTAGGTGATCTACTAGAAAGGGAAATAATATGGCAATTTGGAGAGGATACAGAGGTTAGTGTAAAGTGGTCTGGTGGTGATAGCTAATATAAAGATAGGTATTGTTTATATGGTAGAAGGGAATATGATACAGAAGGTGGAGTATGTGATGAAAGGAAAGAAAATATTGTGTAGATTGTTGCTACATAACTTTGGATTTTGGAATTCTCTTGCACATCACTTGAAATTCTTTCAAGAGACCATACAATGTTTTATGTTTTCAAGTTTATGACTGTTGAAATGTAATTTATTTGCTTTTAATTAATATATATTGTTTATTTGTTTTGTTCTGCCTCTGTTTTAAGAGTTAGGGCATCAGAGAATTATGACTCCAATAAAATGTATCATAGCTACTTTAGAACATCTAAAAAAAAGATGCTATACAAGAGGCTGCTGTGTAACGTTTCACCATACGCTGACTGGACTTGTTCAAACTTTGTGTTGCTCATTTTCATTTGTCAACCACTAGTGGCCGCCCTTGTCACTTTGCAGTACTCAGACCTGATTGACAAGTCCAACAGCACTCAGACTTGATTGCCATGTCCAGGTGCACCTTGTTTCCTAGTTAACACAGCCTATATAAACCTGCCCAGCCCTTCAGTCTGGGCCTTGACGTTAATGTTCTGGGACTACCTGATTTGTTCCTGCCCCTGATTTGTTCCTGCCCCTGATTTGTTCCTGCCCCTGAGTTGTTCCTGCCCCTGAGTTGCGGCCAGCACCCCACAAGAGGACTCCCAAGCTGAGTGCCCTGCAAGAGGGCTTATCTGCTGTGTGTGCGTGCCCTGCAAGAGGGCTTATCTGCCGTGTGCGTGCGTGCCGTGCAAGAGGGCTTATCTGCCGTGTGCGTGAGTGCCCTGCAAGAGGGCTTATCTGCCGTGTGCGTGCCCTGCAAGAGGGCTTATCTGCCGTGCGTGCCTGCAAGAGGGCTTATATGCCGTGTGTGTGCGTGCCCTGCAAGAGGGCTTAGCTGCCGTGTGTGTGCCCTGCAAGAGGGCTTAGGCTGCCGTGTGTGTGTTGCGTGCCTTCAAGAGGCTTATCTGCTGTGTGTGTGTTGCGTGCCCTGCAAGAGGGCTTGCCTGCCGTGTGTGCCCCTTCCCGAGGGCTTGCCTGCCGTGTGTGCCCCATCCCGAAGGCTTGCCTGCCGTGTGTGTGCGTGCCCTGCAAGAGGGCTTAGCTGCCGTGTGTGTGCCCTGCAAGAGGGCTTAGCTGCCGTGTGTGTGTGTGTGCGTGCCCTGCAAGAGGTCTTGCCTGCCGTGTGTGCCCCATCCCGAGGGCTTGCCTGCCGTGTGTGCCCCATCCCGAGGGCTTTTCTGCCAAGAGACTTTCCTTGCTCATATGTTGTACCATCCTTTACAATACAAGTATTATCAGTATCATCAGCCTGTGGTTCGTTTCTTTCCGCTTGTCGGTAGTATCCCCTGCACCTGGGCTCCTTCTCTACCTGTGTACCCGGTTGGTGACATGCTGCTTGAAGTAAATCTTGATTCAAGCAAGCAAAAAAATGTCCCGAAAAGGCATACACATTCAGAGTTGCTTCTAGAATAATAATGACCAAAAGGCACACAAAACAAAACAACAATTCAGTGCATGCCTAGTGAATACATTCTTGAAACATATTTAGAGCCTTCTTTAATGGTCCCCATAAAAGGCTTTGAATTGCATGATAGTCTCTTTGGGTTTAAAATGCAATGCAGCCCCACTAATTCAGCTCCTTGGTAATATAGCTATTTTAGTTTAATTAGGTCTGATCCTAGTTGTTGATCCTGAAAAGTCTGTATTAAGTCTCCCTCTGTTATGGCCATAAATTGCCACAAGAGGGAGCAATTGTGACATCTCTGTTGGACCTATGTCAACCAATACTAAGCTATTGGAATTAGAAACGCTTGCAGTTAATTATGGCTTGCATTATGTGAACATATGTCAAGCTATTCATGAACAATCTGAGTGATCTGATTTAGAATGTGTTTTGCAGCCCAGGAATAGGTAGTAGTATATTTTGCTGATACATTTAGCTTCCTTTTCTCATTTTAACACCATGGCTTTGACTCTTTAAAGTGCTGTACTTTAGTCATTAATTTGCCTGTAGTTCGGACACTTTTTGCCCCGAAAGCCAATTTTTATAGCTTTTCGTCACTAACACAATGTTATAACTCAGGGATGTGTGTGTGTGTGTGTGTGTGTGTGTATATATATATATGTGTGTATGTATGTGTGTGCACATATACTAAAGACCCTTTTCTATTCCAGCATGACTGTGCCATGGTGCACAGGTTGGATGTGTTTGGTGTGGAAGAGCTTGACTGTTCCACACAGAGCCCTTTGGGATGAAGTGGAATATAGACTGTGAGCCCAACCTTCTGTAATGTCAGTGCCTGAAATCACAAATGTTATACTGTATGAATGGTCAAAGGTTCCCACAGAAACACTTCAAAATCTTGTGGAAAGCCTTCCCAGAAGAGTGGCAGCTGTTATAGCTCCAAAGGGGGCCCAGCTACATATTAATATCTATGTATTTAGAATGCAAAAGTGCATGCTGGTGTAACGGTCAGATGTCCCAATACATTTGTCCATATAGTGTATATATAAATACACATACACACATAGTGTCAAGAAAAAGTGAGCCCTTTTGAATTACCAGCATTTGTCTTAAAATAATTAACAAACAAATCTGTTTTCACTTTTATTGTATTGTAAATTATTCTATTGTTCTTGTCAATATTGAATACATCAACATATTGGAAAAAACTCGTAGACTAATCACATTTGGAGTTAACAAAACCAATCAATGAAACGTATTACATGTGTGCTTTAGCACTATGTTATAAGAAAAAAAACACTCAAACCTTTTAAGTTTTCTATTCTCAAGAGCATCTGTGATGTAAGCCATGCCACCCCCCCAAAAAAAAATCTCATAAGACCTACAATCAGGAATTGTTGATTTGCATAAAGCTCGAAAGGGTTACACAGTAAAATCAAAGCACATTCATCTGTCCAAAATGAAACACTTCATGACTTCAAGTACGCAACGTAGAATGTTCAATAAAGTTAAAAAAGAACCAAAGAATAACAAACTATCGAAAAGACATGAAGTCCATGGCAAAACACCATGGAGGAAGCCGATGGTCTCCAATTTAACACTGTTTTGCTAAGGGCAAATTGTCATGCTACAATGCTTCTGGGAAAATGGTCGATTACGGACCGATGAATCTAAAGTTGAATTTTTTAGAAAGAATATGCAGCACAAAGTAAGTTCAAAGGGCACTGCACACCCACATGAAACTATCACTCCAAAGACGAACTATGGTTGAGGGAGCATCATGATTTTGAGCTGCTTTTCTACACCAGGGCCTGCACAACTTGCCATCATCAAGGAGACAATGAATTACCAAGTTTATTAACCCCTTAATGACAAGACTGTTTCTTACTCGAAGTACATTTTAACATTTTTTAGTGTTGCTCTTTAGCTGTGATTTTCTTCTTTCTCATTTTGTACACCCACACACATTATATATTTGTTTTTTTTCCAGGACAAGTAGGGATTTCTTTAGATACCATCTAAATTTTTATTACCGTATTTGCTCGATTATAAGACAAGGTTTTTTTCAGAGCAAATGCTCTGAAAAATACCCCTCGTCTTCTAATCGGGGTCGTCTTCTAATCAGACCTCAAATAGAGGTCTGATTATGAGACTAAGATCCAGATCCCCCGCACCGCTGCAGGGGACCTGGATCCTCCTGTCTCCCCCCCATTTAACACCCCCCCACACACACTTACCGGTACCGGTGCTTCCTGCTGTATTGCCGGGGCAGCGGGTTGACATCTACGCGATGCGCGCCGGAAGGTGGTGTGGCTAGCAGCGGGGGTTGTCTGCGTCCGTAAGGCATTTTAGGAGGTAGAGTGGCGTTAAAGGGGCATTTCATAGAGCACTCTGCCTCCTGAAATACCTTATACCTCCCTATATGCCACTCTGCCCCATAATGCATTATGGGATATAGGGGTATAAGGCATTTCTGGAGGCAGAGTGGCACATAGGGGGTCAAAAGGCATACCATGGGGCACAGTGGCATATAGAGGGTTAAAAGGCATATCATGGGCCACAGTGCCATATTGGAGTGGCAAGCCTGGGGGCAGATGTGCGTAACTGGGGGACAGGTTGGAAAATGCAAGGAAATAAAAATACAAGGAAATAAAAAAAAATATTTTTCTTAATCATAGCTTTTATTAAAAAAAATAGTTTACATGAATTAACATTTACTGGTAAAACTTTTTTCCTTTAGGGTCGTCTTATATACAGGGTCGTCTTATAATTGAGCAAATACGGGTATATCATCTAATTTACTAATACAAAAAGAAAAAATATGGTGTTTTTGTTGTTAAAAAAATGACTTCTCACTTTTTAAAAAAAAAAAAACTTTTACTCATCTGCAAAAACTAATTTTAATGCTAAATAGATTCTACTATTTGTCCTGAGTTTAGAGATACCCAATGTTTTTTTTGCTTTTTTCTGCACGTTATGGGGTAATAAGTACCAGTAGCATTTTGCTATTTCAAAACCGTTTTTCCCCAAATCTGGTCATTCTGCCCCATGTGCTATTTCGCATATCTTTGAAGCTGGCCAATGCAATTTAGCCCATCAAACCATGTATTTTAACCCTTTCCATGCACTAATTCTACCCCCAGCCTTTGCAAACTTTATGGTAGTAAAAATGTTTTGTATTTTTTTCACACACGTTTTACTTCAGATATGAATTTACCACTCCTGGCATATGTCACTGCCAAACAACACCACAATATATATAGTTACATACTTATATAGTTTGTAAGATTGAAAAAAGATCTAAGTCCATCAAGTTCAACCCTTCTACCTAACCTTCCTATTCTTGATCCAAAAAAGGCAAAAAAAGCCCTAATTAAGCTACTTCGAATACTGCCATCAGGGGGAAAAAAATCCTCCTTGACTCCAAGAGGCAATCGGATTTCTCCTTGGACCAAGAAGCTCTAAATTATTAATGTTGTTCTATTTATATCCCTGTATGTCATGTCTTTCCAGTGGCGACTCTAGAAACAATATATAGGGGGGGCACACAAGATACCACAGTCAAACTGGGGGGCTTCATAATTTCCAAAAGTAATGTGCTATGGAATTATACTTTTGTTAATACTTGGTCATTCAACACGGGAAGCCTGAAGCCACAATTGAGTGCGACTAATCCTTGAAATAAATATTATAACAGAATAAATACCTTTTCCACTAAATGATTTCAGGGCCTTGAACGTTTTGTCGTTTTGAACGTTTTGTCCCCTGAAGTCACTACAACTTCAGAAGGGCACACATTCTAACACAGGCTCTGTCACACCGACACCCAGACACACACACCCCAGGACAGGCTCTGTCACACGACTAATTCAGACACAATACATCAGGACAGGTTTCGCCATTACACACACACCAGGACAGGTTCTTGACAACTGACACCCAAACACACACCCTAGACAGGCCTGCCACACTGACAACTGAACACATGTCTGTGACAGGCTCTGCCACACCAACACCTATACACACACCAGGACAGGCTCTGCCACACCAACACCGATATACACACACACCCAAGGACAGGCTCTGCTACACTGATAACCAAAAACACACAAACAGCAGGACACAATCTATGTCACAGACATCTACATCAGGATGGATTTTTCACACTGCATTGTCGTTTATACCCCCTTAGTGTTTTTGCCCCTTGTGTATTGATGCCCCTGCTGCCCATATATATTAATATTAGCCCCAGTTGCTGATAGCAGGTATAGATCAACACATTAACACACAAACCAAGCTTTACATGTATAGATCAACTGATATTCACTTGTGATCTCAGCACTGAAGGTATATATCAAATAAACAGAATCAGACATTCAAATCCTGTATTCCCAGGTATACAATAATGGTATATGAAACGTAACATTGCAGGTATAGATCAAAAAAATACATGGAAACAGCATTGCAGGTATTAATCAGCTGAATAAGACATATTAACCCTGTATTTGCAGGTACACATAAATATTGTATGGAAATATATAGATACGGCTCTACAGAATAACGCAAAAACCCAGCTTTGCAGGTATAGATCAATTGGAATTGATATAAAAACACGTCATTAAAAGGTATATTTAAAAACCCCTAAATTACAGGCATAGATCACAGGTTGCGTCCACACTGCCCACACAGCAATCACACTCTTATCATACCCAGGCAACCAGTAAATGCTGGTACCTAGGCATGATGGGACTGTGCTTGCTGTTAGCAATCACACTCCTATCATGCCAGGTCAGCCAGTACATGCTGGTACAGGGTGGCTGCGATGTGCAGAACGTTACTGCTGG
>VKOC01000005.1:22870511-22896501 GCA_009364415.1 Spea multiplicata | reverse complement strand
TTTCTAACCCCTCTTCCTCCCTTATCACTTTCTAACCCCTCTCCCTCCCCACTATCTACCCTCTCCCCCATTCTCTCACCTTTAGGTCCAGCGGCGGGAGAACGAGGCGTCTGTCTTCCTGCTCTGCTGCTTCACTGCCGGCATATTTCGGCTCTCAGCATGAAATGCCGGCACCGCAACGGAGGTAGAGGCCTCGTGGAGGAGAATGAGGGGCGCCGAGCGGTTGCTAGGCGCCCCTCTCTTTCCTCCGCATCAAAAAAAAGCGTTAGAAAGCTACTCACTGGTGCCTGCTGCTTCACTGCTTCATGCCAAAATATGATGTCATATTCCGGCACTCAGCATGAAATGCCGGCACCGGGACGGAGGTAGAGGCCTCGTGTAGGAGACTGAGGGGCGCAGAGCGGTTGCTAGGCGCTCCTCTCTCTCCTCCCTTTCAAATGGCGCCTATGGCACGAGCCATATGTGCCATACCCTAGATACGCCTCTGCTCTTGCATACTCTTGAGAAATGATGCATGCTGCGTTCTATTACACTGTGAAACAGTACCCGATCATTTTATCAGTGGCTTTTGGAGAAAATGGTTGTACTGTAAAGTCCAAAGCCAGTCACACGTGGACTTACCTACCTTTATTTCTTCTACTGAAGAGTAAAGTCTGGTCACTGCATAAAATTGGTTAGGACAGATCTGTAAGCAAATATTCTATTTCCATTTTAAAAACATTTGAACTATCATGCTGTGCCAATATCTATTACTGTCTAAGTGATGTGTGATTCAGCAGCCTCCAATGTGCTGATTACTCATGTGGACTTCACAGGGTTAATTTTATATGCAAGCTTCTTTCCTTCCTGCTGTTTGTTCGTCTATATTAAATGGCTTCTCTTTGATCTGAACCTTAATTTAGATTTCATTCTTGTGTCCTTTTAAATATGACAGATAACCTAGTTTTTTGACATATTTTCCCTGCCTTTTCCTCTTCTTCAGAAGCAGAATCTTGCCATATAGGGATCACAATGTATTATGTATTTTCATTATGTATGCTTGGTAAGTTAAGGAGTGTTTAAGTTAATATATTCATTAAAGGTTACATAATATGGATACTTAGAAGAAAATGATTTTACTTTGTAGCAAAGTAGGACTCCAAAGTGAGAATACAATTCTCTTTGAGCTACTTTCTTCATCTTTATGGACCCAAACCTTAGCTTATTTTTTTATAATGCTGATGCTGTTTTTGCCTTTTCTCATCACTTTATGATCTTAAGGTATTATTTGTTGTCATGCTGATGCAATTTACTATAAGACAATAATTATATATATATAGTGTAGTTTTAGCCCTTATATGTACTGTTTTAAGATATCAAAATGTAGATATCAAAATGTCAGAGCTCCCAACCAGCCTGCCCGTGTCATGTTTGCCCCAAACAGATTGTCAGTGCCATATTTGTCCCCTAACAGCTTGTCAGCTCCGTCTGGCGGCTCCCACAAATGGACCGAGCAAGGGGCTGAACGAGCGGGCTGCGTCTCAGCTCCCCTGTCCGAGGAAGCACCGGAGCATGGTGAGGGATAACACACAGACCATCACACTACCCCCCCCCCCGCAAATCGGGACACACAGCTTGTTTGTGACATCTTGGTCCCGAACAGATTGTCAGAGCCATCATTGTCCCCAAACAGCTTGTGTGAGTTGTCTTTGTGCCCAAACAGCTTGTCTGAGCTGTCTGTGTCTCCAGATAGATTGTCTGTGCAATCTTTACCCTCCAAACAGCTTGTCATTGCCGTATTTGTCCTCAAACAGTTTTGTCAGTGCCCCCGAACAGCGTATATGTGGCGTCTGTTCTCCCAATCAGCTTGCATGTACCAACTTTGACCCAAACAGCTTGTCAGTGCCCCAAACAGCTTGTATGTGCCATATGTTCCCCCAAACAGCTTGCATGTAACCAACATTGTTTGTCTATGCCTTCTTTGTCCCCTTGTCAGGACCCCAAGCAGCTTGTCTGTGCCATCTTTGTCCCTGAAACAACTTATGAGTGCCCTGATACTCTAGGCAGCAGACAGCAGAACCTGTAACCATATGGGTCGAAAATAGTTCAGGAACAAGATGATATATTCCAAGGATCCCCTTGTCAGGACCCCAAGCAGCTTGTCTGTGCCATCTTTGTCCCTGAAACAACTTATGAGTGCCCTGATACAGCTTCATTCATGGTCACTTTATCAATTTCTTCAGCCCATGCTAAGATTAGGTTTTATATATTATAGTACTTTAGTAGTTTGCCCCTCCAGTGTATGTATTTATCATCAAACACCCCATAAACAATGTATTGCTCTTAGTATTTCCATTTTATGAGGACATTATTAGAAAGTTACGTGCTGACCTATTTCCATCACATCAAATTGTGTGATTTTTTTATTCAGCATGTTATATCAGCAATGTGAAAGTTTACCAGCCATGTGTAAAAAAAATAAAGCTATTTTAAAATTGATTGTGTGTGCATTACAGATGTGACCGAGACAAGAATATTTGGCATATTATTGTGTTTATGGTGGTTTGAGGGATAGTAGAATTTGGCGAGGGAGTGGGCATGCCTAAACATCACTCCGCTGTCCGTAGACAGTGAGAGGAGAGTAACTTTGAGACTGGTGAAGCGGTACTTCACCCGAAGATTCAGGATAAAACCTGGATGGTTCCCATGTAAGACTGCTTTGTATGAAAATTGTTTCAAAACAAATCCCTTAAAAACAATACATCACTTGTGTACAATATACTTCTCAACAGGAAATCCTGATTAAATATATTGTCTAAAATATTTAGGGTGCAAAATACCCTTGATCTCAAAGGAACTAGGGGGTTAAAAAAGCAGTTTTGCTTAGAATTTCTTTAGTGGGACTGGAAAATAAAACTTGGTGACAAATGCCCATGTTAAGCAGCATATAATTACAGTGCTGTGAAAAGTATTTTTTGCCTTCCTAAGTTCTTGAAATTTTATATTATTTTATATATTTAAATGTTTCAGATCTTCACTAATTTTAACTTAAGATAAACACAAAATGCAGCTTTTGTATGATCATTTTAAATATTGACAGCAAATAGTTAATCAAAATCGCTGTGGAGGAATTCTTGCCTGCTCTTCTTCACAGAATTGTTTAAATTCAGCCACGTTGGAGGGGTTTCAGACATGAACTGCCTTTTAAGGTCATTCTACAGCATCTCAATCTAATTCAAGTCAGGGCTTGACTTGATTTGATGAGGCCTCTCCAAAACCTTCATTTTGTTTCTTTTGAGCCATTCAGAGGTGGACTTGCTTGTGTGCTTTTGATCATTGTTCTGCTGCACAACCCAACTGCGCTTCAGCTTTAGATCACAAACTGATAGCTGGACATCCTCCTTCAGAATTTTCTGGTAGAAAGCAAAATGTATGGTTCCATCAGTTATGGCAGGTCTCTTAGGTCCAGAAGTACAGTGTCACTTTTGGCTGGTCAGGAAGTGGATCCTAGCTGCAGAAATTTGGAAAGGCGCCCCTACCAGTGATGAAGAGCTCCACTACAAAGTGCAACGGAGATTCTAGGCAGCAGAATCCGTAACCATATGGGTCGAAAATAGTTCAGGAACAAGATGATATATTCCAAGGATCAGGCAAAAGAATAGTCGGGATCCCTCGTCTTGTGGGGGCGCGTTTCTAGAGGCAGACAATCACACTACCCCCACTGTTTTTGACTTTTGGTTTGATGTTATCATATCTCCTAACTTCTCTGCCCCCCCCCCGGCAAATCGGGACACTGGGGGCACCGAGGAGGTAGAGTGTCTGATTAGGAAGGTAGGTACTCTGCATGTTTGTGATATGGTTGACTAGATGTCACATTTTTCGTGGGACAGTCCCCTGATCAGGAGGGATCAAGACTTTTGTCCCCAATTTCATCAAAATTGTCTCTGAAACATTTTTAAAACTAATGGTAAAGTAGTAAAAAAATCTCTTTTGATATGCTATTAAATGTATTTACCATAGTCAATAGCATTATATAAATAAATAGTAGGTCATTTAAATACTTTTATTCACCAAGAGTTTGGTGCTCTTAAAAATGTATGATGTGTAGTGGGCACCAACAGGGTTAATGCACGCTGAAAAACAATTAATGGTTGTATGCTGCTTTTGAAAAGACACATACTGTAAGAGATATTCAAATGGCACGATTTAGCATTGCTGCAAGGCTGAATGGATCCAAATGAATTCTTTTTGATAGCACTGTCTTGTTAATCTTTCACACACAGCACTGAAATGTAATCTGTTGCTTGCAGCTGTTTCATTCTTAAGAAATGTAGAGAAAATCCTAATTTATTGTTCCAAGATCTCCACTTTTGATTAATACATTCAGGGAGTTGTAGTGCTTTCTAAATGTGGGGCTATGATTTTCTACAAATCTAGTTGTTGTTTCTAAATGTGGGGCTATGATTTTCTACAAATCTAGTTGTTGTTTTTTTTTTAATCATAAATGTTTAAAAGGGTAATTTCATGTCATGTGGCCTCTGACCGGTAATTCTGGGTCTCTATTGAATCCTTTTAGGATATGTGTAAGGCAGCTTTAATCTCCCCGCTCCTCCACCAAATCACTGAAACCTTATTTAACTTTTGTTTAGACACTGGTGGAAAGCAATCTATTAATCTATCCCCAGCTGTAGCCACTAGTTATACAACAGACAACACATTTTGCAATTTCTAAAAATATATATTTTTTATTATTAGCAGAAATAAATACCGTACTTACCGGCGTATAGCACGCACCGGCGTATAACACACACCCTCGCCGGAACCGGAAGTGCGGGAGACGCGGCTGCGTATAACACGCAGGTAGGGTTTAAGCTTATTTTTTTAGTTATAAAAGTGGGTGTTATACGCCGATAAATATGGTACCTCACAAATGGGTCATCCGCTATTGTATACCAGTTATGGTATACATGACTGGTATGTGCTACAGAGGGAATATTTAACATATTTATATTACTGGAGCAAAAATATCCTAAATACAAAATATTCAAATTCTCATTTTCCTTTGCAGTTCTCATACACTGGTGTGAACCATTTCTCTCATGTAACATACTTCATACTGCTGTACTCGTTATTTGCATTTTTACAACTGGATTGAAACAGTAGTCCTTGACAATGTAACTGGAAGATACTTCATATAACCATAAAGAAGCAAACCATGAAAATGGATGAGTAGGGGCCTTTTCTTCTTCTTCATGCTGTCTGATTAATATTGTTCTTGACTTGATAAAGTAAGGTTGATGAATTTAAAAAATACACTCACATTTGACCAAAAGAATATAGTATTTGCTCATAACAAGGACAATTTATTTTTGATCACTTTAAGCACATGAATCACTTTTGTTTTTTTTGGTATATCTTTGAAGGTGAAATGAGGGGTTACATAGGTTCACATTGCAGCTGGTGAATAGGTTTAGCGCTGTGTTGTTTTCTTTCTTTTTGATTATCAACAGGGCCGCCACCAGACAGCTTGGGGCCTAGTGCAAAGACCTAGCCAACTTCCCTGCCCCACTCCATGCGCCTCTCACCCCCTGACCCATGCTCTTCATGCAACCCTGACCTATGCTCATTCCAGCCCAATCCCATGCCCCCCCCACTGCCCCACTTTATACTCACAATAAGTCACCAAGCCCCAAAGTCCAGAGAGAGAGGACACTAGGCCCCAATTTTTTGGGCATTGGGCCTCAGTCCCCTGAAATGGACCACTAGGGAACCAATGTCCACAAGGGGCAGACATGGGTAGCAGGCAATGAGTGCCAGTGCGAAGGCCTGTGACAGATCAGAGTCCCCTGCTTGCCCAGGACCCATACACGGGCACTGGTTGTTATCCAGCTGAAGTATTATTATTTAGAGCCAACCCCAGTGAGCTTCTACTACAGAAATAGCTTGATTGATCCTGTATGATGTGTTAAATCTGTGAGATTTCTTTAGTTGCCTCACCTATTAAATTATTTATAATGCAGGGCTAGCTCAGCCCTTTCGTGCTACAGAAACTTGCTAGTATTGGTCCTTCATCATGCATTGTGAAGTGAGGAAATTGAAACCACAACCTGGCAACTTTCCCTTTTGTAAATAAACTTCATTGCAGTCAACACTTGCTTGCATTTGTGGTTCTGCTCTGATGTGCGTAACCTGCAGGAACTATCTGCAGACACATGAGCCAAGCAGATCTAGGAGGGCCAAGTTTTAAACTGATTTGTTGAGAGCCATAAAGTTCCTCTTGTATACCAGTTAGTTCAATTTTAAAATAGAAAAAGAAATTATTGCAAGAAGATGAAAGCTGTCCCTGATGATACTAAGGCATCAGTCCCAGTTTTTAATTCTTCTAAGGTAATTCTAAAACCTGGCTGAACATACACTGTTCACATCGCCAGATGGCAAAAATAGCTGTAAGGCGTCCTACCAGGAATGGGCTACTTTCATTTCTTTAGCTATTTCTAGCATACTTGATGCATTGAATTATGTTCCTCTTGTTAATTTTTCCCTATAGTTGTTAACTATTTCCATTATTTTGTGTTAAAACAAGAAAATTGGTTATGAAGTCTAACTGAATCTAAATGAAACTGAAGCCCAACTGAACCATCAAGTTTTTTAGATGGCTTGCAAACAATATTGTGCAATCATATGTAATCTCCGAAATCTCTATGTGCATTCACAGCTGATTTAGCAGTGCTTTCCAGCAGGGTTCGAGTAAAGGCATGTCTGTCAAGCCATTTGTTGAGCCTACCACAGATTATAAACCCTATTATCAGTCATGTTAAACTCTTACAAAGCAAGGAAGATCCAAAACTCTTTTGCGAATATTCATCTTGTTTGCTTCAATTAAACACATTATATGTCATATTTAAGGCACAGCATTTAACTTCATCTGTATTATTCAATACTATTATTATTAATAGTATTATTCCAAGTCAGACAGGTGAGATTTCCTCTACTTCTGTGTGGTTTATGATGCTGTAATAGACTTACCGAGATATAGCTTTATACCAGACCTCTCTAATACAGTTATAGTGACTGGAAAACAAAAAGCACATATAACAGGAATGTTCGCTATAAACATTTAATGATGCTAAAAGCTGTCTTGGTGGCTATTTAACTTTAATAATTAAATAAGCCCAGAGAGCAGAAATAAATAACTCCCATGATGCTCCAACTGATATTAATATTTAACCCACTTTGTTTTTTGCATGTTGCATATAGAGCTCTAAAGTAAAAAAAACATTTTAATTTAATCATGGGCCGTTTAGTGGATGAGCTCCTTCAGGGAATTCTCAAGAAACGCACAACTTTGAATAAAGCCAGACTCTGGTCCCACTAATTTATTTGTTTATGACCTTAGAGAGTGGCTCCCTCTTTAAACAAAAATGTTTTGTGTCTGACTTTCTTTATTAGTTTCCTTCAAATCATTTTCCTCGGCAACAACTGTACAGAAATATTACTTTAACACTCAACAATGCTCTACCACAAATCTTCCATCTTTTGACTTTGTTTGAACTGTTCATAGTTTCATTTGGTTTCTTTAACCCTTATATCTAAAGACATTCACTTGCCTTTTCTGTTAACTCTGCAATTTTCTCTATTTTGGCTATGGAAGATCTAAAATTGTGTATCGTTTGTTTGCTAATGTAAATTTCTGTCTTTCTGTCTTTACTTTTGTCATGTCCCTTTCCATCAAAACCCAACCCAAGTGCTATTCCTGCCACAATACCATGGGTTTTTGCACCTCTGGAACAGTTTAATGTATTACTGTATTCAATGATTAGTGGCGCTTCTTTGTATTTTGCATAATTATTTGTGGTGTACTGTTGGTGATCATACACAAATGCTGTCCCTGTATATACTTTGTTAAGCTGCTGATGTTCATGTTCTGCACTGCATGGAAGTTTGCCTTGTATGTTTGCCTTCTCTGTGCCATTCACTCCACTGGCTCCCCATACCTTTCAGAATTAAATTCAAACTCCTGACCTACAGAGCCCTTAACAACTATGAACCCCCATATATCTATAACCTCCTATCCAAATACACCCCTAACCGCCTTCTTTGTTCTTCTTGTGACAATCATTCAGATTTTCTCCCCCATATGCAATTTTTCAAAGGCTCTCTGAAAACCCACCTCTTTCAAAAGCACACAACCTTTCCTCATGACACTCTTAGCCAGCATCCTGTCTAAGCCATCTGAACAACCAACAACCTAGACAGCTCATCCCGACTTGACCAACTCATGCTCATCCAAGCAGTGTAGCTACATAGAACAGAACTTACAAATGTAATGAATGTTTTGATACCTAAAGTGTAAAGTTTTTATTATTATTGAGCGTACACACATTATACCTGCATGTACTTGGTGAAGCTGTTAGTGTTTTAAAAAGAATACCTTACATTTTGGTTCTGGACTTTGGTTTCTTGTTGATTCTCTCCACGTGTAATGGTGAATCTAGACATAGACCTCCTTGCTCAAATTTGCCTACAAGGATACTAACCATACCCGAGTGATTAGGCCATTGAAGGGCAAAATGTGCATCTTGGGTGGTTATTTCTCTTGTATATAGAAACATTTACCTCATCTTAAAGTTCTGGGCTACCCATGCAGTTGGGGTATAGTTTTTTCTATGTAATGCATAAGCAAACTTAAAATTTGTGGATGTGGATCCACCATACAACTTATGAACATACAGCATTTAAACCTTGTTTTCTCTTGGCTGGCTTAGTCTAATACTATTTTTGCATGTGTCATTAATTGGATAAGCACATATTAGAATTAACTGTATAAGAATACTGTTCAATCCTGTCACCCAGTTCTCTCTTGCTACTGTTTCTTGATCTGTCACCTTTGCTTAACCAATCAACTTCAGATCTATGAAACGGACATATCGAATCATTTAGGTATGATCAAAGCATTATTTATTGGACACTAATACACCGGGCCCCACAATTACTTCTGATCTTCCAGCACAGTCATGTTACATTTTAATTATGCCTCACTGCCTATTCTGTACCCTACTAGAACATTCCAGATGAAGAGTACTTATGCAGTAAAGAGAATGCCTGCAAGGGCATCAAGAAGAATACCACAACCTCTAAATACATGCGTCACAAATACTTTATACATTAATTCTTAGTTTAGCATGGTATTGCATATTAAGGGAAATATGTGTTTTAATATATTTCTTCTTTTTGGGGGGCTGTGCCTTAGAAAAGGTATTACTCAATGACCAAAATTCCTTGCATTTACCGTACTTCTGTGTATCACAGGCATCAACAAATTTGTTTTGGTTCTTACACCCAGTGTCTTTCATTGAATATTGTTGGAAAGGGTCACATGTTATCATTTAACTCCTTCTGCCCATTATGACGTAAAATGCTGTCATGAAGATAGTGTGCTTTAAACCCTTTTTGTACATCATGGCAAAATAGAATAGGATGGGTTTTGAGTCATGGTTGAAAATATAGTAAAATGACAAAAAAGCTCTGGGTTTTAGATTAAGAACATATTGACATCACTGGATGTCAGCTACTGCCCTGCCCTTGAAAATAGATTATTCAAACCCAACCGCACTCAGGGCCAGGGGCAGAGCTGAGAACCATGCCTTCCCCAAAACATACAGTGTCTTAAAGGGGTGCATATCTATCTCCCTCTCAGAAGTTGTGTAATAATTATAAAAGTGTCTCACATTTAGCATAACAATGGATGTTTAATCCATGCTCAAGCAAATGGTAATATGCAGTGTAATACACAAACTTATGTGTTTTGTACGTTACAAAGCGTACCGTAGAATAAGCATAATTTGTGCTAAAAGGCTTACCATATGAAAAAACTCAACCCCCAAAAAAGATTTATGTTATATTGGCACAATTAGTTATAAATATGGTTGGTAGCATTATAATTCGATGTGCAAACTTTGTAATATGTCATTCACCCAAGCAGCCTCGTATACATTAACTCCCTTGTAATTGATCTGAATTAATTGTAACACCAGTGGAAAATCACACATTAATCAAATCTGGGACTGCTATTGAGGTAACAGGTCCCTTGTGTAATATGTAAGTTATGATATCAAGATAAGAAGCCAATGTTTCACAATCCATTTTCATTGTTGTTTCAAAAACTAAATTTGTTCATTTTCTATTTTAAGTAGAATTATCCTGGTAATAAGATATCATTTGCATGCTGTTGATAATACTTATAGATTGAGGGATGTGTTGCATTTTTATTATTATTATTAAAATTATGAATTTGCTGTAATTTTATCCACAGGTCATATATGCCTTAAACACTAGGAATGATGAACATGAATCAGGAATCCAAGCCATCAAAGAAGCTCATGAAGAGGAAATCCAGAAAATTCTTGCAGAAACACGGGAGAAAATATTGCAATATAAGAACAAAGTGTCAGAGGAGGTAGAACTAAAGAGGAAGATCCAATCACTTGAAGAATCATTGGAAGAGCACAAAAAGATGAAGCAGCAAGCCCTAACAGAGTTTGAAATCTATAAACACAGAGTAGAAGATATGCAACTTTGTGCGGAGGCCCAGCATGTGCAAAGAGTTGTGACCATGTCTAGAGAGGTAGAAGAGATACGAAAAAGATTTGAGGAGAGGATAAGGAGTTTCATGCAACTTCAGGTACAGTTTGAGAAAGACAAACGTGCAGCCCTTGAAGAATTAAGAGCAAACCATAGATTGGAAATTCAAGAGCTCTTGAAAGCTCAACACAGTCAGAATGCTACAATCAATAAAGGACATGAAACGCTGGAAGAAATGCACAAATTACAAGTTGAGGAATTTAACAAAAAGCTTGAAGACCTTCGACTAGAGAGGAAAAAGTTAGTGGAAGACTATGAAGGGAAACTAAGTAAAGCACAAGCATTTTATGAGCATGAATTAGATGCCTTGAAAAGATCTCAGCTCTTTACTGCAGAAAGTTTACACACTTGTAAGCAGAAAGAAGCAGAGTTGAAAAGAGAATTTCAAAATCAAGAAGCCATTTTGCAAAAGAACCTTGGAATTCTTAAAACCGAATTTCAAGTTGTACAAGAAGAAGCAGGAAGTTTGAGAGAAAAGTGCCAAAAACTTCAAGTTGCCCTAAATACAACAGAAAACAATGTTCAGGTGAGTAGGGTTCCAGAATTAACATATTAATATGATGGGGAAAAATCTGTATCCCTGCTAACATGCACAGTGATAGTGATGCTCCCACCCCATTCTAAAGAAAAGAGAACCTCCACCATAAAAGGTAAAATAACACCAAATAGACAATAATTTAATTATGTATATTTCTTTTTCAAAGACAAAAAATGACTATTGCACAGTTCAGCTCCCATCACCCTGAGCCATAATTACAATGAAGGTGACAGGAGTTGTGACATTCAAAAGCAGGTGTACTAGAGGTGCAAATAGGTTGAAATACTTGTAGGTATGTGTATTTTCCACTTAGAGTTTGTCTCTTTACCACAGTTATGCAATTTACCTCTTTCTTATATGTGCCTACCCTGCAATATTTGTACAACAACATATATTGGGTAACTTTAGTTAGAGCTTTGGTGAGCCTTTAAGAAATAATAATGGGGGAAATTACTTTATTTAACCTCTATATTATGTAATTTACAATTTTCTTCAAACTAAGTATCTGTGAATAGATGAGCTTGTCCTGCAAAAAATGTAAGTTTCCCTAGTGAAAGTATCAGCTGTCCATAATGTTTCCTCCTAATAGGTATAGGGGATAAAACTTACAAATAGCTAACACCTACAGTAAGACATTACTTACAAAGTTCTTTAATGTGTATTATTTATTGTTGGGGATGTATCGGATTCTAGATTGCCCCTTTAAAGGGACAGTCTAATGACCCTGAGACTTGTACTATAGAGGGATGCATATATAACTGCTCTGTGACCTGACAGAGAAGTTATCTCCATACTGCAAACATTTTTTTTCCCCATCATCCGAAATTTTTGGTTGGCTGCTTAAGCTGCCAGTTAGTGGCAGTAAAGTGATCCATTTGAAACCTATGGGAAGTCTTTACCAATACCTACTGGGATCTAAACAGACCTCCTCACTAAAGGTGAGATTCCTTTCAGAATCCTACCTATCATATGCCATATGGGATATAAAACTGGAATTATTGCAAATATATAAAAACCGGGAGGATTCTAAAAGTGAGATAAGGAAGATAGGATGTTTTTACTTTTTTGAATAACTCAGTGGTGGTATGTCAGTTTCAGCATATACTGGAAGCACCTTAACCCCTTCGTTAACAAACTGTTTTTGAAATTTTGTACCATTTGTTACAATGGCTGTTTTAACATTTTTGTCTTTCTCATTTACTGCGCCCACACAAATTATATATTGTTTTTTCAGGACAAGAAGCCTTTTCTTAGATACTATTATTTTAATCATATCACACAAAAAAATACTACCACAAAGTTTGACAAAGGCAGATGGTAGAAGTAGGCCTTTTAACCACCAAGCAACCTGTCAAACCTATGCAAGGATGGTAACACTGTACTCAGGAGATGTTGCTTAACACACATTGGGGTGTTATTTGGCAGTGACATATACCAGAAGCTAAAGTACATACTTATAAGAAAATAAAGTACAAAACTGACAACATTTTGATAAAGACATGTGGTAGAATTAGTGCATGAAAAAATGTAAAAATACCACCATTTAAAAGTAGCCTGGTGTCTCTAGTTTTCAAGAATATATGGTTCAATTGGATAAATTGAATTGGCTGGCTTCAAAGATGTGCCAAATAAGGCACTAGATGCAGGGTGACAAGATGTCACAATTCCAAGTTGAAAAACTGAAATGTGCTCTTGAAGTTAATTATTTCATGAAAAATGTTATACTTTAGTTATTTAAATTAATTGAATTTAATGATTTTTTCATTTAATTATATATATAAATTAATGAAATATAATACATTTTTTATTAAATGAATTAATTATAAATTTTATAAAAAAACCCCCCCAAAACAGATAGCAAAAAAAAGTCCTTTTATGCAAGAATCGCTGCGTTGTGAAATTGGCAAGAAAAATCAAATAGATTATTTTTTGGATGTTCCTGATATTGCTGATGCAGTAACACCCCCCTAATTGGTAGGAGAAGGCAGCACCATATTTAAAAGACGCACTGCTTTTCAATATGGCTGTTGTAATATTTATTATTATTAATAATAATTTATCTTTATTAAATGTAAAAATAAGTGCCCAAACGCCTTATATCATTCCCATTAGAAATAAAGATACCAAACCCTTTCTTACCCCCAATCTAAAGTTCAACAATAAGAAAAAACTGTAATATTTAAGGGAGCATGCATGTGTGGTATTATTCTTCTTAGGGGGTGGCTTGAACATGAATCTGGGTTTTTTACCAGTGAGACATACTTTTTTTTTACATATTATTTGTAACAAATTATAGCCTATACAAAACAGTGGTAGAAGGAGAAAGCCCTATCTCTCCTTAAAAATCAAATTGATTTATATTTAAATGTCTGTTTTATTGGATTTGAAATCCAAATCAGTCTTTATTGTACTGTGGCTGGCTCCTCATACTTCTTGATATGTTTTTGCTCACCAACAAACCATCGATGTGCCATTTACTCAAGTAAGGCAGCTTTATAATATGCTAATTATTTCCATACAACCAACTGTGTAAGTACTCATACGTTTTACACATAAAGAGACAGTCAAGACCCATCTAATTCACCATCATAGGCCTGCCAAATTGTCTGCAGTGTTTCAGTGAGGTTTGGTTAAAGTACGTTGGCTTCAGGTGCAAATGTGGTTGTATCAAAATAACCAATGGTGTAGCCCAGTCAGCAGGAACATATCCCCATTATTTTTTCTCCTATGGTTACTTTAACATTTAATTTCAACAAAATATACATTGCAACTTAACTTGTAAATAATGACCAATTGCCCTAGCATTTTATCTTTTTTTATGTCAAATCCTGGAAGACACCTACAATGAAAAAATGCCAGTAAATATGTTCTTTAATGTGCCAGGATATAATGTAGTTGTAAAGCATAAAGTGAAACTGAAATTTGTTTTTGGAGCATCATTTTAACCTCATAGTGAAAAAATAGAAATGTATATAAACTTAGTAAACAAATTGAACCTAATTCTCCAGAGTATAGTTTGTCATTTTAAACTTAATTTACCATTTCATTTTACAACACTTTTCTAAACAATGTGCATTTGGTATGGAAAGAGTGTTTCTGAACTAGACGTAATCATGATTCCTTAAGGCACATTTGCTTATCTCTAACAAGATTTTAAGTAATGAATTCTTGGAACAAAAAGAAGGCATAGTGTTTTAATTATGTCTCAGCGGTCTAAATACATAGTGATGAATGTAGAATCAGTAGGTTGTACATTTGAACAGGCATTAACAAGAAAATATTTCATTATTTTATAAAAGACTCACAGAGCTGAATGTGTGTTTTCCTATGCCAACTTCCCACCATTTTCCTGGATGTACGATACCTTGTATATAACCCAACCTCAAATATCCATGATTCACCATAGCAAATGTGAATTTGAACCCTTCAGATGAGGAATGAGCTTTAAGACATAACTATAACAAATATATTTAGCGCTTATTTTCAGTTTGTCCCAAGCAGCACAGGATTAGATATATGTCCCACATAAATGCAGATATCTTTTGAAATATTATGCCATCTTCACATCGTCTTCTCCTCCATCCTTCCTTTTTGTTCTTCCCAGAGTCCTATTTATTCTCTCTGTTCTTTTGATATTTCTATTTCCTTCTTTTTTGACATGAATCCCAAACTCTTTCTTTTCCCTCCCTCTTCACAGTCCATCTTTATAATTTATCTCCCAGTTTCCATATTCTTTCTTTAATCTCTTTTCTCCTCCGTGTTCTTTCCCAATTCAGTCTGTCTTTTGTATTTCTTTTCTCCCTTCTCTCTAAACACATGGGGATGCCAGTCAATCAAGTTATTTGATACAAAAACACTTACCGGTTTTCCATAAAAGTTGACACCATGGGGAGCTACTCTTGGCCTGCAGGTAACCACAACTCCTAAAGAGAATATAAACATCATATTTATATATTTCTTTAATAGTTTTAAAAACATACATATAAGTTTATAAACTTAAAGGAGCTATCATCTTAACTGTCCTAATGGAGGAGATGACTACCATTCGAAAGTTTTGGGGTCATTTTGCTGTTTTCATGGAAAACAAGGACATTTCTAGCTGTGTAACATAATTGCAAAAGGGTTTTCTAATGATCAATTAGTCTTTTAAACTTAAACTTGGATTAGTAAAAAACAACATGCCAGAGGAGTGATGGTTGCTGATAAAGTTCTTCTGTAAGCCTATGAAGATATTGCATTAAAAATCATCCATTTCCAGCTACAATAGTCATTTACAACATTAACAAGGTCTACAATGTATTTCTGACCTATTTGATCTCATTTTAATGGACAAAATGTTAATTTCTTTCTAAAACAAGGACATTTCTTAGTGACCCCAAACTTTTGAACGGTAATGTATATGTACAGACCATTTTACCAAGAGAAATGCTTTGTGTAAACTTAAATGAGCAGATACATGTAAACGACTAACTTGGGGGACTTTTAACTTGACACATAACACGTTCTCGTTATTTAACCTAGCTCATGTAATGGCAAGATAAATTATATATTAGGCGCAAAGAGTAGGTGTGACTTTTGAAACTAAAAGCACAATTTTTGACACTTGTGATTCAAATGCCAGTTTTCCAGAGGGTTCCCACTGACTGGGCTTTAAGATGGTGACAGACGTGCTTTTACTAATATTTAAAATAGAATCAATGCATCCATCCACAAAATTGCTAGTTAATGTATAAATAATAAGTAGAATTAAAGTTTTAATACTAAGCAGTGAATAGGGCATGTAGTGCTCAGGCATGGCTGTGACACAGAAGTGTATGATAACAAAAAGTAATTTTCATATTTAAAATGGTGAGTCCCAAACAAAGTGGAAAATAATTAATGTGCTTGCCCCTTTTTATATTATTTCATATTTTAACAGAATTGGATCCCAGTTTAATGGTACACATTTAAGCATGCCAGAAAGGAGTGCTTATTCCCACCAAATGTATATGTATTTATATTACAAAAGCACATGCCATTTTTCAGATTTTTTTCCCACAAATATCTCTGCGTATATACAAGCACAGCTGCTTGTTATTCATATGACTTTTGGGCGAAGGATAAGATACTATTTACTTAGCACATGATGCCCATTTTCCCTAAGTAGATTCAGGGGCGTACCTAGAGTATTTGGCACCTGTGGCGGATCCTGTATGTGGCACCCCCCCCCCACAAACACTTTAAAACTGCATAGCTTCTATCATTATATACTGGTGCAGACATTGAAGGTGGAACAGCATTACTGTTATCATTATATACTGAGGCAGACATTGATGGTGGTACAGCATTACACCTATCACTATATACTGAGGCCGACATTGACGGGGGTACATCATAACACCTAACACTATAAACAGAGGCAGGCATTGACAGTGGTACAGCGTAATCCCTATCACATACATTGAGCCAGAGACTGATAATAGTGCAGCATAACTCCTATAGCTATATACAAACCCAAACATTGATGTGGTGTAGGCCTACCACTTCATTGTCTGTGCTTAGGGATGCACCGAAACGAAAATTCTGGACTGAAACCGAAAATCCAGCATTTAACTGCCCGAAGCCAAATATGACCCCCCACACCATAAAAAAATCTCACACTTTTATTTAAAGTAAGTAACACAGCAAAACTAGCACACCAAAAATCAATAACGAATATTTATATATATATATTATTATATATATAATCAATAACAAATTATATATATAATATAATTAGTAACACAATCACCACTCCTATCATGCCCAGGAATACCCAGATTCCAGCAGTACTAGCTGACTTGCTGTTAACAATCATATATATAATTATATATATATATATATTATAATATTATATATATTAATATTTTTATTGATTTTTGTTTGATCCTATTTTGGTCATATATATAATATATATATATATAGTATAATATAATATGAGACAAAACAACATAGATGGAAACAGCATTGCAGGTATTAATCAACGGAATAAGACATATTAACCCTGTATTTGCAGGTATACATAAATAATGTATGATAGCATAGCCAATATGAATCTACAGAATAAAACAAAAGCCCAGCTTTCCAGGTATAGATCAATTGGAATTCACATAAAAACATTAAAAAAATTAAAAGGTATATTTAAAACCTCCTAAATTACAGGCATAGATCACACGTTGCCCACATAGAACCTGACCAGCACCCAGATAACACACTTAAGATTTGCCATCTTTGTCCCCAAAGATGCAGCAGTGAAGCAGCGGGCACCGGCGAGCGGCTTTTAAACACTGTCTTTTTTTTATGGGGGGGAGAACGAGGGGCGCCGAGCGGTTGCTAGGCACCCCTCTCTCTCCTCTGCATCTACAACAGCAAAAAAAAAAAGGCAGCGTTTAAAAGCTGCTCACTGGCGCCCCCATTCAAATGGCGCCTATGGCACGAGCCATAGGTGCCATACCCTAGATACACCTCTGATCATACACACACAAACACTTTAACAGTCACTCACTAAACTAATTCACACTTTCATTCACATAATTCACACAATCATTTATTCTCTCATTTACACATTCATTAATGCATTCTCACAAACTCATTAATTATGTCCTTCATTCAGACAATTCATCCTCACATTCATTCATTCTCTCACTCATTTCCCCCTTTTCTACCCCCTCTCCCTCCCTTCTCACTATCTACCCTCCCTCCTCACTATCATTCATTCTCTCACTCATTCCCACTATCTACATTTCCCCCCTTTTCTACTTCTTCTCACTATTTACCCCCTCTCCCTTCTCACTATCTACCCCCTCTCTTCTCACTATCTACCCCCTCTCCCTCCTCTCTATCTACCCCCCTCTCCCTCCTCACTATCTACCCTCTCCCCCTTTGTAGTTAAAGGTTTGGACTTACCATCCAGAGGTTCTATGGTGGGAGCACGACGCCTCCGTCTTCCTGCTCTGCCAGTGCTTCCTGCTTTGCCGCTGCTGAGCGACGAAATATGACGTCATATTTCGGGGGTCACCATGACATGCCGCAACGGAGTTAGAGGCATCATGAAGGAGACTGAGGGGCGCCGAGCGGTTGCTAGGCGCCCCTCTCTCTCCTCCGTGCAAAAAAAAAAAGTGACGAGGCTGCTGGGGATCTGGGACATGTGGTCACCCCCCTGACGAGCGGCACCCGGGGCGTACCACCCACCCGTCCCTCACTAGGTACGCTACTGAGTAGATTCATTGATTCACTCTGTTGATGCAGAAAACATGAATTTCCATTAAATGGACATGCAATAATCTGGAGAACAATTTCGGAAACACGGAAGGAGAAGGGCAGCGACAAGTTATTTCATTCCTTGTAAAGATTGAGTGAAACAGTTCTCTATTTGAAGTTCTTCTGTGTGAAGTTCTTCACTGAATGCTTCTAGGAATATTTATTTTCTATAAATCTAAAGCTTCACCCAGGGGCATATTATTATTATACTTTATTTATAAATCTTGTAGACATCTACCCGCTGCCCCGAGTAAGTGTGTGTGTGGGGGGGGAGTGTTAAATGGGGGGCATAAGGCATTTATGTAGGCAGAGTGCTCTATGAAATGACTTTTACCCCCCTTAGTGCCACTCTGCCTCAATCATAGCCTTTATTAAAAAAAATAATTTACATTAATTAGCATTTACTAGTAAAACTTTTTTCCTATAGGGTCATCTTACATTCAGGCTTTTTCTATATTCAGATTTTGGGGGGTCGTCTTATAATCGTAATAAATATGGTATATTGTGTTATGATTTAAGATTTTGAAGAATTTAGTTAACTTCTGTTCTAAAGAGAGGTAAGAGGTGAAGTTAAATGTTTTAGTTTAAATCTTTATTAAGAAAAGTGAGAAACACTAGTAAAAAAATCATAGATCCTCTTTTGTAACAAATGCAAAAGAAAAAAAAAATCCTACATAGATAATTAGAACATTCATTTGAACATTCACCATTGAGTTATAAAGAGCATCTTCTTAAGCATAACACGGTACATTTAATCGTACATTACTGTAGCATTTGAGAAAGAATCTGGATCGTGTCTTTACTGTAGGAATGCAATATTTATACTTTGTCTCCATTTTCTGCATCTGTGTTTCATCCTGACCTGGAATGCATAGTTTATCAACTACTTGCATTTTTAATGTGTGGATTACGCCCTTACCATCCTCAAAAACATTATTTATATGTGATTTGCGCTTTTCAATTGGAATTCTAAGACACAAAGTGAAACAACTAGGATCAGCAAAAATTGTTTCATACATTCTCTTAAACAGCCTACTTTTCTGTACTGATACAGAGTGCCTGGGAGTGCCTCAGTATGGGTTCTGTAATACAAAGTACAGTTGTTTAATGTACAGTAGCAAAAGTTATTAGGCCTGTCTATCTTTCTGTAGCTTTAGATGTCAATTCAACATAGGCATAACCCTCAGGTTTATATGATACCATGGATTTTAACATAAATACAAATATCATGATTAATATGCTATAAATATTAGTAAGAATTAGAACCTCTAATAAGTTTGTTGCTGCTCTGGCTCTTGACTAAGATCGAGTACCTGGGGTGTTTTTTGGAGCCCCCAGATTAGACCTATCTGGAAAACTCATGACTGTGGTGCTTTGTGAGCCAGCAATAGCACTGATTACACATGGAACCTTCTTTGCACTTTTTCATTTTTTCCCTGCCTGAACCTATGGCAGGAAGGTGATGGATATTTTTTTATTGTTTGTCCTTATGTACACTGCATTTTTTTGAGGTTGTGTGTTACTTTAGGTTTTATTGAAATGTATAACTTTTTGGGTTATTGGTGTGTGCTGGTCTTTTTGGTGGGGGAGCTGGATTGGACTTTATGTTAAAGTTTGAGATGGAATTACGTCTTCAGTGGTTCCTCTGAAGGAGTCATGCATATGGTGAATGTGACTCCACGAGAGAAAGATTGAGGACCTGGTGATCCATTGTGGCCTTAAATGGCGTCCTCACCTTCTTAATTGATGAAGCATCAGGCTTCAAACATAGTTCACAAAATATAAACTGTTTGTTCCAGCACACTCATATTATTGACCATTGCCATATCATGGCACACTGTATTTTACTACTGTAATGTCTGTAGAAATAAGTGACTTTAGGATCTCATATAACTTGACTAATTAAGTGGCCTCATAAACCTATCCACCTACAGACTAAAGTTTTGCTTGTTTTTCTTTTTGCATAGAGCATAGTTAATTTCTTTACTGCTTTGCGATGTGATAAATTAAGTCACATACATTTTATGATGGCATTTGTCAGCTATAATTACTCTGTATGATTGATTTTATTTTCTTTTGCTGGCATTGTAATGGTGTAAATCTTGTTTTACATGGTGCCCTAGGTCCTTCAAAAACAGCTGGAAAATGTGAAGCAGGAGGAGATGTCCTTACTAAGCAAACAGAAAGATATGGAAGCTGAGCTAGCAGCTGCTCGGGAGCGTCTGCAACAGCAAGCCACAGAACTTGTGCTTAAAGCTAGTAGGTTTAAAATAACGATAGACCTCATACTGTGAGAGTGTTGCAGTATAGGGTTTAGTTAATTTGCTGTAATCATTAGTGTCTAACAGACCATAGGCCAAGGGTAACAAATAAATACTGCATTCATTTTCAACAGCTTTTTTCACTCACCTCTTGTTCGTGTTAGTAAAGGGTACAACAACAGGTAGCCTGTCCAACAATAAAATGCAATTCATCACAAGATTTAAAGGTGTCTTATTCACTTTAATAGAATGTAGAATATGTGTCATCAACAAGTAGTGCTTCCTCTTTCAATAAGATACACATTATTTAGTTCTTTACAACATTGTCTATGAATCTATTAACCTGAAAGAGTTGATGTGGTTCATCACATACTTGAAATGTGTAACTAACATTTTCTTTTGTTAGTATTTGCACACTGTCATGGACACCCTAACAGCAGGAGCAACCACCCCCTGCTGGCTTTCATTGTGAAAATAAGGGGGCATGGTCTTAAAACGGTTAATGGAGAGAAAAAAACAGCCCACAGGCTGTTACTAGAGCAACTAAACCTTATCCTCAAACCTGTTCAACCCATGACCCAAATACTCTATTTGCTGCCGCTAGGGCTGCAACTAATGATTATTTTCCTAATCGATTAGTTGAAAAAATAAATGTACATTTTTCATTTATTTCAAATAATTTAATGGACAAACTGGATGTTAAAAACAAACAGCAGAATAAAAAAACTTTGAGAAAAATCAATTCCTTGTTTTTTTATACCCCCAGTATGCCTTTATACCCAGATATGCCTTTTACCCCAAATATTGCCACTCTGCCCCCCAAAAATGCCACTCTGTCCACCAAATATTAGCCTTATACCCCCTATATACCACTGTGCCCCCCCTGAATGCCTTTATAACCCTATTTATGTCCACATGCCCCAGATATGTCACTGCCCCCCCCAGATATGCCCTCTACCCCAAATGCCTCAGATATTTTTGCCCCCAAATATGCCTAACCCTATTTGTGACCCACCTGATATGCCTTTATAACCCCGATATGCCACTCTGCCTCCCCGATATGCCACCGCCTCCCTGAATGCCCCTCTGCCCCTATATGCCACTCTGCCCCCCCGTATTACCCCCCCATGCTCCAGACTCCTTGGTGTCTAGTAGGGGCAGCTGGTGAGCGTCTGCTGGATGCACGTAGACAAACCTTTGCTGCAGGCACTTTCACTGGAGCTTCTATGACTGAGCACCGGAAGGTCATGTGCCGGCAGAAGCGGAGATTGTCTGCGCGCATCGCACAGACGCTCACCGGCTGCCAGAGAGGAAGATCCAGGTCCCCTGCAGCGCTCAGGCGGATCCTCCTCGCTGGCAGCTGGCGAATGTTACGCAATGCGCGCAGACCGGTACTTCCGCCACGTTTTCTATGGTGGAGCACCGGAAAGGTCATGTCACGCTGGGGCGAAAGTGTAGGACAGTAGCAGAGGATGTCTGCGCACATAGCACAGATGCCCACCGGCTGCCAGAGAGAAGAATCCAGGTCCCCTGCAGCGCTGCGGGGGATCTGGATCTTAGTGTTATTATCTGACCTTTGTTTGAGGTCGGATTATAACACAAGGGGGTCTGAAAAAACCCTCATCTTATATTCGATAAAATCAATTCAACTAATCGATAATGAAATTCATTGGCAATGATTTTCATTATCGATTATTATCGATTAGTTGTTGCAGCCCTAGCTGCCACCAATGTGTTGTATTTAAGGTTTTAAAAATACCTAATGAGGCTTTGGTTACCTCCTAAACTGCTCAAACGCTATAAAAACCTAACTGAGACAAAAAGTTTAAACTTCCAACTTATAAAAACATTAACCTAATAATAGCTATTACTTCAAAAATTGGGCACAAAGACAAACTGAATCATTTATATTTAATCTGATCAAAATCTTCACAGTGCTTATACAAAAATAATGGCAACACAGGATCACAAGGATAAACACAGAAAACGTACACTTATACAACAGTAAAATAATCAGCGTGAATCTCCAGATTCAGACGGTTGTCAGAATGTTCCAGGAAATTCAAAGTTTTACTCTCAGGTTCCTATTCTTATAGGAATCTTCTTCCTTTGTTGCTGGAAGACTGCCCCATTTGGTGTCATGTGGGAGTGCAGTGGGTTAATAACGCTTTAGGTTAACAACGCTAGCTATCTACCTGATAGCTAGATGACCCATTCTTATTTATCAGGCCCAGTTTAAACCCCTCCTGCCCTGTTTGCTATTACGTTGGAAAGTGTTTGATGCGCTCATGTATGTTATTGCATTATACAGGTCACATTGGGATGCTACAAGCTACTCAGATGACTCAAGAGGCCACCATCCAAGATCTTGAATCAGAAAAGTCCAGAATAAAGGAAAAAATAGCCCGTCTAGAGGAAGAAAGAGCATTGCTACAAAGCAAAAATCAGAATCTTGACGAACGTCAAAGGCATCAGATTCTTGCATTGGAGAAGGTTTGTTTTATTTATTAAGATTTTGTTATATACATTTACTTTGGATTGAGTAAGAGATGAGAACAAAAATATGCACCTGACTCCCCAAGTTCCTAGACCCTAATTATGGCCTTTCAAGGTTAGTGAATGACTCTTATGAGAAGGAAATCTTGAAAGTCATCAAAAATGCTTGTTTAAGACAAAGGGTTAAATATATATATACTATACATATATATATATATATATATATAATATAATATATATATATATATAATGAAGCACTGAGTTACAAAGTATTTTTGAATACTGATGCTCTGGAGAAGGCATGTGGGCTGGCTGATTTCCAGTACATTTAGCAAAATAAAAATGAAAGTTGGAAAAAATGTCAATAATTGTGTCCAGTGATTGATGTATGGACGAGTAATTGCATAATTGTAACGTGTTGTCTGATTCTTTTGCAGAAGATCAATGAAGCAAAGCAGACGCAGCGTGAATGCTATGAGAAGGAGCTCATTAACCTGCGCATCAAATTTGAGGAGGATACTGTGCAACTAAAAGAGCTTCATGCAAGGACGTTAGAAGAGATGTCATGGAAACATCAAGCAGTGCTCGAGGCAGCTCAAAGCACAACAAATAAGGAAAAAAAGAAGCTACAGATGGTGAGTCACAGTGAATGCAGACAGTGCTGAACTCAAATGCAACCATTTTCTCAAGTGAAAGCTTTGTTTTATTCTATACTGTAGTGCTGTTATGTAACAACACTAAGACTAAGTACTGTTTATGATGACAGGCATCTCTACTGGCTTTCTGATGTGTGAGGCAACAATTTAAATGCTAACCGTAAATGTCATCCAGTTTTGAGCATCTGCCAGTGCAGTGTGTGTGGGAAACCAGGTCAACAAGGAAATTAGGCATTGAAGAGCTCCATCAGGCTCCTGTGTGTTCTTTAAGCCAAAATGGTGGCATTCATCAGCTCTGTCATTTATTAGGGTCTGCAAAGTTCACAGATGTTACAAGACTGTCCCTATTCATATTTTCTTACTCTGCCTGTTGGCTCATGGAACACCGCCATTCACGCTAGACTAGAGGACAGCAAGATTCCTGTGGAGCCCTCAGGCAGATCGCTTACCAGCTCCGTTCTGCTAAAGCCTTAAGTGATTGTCTCCCATAAAGCATCGGATCAGTAAGATATTTGGGGACGAGGGAGGCAATCGTAAGAGACATAAGGGGATATACAAAGTTTGGAGTCACTTCTGGGGGACCTGGTTTTCCATACACCAGGACATTTCACAACAGTTACCCGGGACGAAGGGACCAATGCAGGAGGCCGGAATGTTTGGGTGGGATAGGCAGAGTGGAAGGTATTGTATTTCAATGAGGGCTGTGTGTATATCTATGTGTCCTGTGGCTCAATAAAGTGTATGTTGTTTTCACCCTACATCAAGTCTCAATGGTTGGGGAGCTACAGTATATATATGACTGAACACCCTGGGCAAAATTGAGAGACTTTGGCGGAGATACTCTGGTCGCGTATTGGAGCTCTGCCACAGCAGATATGTTCTGCCTCCCAACAGGCCACACCAGAACCGACCATCTGCTAGGAACTGTAAATAGGTGCAAGATCCCTCATATGTCCACATTTTTTAGTTCAGACATAAGGAGTCCATGGCGTATTACAGTAAATGTGCCCTTCACTGCCTTGTGCTAACCCACATTAATTGTATCCATACTTGTAGTCATCCTTAGCTGAGGAGGCAAAAATACAATGCATTTCTGGCACTGTGCTTCATGGGTGGTGGGAACGCAATGGATTTTATTTCATTACTGAATCTCTGGATCTCCTTCCATTATGTCGATTTTATTGACTTATCAGACATTTTCACAATTCACTTTACTTTACCATTTTGACAGACAACAAAGCAACATTTCAATGACAAAAATTGCTTTATTATTTACCTTCTGTAATATACCAATATTAAATTCCTTCAAAAGTCATTGAATCGTACACATTCAGTCAGAAGTTCTGGCTATCTGCCCTCACACAGCCAATGATTTTGCCCCTGGCAGCTAGGTTCATCTGCTAACATTGTACACAGTCAGTATTATGTTCCTTGCAGAAAAACTATTCAGAGCACAGTAAGGTAATTAAAAACTCTTTCTTTAAAGGTGTTGTTCCATTTATACAAAAGATTATGTGCTCTCTTAAGTATATTAAGCAAATAAACTTTAGCAGATCTGATGTAATTATTTTTTCCACATAAAAACAACACAGAAATAATAGGCTTGTACAGTTTTTATGGCAACAACCCGTCAGTTCCTACAGTTTTCCCTAAAAAAATGATAAATAAACCAATATTTGACATGATTTAAGAATTATTACTTGGAAGGGATTGGGCATTAAATAATACTGTGAATGATATTTCTTATGCTACATTTTTGTTACAAAAGGGTTCAATCAACAGAATAAGTATCACAGAATCTTTAAGAAACACATGAGCATGAACTACTATTGTCACGAACCGAGGACACAGGTTGTTAGGGAGCCCAGGTGCAGGGGATACGAGGGACTTGGGTTCAGTACAGACAGGCGTCGGAAAGAAACCACAGACAGGAGATGCGGATTAAGAGTTGTATTGGATACGATGGTACAACAATATGAATATAGACAAGGCAAGTCACTTGGCAGGAAGCCCTCTTGCGGGGCACACGGCAGATAAGCCCTCTTGCGGGGCACACGGCAGATAAGCCCACTTGCGGGGCACACGGCAGATAAGCCCACTTGCGGGGCACACGGCAGGAAGCCCACTTGCAGGGCACACGG
>VKOC01000005.1:22828434-22841263 GCA_009364415.1 Spea multiplicata | reverse complement strand
GATAGCTTAGTCGAAGGGACGTTCAACTACCAGAGAGGATTGCCTCGCTTGTCTGTCATAGTTGGCTCATGAGTTTCGGTTAACGTAAGATGATGTTAAATGGTTCTTGTATGAAATCAAATTTTTTCTCTTAAATTAAGTGCACGGTAGATCTTTAGAAATATTGGTTCTACTAGTCTAATTGATTTGACTCTGTTTTGAATAGTCCGATTGTAAGCTCAATAGCAGTGGTTTCTCCCTCCTAAGCCTGAGGTTTAATCACAGCCTCATCTGACAAGGTCACCTGCGGGATGATGTTACAATAAGCTAGATTTTATGCATTAAGAAACATGAGATGGTCTTGTGAGTCCTGGGAGATGTTCCTATGAGAATGACATTTCAGATGACTTTACAAAGCAGTTCTTTTGTAAGTCATGCTGGACTCTTCTAGAAAATAGAGGTATACAAGGAATTAACACAATTGGTCATGAGTATGACATTTTAAAAATAGACATAGCAATGCAATGAAAGTGAAACAGCAACATCCATATGAGTGTAATGATCTATTTGCTACTTCTACCATGGCACCGGAATTGTTGTTTTATGTGCATTTTTTTTTTTTATTTTTTTTTTTTACACCTCTGTATTGTTGGAACAGACACTGTATTAAAACTTATTTACAGAATTGTGTAATTATATATACACCCTTTAAATTAACGGCAGTCAATGGAACCATTCTGTTAGTATCTACAATAAATGATTTTTTTATAGCTTTCTTTTCCAAATTCTTCCAGGTTAGTGTTGTTTATTGTGGCCTTTAAAGAAAGCAGCGATTGAATGCTCCCCCGCACTCGTGGTTCACTGTATTGTGGTTCTGTATCAACGCTGCAAAGGACTGCCTGTCCTCTCCTCACAATTGCTGCAAGCACCTAGCTGCTTCTGGAAGGATAGCATGGCAGGCGGCCTCTTGGGTCAGCAATTTGGAAAGCAGCAAGAATGTGTAAACATATGTTCCCACCGCTTCTCTCTGTGTGTCAAGAAGCAAACATATATATATACTGCACACTAGCTGATGTTCCCGTCAGGAAATTGACAGCAGGTATCTCACCCTGTTTCATATCCATCTCAAATCTGTCTCGGTGGTGAAAGCATCTCCCTCCACAGCGCATGTTCTGTGTCTGTGAGACTGTGACATCAGCGTTTGACGCAGAGTGGTGATGCTCTATACAGACAAAAGTGTTAGGACACCTGACGATTACACCAGCAGGGACTTTTATGACATTACATTCTAAATACATTAATATTATTAGTTGGTCACAGCTACAACATCTCCCACTCTTCTGGGAAGTCCTTCCACGAGATCTTGGAGTGTTTCTTTGGAAATATTTGCCCGTTCATCCAGTGGAACATTTGTGAGGTCACTGATGAACATTTGTGAGGACATCCATTCCAGTTCATCCCAAAGATTTTTGATGGGGTTAAGGTCAGGGCTCTGTACGGGCCTGTAAAGTTATTCCACACCAAGCTCGCCCAACTATGTCTTATGGACCTTGTAGCCCAGAAGAGTGGAAGCTGTTAGCTGCAAAGGGGGGAACCAACTACGTTATTAATGTCTGAGTTTAGAATGCATGTGCACAAGCCTGATACAGTCCCCTCCAGTGGTACAGTTAGTCTATATAGAGCAGCTCCACTTTCACCTATATAATAAATCTTAAAAATTGCTTGCCGTTTGGTCTTGGTCATTGCCGGCTCTTGTGAGTTTTATTTTTAAATGACGACTTTCTTTGTTTTTGTTTTTCACATAAGCTTATTTTAATAAATTTGTAGCCTGTGACCTAATGTCTAAAACTGCTGGACTTGACCAGCTGCGAGGCAGACGCTGGCTGAACGGGATCTCCTTTCACACTGCTTGTTGCTATAATTGAAATCTATTTAATCTTCTTCCACATTTACTATCGCTAATTGTAGCTAAGCCAGACTCTAGTTGCGGTGCTTTGACTGAGGCGTTGGATGTACATGCGCAATGTTGGAAAACCGAATGTGCCAAACTCCACTGGTAACATCAACCTGCGCTTAACTACATCCATTTAATAAACCTACCTATAGCGTGTATACCTTATTGGTTTTCAGTCAGTGTAAAGAATTATAAACCGATCTCCTGACCTTAATAAGACAGTTTCATGTCTCACCAGTGATGAATGCATATTAAAGTACACAACCCAGATCCTGAGAAAAGATAAGTTTCCCTATGCTATACATGTTAAGAGGGTTTTCAAATACACAGTTCTTCTTTTAAACTGCATTGCTTTTAGGAACAGTAACGTATCTGCCTTAAAGGGAGCTGGGATATGCAGGGCTTGCCAAACTCCAGGCGCCAGGTTGCCATGGTGACGAGAAATCCGTTCCTGGCGCTTAGTCTTGCAGAACATGGTGAACACTTGCTTGGGCTGCCATCATGGGGTACGCCCGGGACCACCCCCTGCACGGTGCATGGCACCCAAGTGGTCGATTACTGAGGTGCCCTTGTTGTGACAATTCTCTGGTTGAGACAGGTTTACACACAAGGTTAGGGCAGGTGTAGTGTATGTGTGTGTGCGTGTATACTGTAGTGTTAGAGTCAATGTGTATATGTGTTTATTAGCTTATCAAATGGATTATTGTTTCACTAATTGATGTGTTCTTTAGTCAATTGATTATCATTAATGCATATTTCCCAAATATACGTTGGATTGGATTGATCAATACCGCTGCTTTAAGAAATGTCAGACCACAGAGGATAAGGGCAGCTGCAGCAACAGGGCTGCAACCTCTAGGTCGGTGGATTAGTATTACTATTATTTTCTGTTCAAAAGTGTTGCCATCCTTGGGATCAGGTACCCTTTGCAGGAAAACCCCCTTATTTGTATTTACTAATCCCCCCTTGGGTCTGTGGGTGCAGTGACAAGAGAGCCATAATGTCTCTGCATCTGCCCTTTAATATTTACTGCCGCGGGACAGCTGGCATGTGAGGGGGGGGGGAATAAAACTCGCGTGTGATAATTACAGCCCAGCTGGAGCTTGTATAAGGTAATGTGCTGTCGCTTTCTCATTAGTATACATTTTGTTCATGATATTGCCCTGCTGTGCTCGAAATATCTCTATTGCTTTAGGCTCATTTTAGTGCTTTTTAGCTGCGATCATTTTTTAAAATTTTCTTTTTATGTTTACCTCTCTATTATGAGGTATTTCTAACCCATATTACATCATGGCTGAGAATAAAAAGTAGAAGTAGAGGCATTCCCTGGAATTGATAATTTCCTAGCAATCCTAGCCGGGAGAATTCGGGCTGCATTCACTAAACTGTGAGATTGTTTATGAACGCCACTGAGCTTATTCCTGCGCGAAGGGCTGAGCTGGGCCCTGCATCATGCTTAGTTAATTCTTGAAGTGTCATCTCACACAATTAACTAAACCCATTTACTTACATAGGCAACAGAGCGCCTGTGGTTAAGAGCACAGCATGTGGAATGAGAAGCGATTGTAAAAGTTGACTATAGCTTGCTTTGCTTTGATGCTTTTTCCAATTACATTGTTATCACTTCGATATTTCATTTTAGCTTTAGTGACGTGTTCTGTTTTCAAGTGGGGCACCCAGAATTTTCCAGAACTTCTGCTAGAATAGTTTGTTCTGTAAGCGGGGGAAAATGTGCCATAATAGTCTATGCAAAAAGCCAAGTAGATCGCATATTTACCTAGACCTCTGTTATAAAAGCTATGGCCATAAACGGCAAGCCTAATGTTGCCAATAGCAATAGTATTTTAATTAGATTGGATTTTTCCAGCTGCCCGCCATCACGCGAATGCCTTTGTCTGCGCCGAGGCTTCTGCCCCCCCTGTCGCCTGAGATCAGGTGTAGACGGCACCATCAGGGCGATTGAATTCTTCACGGTTTCACATGAATAGGATCCTCCTTGCAGATCGGCTCTGGGGATTTGGTAATCTCCATATTGAGCTGGATGCCTATTATTGAGGATCAGTGGGAGTCAAAACTGCTTTCAAGCAGATAATGCAATCAGATGCTTTTAATTATTCTTTCATGCAATTACAAGCTATTTCTTAATTTTTATTATCCACAGACGTTATAACCATGCATTTTAATTTTCATCATCCTTTTACAAATGGCCCCACACGGTGTCCGACCACCCGGTGGCTTTAGTGCCGTAAGCGGGATGCGTGGTATTTTATGTGACTAATAAAATAAAGCCAGCGACTCTGAAATCCTGATGTCACAATCATATTTGTCGTAATTCATCTCACCCCAGGGCCCGTGTATTGACGTTCTAGATCTATACTCCACTTTTACCAAGCGTCTCGGGTGTCGCAGATGTCCTTGTTTTTCGTCCGGTTGCTCTGTTGTTGTTGTTGTTGTTTGGAGAACACATTGTTTTATGTGCACTTTAGATGAAACCTGGTTGCGTGTGCGATGTGTCCCATTGTAAATACACGTAGTGATGTTTTCAAAGCTTAGGCATCTGGAGAGTAAATGATTATGAATAATATATATGGCATTACAGTTTTCTAAGTCATATTTTATTATTCATGAGTTCACGTTGTTCTATTGTCTAATTAATGGCAGCATGACATTTGTTGGTAGTTGGGTAGAAGGTGAGAGTTTTCCTGTTTTATTACAGCGTCTTAGCACTAGCAGTTTCCCCTCTACCAGCTGCTATGTTTGCCTATGAACCTGAGAGGATGGTAGATAAATAGAACAGCCTCCTAGCAGAAGTGGTAGAGGCTAGCAGCGAGGGTATGTGAACATGGGGGGATAGGCATAAAGCTGTCCTGAATCTAAGACAAGACCAAGGACTGACTAAGGTCTGAGTCCCTACATCAGGCCAAATGGGCAGACTAGATGGGCCATAGACATCCTGAGCGGGATCTGGAGAGCAGAGCGGTCTGTGAGCATGCACTGGCAGAGCTGGAGCACTTTCCTTGCACCGTTTCTTTTTGGCGTGTGTGATAAGAAGTTACATGTGAAGAAAGACATGTATTCTCATGTACTGATTTCCTTTTATTCGCACAGGAACACTGTATGTGCCATAGGCTGAATCTGTGACACACAGGATATGAGTCGTAAATCACAATGAGTTAACCTTTTCAATGCCAGGGAAGTCTCAAAACACTGACATTTTAAGGATGATTTAAGCCAAGTCATTTTATTATCATAACGTAAATATTAATCTTGTGAATATGTGTAGAGAGTCAAGTGTTTGACACCTGTTTCAGGTGGGTTTTTTGGCATATTTTTCATGAGTTTGTTTTGTGAGTTGTAGGAATTTCTAGGGGGATCACTGAGAAAAAGATTAGAACAAAACCCTGGAAACCACAGGTCTCTTCATGACCGTCAGAATGATATTGACCAAACACGAACGCTTGCCAAGAGTTCTGGAACACTTTATGGACAGATGAGTAAGATGCGGGACTTTTATGCCACATTTAGGTCCAAGAAAAAGCAAATAATGCTTTCCACATTAGGAACATTATAGCAGTGGCCAACCTGGGTGGTGGCAGTGTCATGGGTTGGACATGCTCTGCTACGCAAGGATCTGGACAGCTGGCCATCACTGAAGGAACCATGAATTGTGCTTTGTAGCAAAGAATGTCACAAGAGAATGTCAGGCCTTCCTTGTGTCAGTCTAAATACCCCGTTGAGGTGGTTTGGCAGGACCTAACTGAGTTAAAGTAGTTCTGCATGGAGGAGTGGGCAACAATTCATGGAATGCAACGAGGGAGCCTGATCAGTAGCTACAGGAAGAATTCAATAAACTTAAACTTATGTTAAAAAATACATGACATACAAATCCGTAGTATGTTTTGTTCTCATTTATCTGGTTTTTTTTTCTCCTATGGTACATTAAGGGCTTATCTCACATCATTCAACCTAATTTATAGTGAAAACATGGAGGTGCTGAATTCATGAAATATTTCTCATCCTCTAGAAATCTGAAAAATGCAGCTTCAGTTCTGTGTTCTTTATGTTTGTGAGACACTCGTATACTGACTGGAATATGCTGTTTATCAAAATAAGATGGACATTAGTTGAAGGGTTTCGCTTATTTCCTTTGTGTGATCTCAGCCGCCACACAAATTTCCGGTTACTTCTGGTTCTATAGTTTGTGTCCCCTTGTTACAGAACTTCTTGATTTCGCTCTTTACCTAATGTATCGATATGGCTGTCCGTTCTAGCTTTGTTATACTTGAATGTATGTATGTATTGTAAGAAGCGCTGCATGAATTGTTGGCGATATATGATAAAAGTTAATATTAATAATACCAACTCGGCAAAAAGTGGTTTTAGGAGAGGTTGCCATGCTGTGTACCCTTAGATTGACATTGATAGAAAGCTAATTTTGTCCCATACACTTCCTTTATCTGCGACCCAAAAGCTGCCATCGTTGGTCATGTTTTATTATGGATGGCTTCCCAAACACTACATTGAGCTGATTCTTTATGGCAATGTCAATGAAGTCCCATGCTCCAGTCAGGAGCTTGAACACATACAAATGGCAAATATTACGTGTTCTGCAGAGATATTATGTAAAAGCTGGGACTGTAAAAAAGAAAAAACTCAATTTCAAAAGTAACAATAGACAAAAACCACCATTTTTTGGGTTGATTGGTTGTACATTTGACTGCAGGGAGCCTTTGAAACTTTGTGTACAGCCCATGTTTGACACCATGAGCCATGTAAATTGATAGAAACCATAGCAGCCCTCTCATTAGCACGGCTTTGCTCTCCGTTTTCAGCTATTGTAATCGCCGTTTTCTCTTCCTGATGGGTCACCTCAGTGCAAATAGCCGTAAAGCTTTGTATGAATGGTGTGACATTTTATCTGCATTGTGTGTGTGCGCTATTAACATTCAGTGTATAAATTAATTTCCCTTTTCCGTTCTTCAGCCTAAATTAATTAAATACAGTGTTCTCATTTTGTTTCTATAAATGCACGCAAACTGGAGTTTTGCCACAAGTGCCACAAACGTGTTGCTGAATATTTTTCACTTCATACAGGAATAACACTGTTAACAACATGTGCGTTATAAACAATAAAGCCTTTTTTATGATTTGAGATTAATCAAAGGTGTTACTTATATTTCTCAGATATACCACACTCTGTTTGTAGCTACGTTTTGGCTCCAGTTTGACCTGTTATGGTTGCTAAATTTCTTGTATCCACCCAGTCCTCACCCAATAATCCACAAAAACCCAGATTTAGCCCCTTATCATTTCCCATCTTGACTACTGCAACACTCTTTGGTTGGCATTCCACTGTCTCTCCCCTCTCCTCCACTCCACCATAAATGCTGCTGCTAGGCTTATCTTCCTTGCACGTCACTTGTCTTCTGCTTCTCCACTCTTTTACTAACATAAAGGCCCTGCTCCTCAATACTTTTTTGCCCTCATAAAAAAATACTCCCCTACTCAATCTTTACATTCTTCCCAGGGACTAAGGCTCTCCTCCTAGCTTATCACCTCTTCCTTTTCCTGTCTTCAAGACTTTACTCGTGCTGCCCCATATCTCTGGAACCTACTTCCACCGCACCTTCAGCTTTCACCCTCCCTCCCAACATTCAAGAAAAACCTCAAAACCCACTTCTTCAAAAGATGATGATAATAAAGCTCTTTTTAGCAAACAAGGCCTTTAGTTTAATGGTATTGTTCATGCCATCAGGGTTTCTCTAAAGTGATGCATAATGGGATATGTAGTCCATAACTGACTACATATATGAATTTTGTTATTGATGTTTTGTGGCTGTTGCCTTTACATGTGGTATAGTGGCAGTTTATGAATACATTATATCGTTTTTGGGTATAACTGATACCGAACCGTCTCTATTGATTTGCTGCTGTGTCTCTCCAGTACTCTTGTGAAGAATGTGTGTGATGTTAGCTGTTGTAAAGCCTGTAACTCTGGGATTAGGCTGTGTTTGCCAGACCCCAAAATCCAACAGCTGTTGTATAGCAGGGCCTGATGCCCCCATGTGTCAGCCCGACACCTCCTTGCTGTATCTTCATTGTTCTGAGACGTCTGGCATACTCTTAACCCTCCTGTTTTTGCTTTATAGCTTATATTTGGAATTAAAGTCATAAAGGGAAAATGCCCCTTCATTTTTGACTTATTTACACAACATTATTATTTCTAGCCTATTTTTTTAAAACCCTGAAACACTATGCAGCGCTATACAAAAGGATTATTTGGGATAAATGAAGGTCTTTCAAGTACTTTTCACTGGGATGATGATGTGTATAAAAGCATATGCATTAATGTTGGCTTTACTCATATTTATTCATTGTAGTGATATATAATCATAAATATTAAGTGCTTGTATATTACTAGAGAAAGGGAATGCTTGTTTGACATCTCTACAGTAGGATAGAAACATCATTCCTCTTATGACCGAGTGCCTATATCCTGATAGGTTGTTGCCATAGACAATAAAAAAGCTTTCCTGCTTCTAATAATAGTAGTACTGATACAAGCAGTGCCTGTGTTTCCACTTATAGCCATCCACCCCATGAAAGGCTGACATAGAGGTCTTCCGTCACTGTTAACCCTCTGCTTTCCTCACTCTTTGTTTTCTCTAATGAGGGTGAAAAAAAAAAAACCCCTGTACTTGTGGTATTCAGCAGTGTTGGAAGCAATTTACTGTAGTGATAAATGAAGAGACGGGATAATCCTGCCCACTTAGTGTTCAGCCATCTGGTCATGTCTGCATTTAGCTGCAGTCCCACTTGACGTTGCCAGATTTTCTGTGTTGAAGCGTCTTCTGTTCTTGGGCTTTTTTTTTTTTTTTGTTGGAAGCAGGCTCAAAACGCAGAAGGAGAAGTGAAGGAACAAGTGCTACCCCGGGATTTGTGTTTTGGCGATCTTTAACTTGCCAGTCGTTATTATATGGCCACTATTGATTTAGTATTCATAACGATTACTATGTTGATTGTATATAAGAGTTCAGTGGAGACCTTGATTGATCACCAATTTCCACGTCTCTGAAATGCCATCTCTCACTATTGTAAAAATAAGTAAATAAGTTTTCAGTCATGTGCCCTCCAGCTACATTCTATAGGATTACATAGAAAAAACCCTTAATAGAAGTAATGTTTGTCAGCAGCTGGGATCTAAACTCAGGAAACGTCGGTGGCAAGAGATGCCAACAACCTCCCTCTGGACCCAACTGGACTCGTGCTTCCTGAATAACTAAACTTTATCAGCAGAAACAAAGGGACGGAAAGAAAACAAAGTGCCGATCATAACGCTCACGCTCGTAAAACAGCGTGCATTAACCATACAGTGCCAAATAAAGCAGTATACTGGCTTATTCACCCCGCGTGGAATATAAACTTCCCGGGGTGTCTGAGGGAGTGGCACGGAAAGTACAAATAAATATGGAAAGCCCTTATCTCTAAACAGACCTCTTTGTCAAGAGTTGCTACATATTCCTGCTTGCCTGCAGTTTTGAAACCCTAGCACAAATTAATGTTTTGGTCAAAGGATACATAATATTATTTATATTTATATATAATCACCTTGGCAACCCATGGGATGCTTCTACTAATTGGAGCATTCCCTTGGTCTCCATGGTGATTACACCACTTTTGCAGCACATGTACTTTTTACACTTAACCCTCGCTGTGCAAACAAAGAACACGATGCACTTGTAGACTACAAGCAATGCGTAAAAATCTTTTTGCTTTCAGTTTGCTAAATTAAGCGATTTTCTGACATTTAATATATTTCGGAACTCCCTGCATTCTTTTCAGGACATGAATGTCTTTAATCTTGAGCTCTTTGCACCAGATGGCGCCTCAAGTATCCATGACCTCCACGACACTGTGACATTAGGGCCCAAGTGCATTCATTCTGGCCTCTTACTACCTCTTCACTAGTAGTGGAACCCACATACTCTTTGAGTTGTGGCCATGTATGTTTTGCCATGATATATTGGCCATTCGTACATGGAGCATTGCACTGGTTGCTATGGTGATTGTACCAGTTTTAACACTTTGCACAAGAATCACACGAATGACCTCCGGCATATTGAACAGGGACAAGCGCACTAAATATCCTGTTTCTTGTCGGTGACTATACAGCAATGTTCAGCTGCTTTGTATCTAGCATATAAGTCACCCTCATACATCATAGTTGTATGTGTTTATACGTATACATAATATATTAACAACAACACGCTATATTTCCCCGAGGGATATAACCCAGTCAGAGACGGCATGGACTTGTTTGTTTCTAGCTTGATGAGATGGCTGCATTTAGAAAACGGCTTAGCCGCTTAGATTTGTATAATCCCGGTGGGCGATGCTGAGAAAAGCTCTTCTTAGAACTGAAGTGTCCTCACAGGGCTTGTGACCCTCAGATCGTCTTACATGCCCCTTTCTGTTGACAGAGGTTAACATGCTGGGAATATACTAGTCTGAAGTGCCATAAACATTAAAATAGAACTTGATTTGATTCCATTACTCATCATTGGGGGAAAAAAACATCTGAAATAAACTGAGACCCATCTTTTTTCCGGTCTATGGAATGGTAAAAGCTGCTCTTGTTCGGGAACGTTGTTTGTTGAGGCTTTGATATATTTAGTACCTTAAGGCATTTGTTTATGTAATTTGCAGCAGTGACCCACATTAAGTTTGCTCCGAATAAGAAGCGTTTAGGCTTATATGTAGACCAGTACAATTAATATATTGTTTTTTATTTACTGTTCTAGATCATTCAACATCCAGTGCTACATCTACGTTCAAACCTGTGAACTCCATGGTGTGTCTTCCCTCTACAGCCCGGTCTTCGTTATCCAGACATACAGAAGAGATGTTGGACACGTCACAGTGGGATAGCAACTACTCGTTGCCTGGTGGGAACAGATGCTATGGCCTTTCTGATACCCCACTTGACATGAAAGACTCTAGGCCCATGAAGAAGTGGTCATCTCTGTCCAAGCTTAGCTGTTCAGATGCTTTAGGCCACGATGGCCAAATTGAGAGTTCTGGTTCCAGACATAGCCTTGAACGTGCGGGCAGAGACAGTGCTATGTCACAGCAGCCCCGTGGCCACAGGCCAGCCTGCCTTCATCATAGCTTTGAGGCTCTCAAGCTGGACGATAAAGATATGGACAAGAAACCACTCTCAGGCATTGATTGTAAATATAAGTTTGATAGCTGCAGCAGTCGTGACTTCCCTAGCTCTGCTGCATCCAGCAGGAGACATACTTTGGACATGACCTATAGTGCCTTACCTGAAAGTAAACCGCCTCTGGTTAACGATGTTTATGGACAGAAATTTAACCACTTTGGATATCAGGGTGTAGTGCCGCTTCAGTCTTCTGTGAGGACTCAGATGTGGCTTACAGATCAACTCCACGCTAATTCCCAAGAGCGCAGGACAGCCGAGGAAATGTGTGGTTTTTCAGCTTGGCAGCCAATGGATCATCTCCGTCACGATGCAGATCAGGTAGGCCAGTGATAAGTGGATGTATGCTGCCATCTTGTGGTGTGATTGTAGAAGTGCAATAGTGTGTAGCCATTCGTGTCTGCATTACATGTACAGATGCCAGTTTGGTGTTTTGAAAATTTTAAAAAAAGTATTAACTTCAATTACGCATGTTTGTTATTTTAGAGGGACAGTCTATTGTCCATGACACCCTCTCTAAAGAAGACTACATATTAAAATACTTGAATACTTTAATATGCATTCTCCCAAAAGGAAAAAAGATAAAGCATTTACCTGACCCCGAAGAGGCAGTTCTGCTGCAGCAGCTACCCTCCTCCTCCATGATATTGCCACTGAGTGCTTGACGCAGTCAGCGACAGGAAAGTGTCCCCATTGACATAAAGTGCTTATGATGGCTGCAGTGAGAGCCCTTCCATGTATAAAAAAAAAAGTAAATCCCAGCTTCTACAATTTGCTTTTATTTGAAGTTCTGAATGATATTACTGTTTAAGATCCAATGTTGCGCTGTGACAATGGCAAGATTCCCCAGTGATAGTATTCGTGAGTGCCACAGGATGCAAATTATCTGGCTCGGTGCATCTTGAGTACTCCCTAATGAATTATTGGAAAATATATATTTTTTTAATGGATTGTGTTACAGCTCTTATTTTATATTTAGATGTTTTGGTTACCTTCTATTTTTACATCATTCTTTTCACTTTGTTGCTCCTACACAGTTCAAGATGTTTATATTGTCATCTGCTGGCACCAAACTGCCTCTTTATCCTGGAGATGAAAACTGTGAAAATGCACTTTAGGATATATGTGTAAAGAGCAGTTCTGGTGATGTGGGGTAAATAAAGCAATTTTGGGGTACATTTCAGAGAAACCATTTCTATATTTAGTTGGATGCTTCAAATGTGTGCTCTGCCTCATATGATCTTCACTTTACCATGATATGTATTGGCCATATATTAAGTGTCTTGCTACCACCTGGAGTTTATTATTCTAGAATACATTGCTGCAGCACGTATGACGTCACAGAGTACTCTCTAGCGATGATGAAGCTGTGTGCTCAAACCCAGATCCTGCTGCCCTTCACAAAGTGACATCACAGGAAAGGCGTTACATTGTGTAGCTGACCGTATGTTTGGGGGTGGTAGTAGTAGTAATAATAATATCAATGCCAGTTTTATTATATAGGTCCTTCTTCCCAAAAACTGTTTGTTTTGTAATTGTTTGCATATATATAAGCATATCTGGGAAGTCTCAGGCTTTGACAGTGCCTCAGAGTTTTTGCCCTAATCTCAGGGTGATGGGGCAGATTCTCTGTCTGGAACTGACTTCTTCCTATTCCACACTACTGTGATTATATA
>VKOC01000005.1:22790392-22828334 GCA_009364415.1 Spea multiplicata | reverse complement strand
TATATATATATATTATATATATATACACACACACACACATATATTTTTTTTTAGAAAATGCACACTAAATGTATCGTATTTGCCTTTAGAAATTATGCAAAGCAAATGGTGTTACTCGTTCTTGCAATCCTTATTGTACTTTTTCTGCAGACCGCATCCATGTTTTGTTTCTCTTATGACATGGCCTTTAGGATACAAAGTTTGCATACATATGGTGTAGAAATGTTATGGTCACATATCAAATCAGGCCTGTATAAATTGATCCGTTATTAGATGGTCCCCCCTTTTTCATTCCATCTTGCAGGCAAAGTATAGTAAATAGATAAATTGGCAGAGATCATAGTGCTGGTAATCTATCGCTGGTCTCAATGCTAAGAGTACATATATATTTTTTATATATATATATAACAATAGTTACATATAATTAAAAATGAGCAGTATTTTCGAGTTAAAATGCATGCAGATAGGTGCATGCTGGGGTGGGGGGTTGAGATAGATTAAAAAACTCAAGTTCTGGGCTAGAATTGAAATGACTGAATTGACCGAGTTCATAACTTTATTTGAACACTTGTTAAATTGTTCCTTAGCAGCACCTTCCTATTTATGTTCCGTACAGCACAAACTAATCACACCCATGGCTCTAGAGGAAGGAGGCAAACGCTTAATAAAAACAATAGACAGAAATTGCAGTCGTATCCGCTCTGAACGGGGTTAACTACCCTCGCATGTGGCTTGTAAGGATGTGGAGCTTGTGTTGCGTTGCTCTTCCAAGCGGGTGCTCTGTAGTGAGTCCAAACTGCTAAATTCCAGTGTGATGTCACAACGCTCAGCCTTCCCTAAATTCACGTTCCCTGCAACCACCCTCTTCCCTTCTTTCCACACCTCCTCAATTGTTCTCATAAACTGAGTGACAAAGTCCCAAGTGCTACCACAGAACTCCAGACTGGGTGTGATGAGGACTGTCCTGTAGCCTAGAGGCACATTTACCTGAACCTCACCCAACGCTAGAAGCCTACAAGGTAAGGAGGAGTTTGCACTGAAGACTTAATCAATTGTTACTGGCCGAGAATCTAAATTCTGGCAGCTGCTTTTACTTTAAAAACAACACTATTACTCAAAGTATTTAATATTTCCTTTGAAACTCCACTTTACTTGGGCAAACAATATGTCCAAAAGTTAGTGTTTTTCTGTGCTGCACTTATCCATAAGTCTAAAATTTACTAACACTCTCTGTGACGGGACCCTCCATCACTGGGGCCACTGGAGAAGCCTGACTGCCAGCCTCCTCCCTATTGACTATGGGCCCTGGGTTTCTAAAGACTTCTGTGGCTACCCCCAGCAGTATCTTCTCATCACTGGCTGAGGGGATTATCTCCAGCAGACAGCCAGGGTCTGCCACCAGGGAGAGGCCGCCATTGTTTTAGTAATGTTATATAAATCAGTCTCCCCCACCTATTGTGTTGTTAATCCCGTTACTGCCCCTGTTGTCTCTGGAAGGCAGATTAAGGGGGCGGTTTGTGTCCCAATATCTTGTTTTATGTAAATGTGTGTTTTGCTGGATATATCCAGCTCTGTGTGTCTAAATAAATCAGTCTTCGTTTGGTTTTCCCCTACACTGAGTCTCGGCGAGTGACTGGGGAACCGGGGAGTGTGTGTCCCAGGCTAAGAAGCACAAGACAGCGGAGGTAGTCGGTCGGACTAGCCAGCTCCGTTACACTCTCATATCCATATATCTTAAATAAAAATGACAGCTGTGGAGAAGGGTGAAGCTTTTCTTTTATTATGGGATTTTTACACATGTACATACATTTTTATACATTAGTTAATTATCAAGTATCCTGGAAATGCCATGTTTCTTCATAAGATGCTTCAGGAGATGGCCAATAATGTATCAAGAGGGTTACAGGAACTTCAGCCAACAGAGAGGGCATCTAAATAGTACAATACTCGTAGCTTTCAGGATTATTTTGATGGCCTTGACGTTTCTCAAGGATGTATGTCTCAATCAAAGGTGACGTTCACAGTGAGCTACTTTTACGGCAACAGACTGTTTCTTAACATTGTTGTACGGCTAAAAGATAAACTGTTCTGGAGGCATGTTTGTCTTCAGCTTTAAAGGGAGCAGAACACAAATGGCAAGGAAGGGAAAAATCTAAATTAGACTGCAGAAATGATTTTTCGCATGATAGGATGGATGTTGTGTGTTTGTGGGGGGGGGGAGGGGTAGAGCTGCCCAAAAATCTATTGTTACAAAGAACTTAGCCACAACACAGTCATCGCGTGGCCATGTCACAATATTGAAGCCTATTGAGCTTAGCATTCTGTATTAAAAACTATAAATTACTTATAGACAAATTCAGACAAATGTAGACAATAGGCAGAGGTTAGGAAGCAGAAAGACAAATATGGGAAGCCAGCTTCATATTTTATTAGGAGCCCGAATAAGGTGCACCCTTAGAGATCAAGGTAAAATCTAAAAATCTAGAAACTATGTATTTGGGCTTAGTAGACCCCTAATCTACATTAAATCTCTATATTTATAAATTATACAACATAGCAAGAGTACAAAAATCAGGAAATTTGAGGATGTAAAATGAAATCTCTCTCTAGTAAGTCTTCTTCAGGGTGAGGTTCTGGGAGGTAGTTAAACGTGTGAGTTAAATTATTGCCACGTTAGCGTTTTGGAACAAGCTTGATCCATCATTACTTTGGGAGTACGTGTAAAAATGCCAACACCTTCCCCGAGTGAGTGTGGCATTCTTGGCTACTTTAGTAATTAAGGGCTAATCTAACTAATCCCATTGTTTACCAGCCGTAATATCAAAAATCAGCCCAAGGCTTAACGTGAACAAGTCATGCAGCACAACAAAGGCACAAATAGTATTATTTTTAAACTCGGCACACGTGTTTTTCCATGGGTGACCTTTTCCAAAAATCCCCAACTATCCCTTATGTACGCGTGAGGTTTTAGAGAATGCTACGCGGACAAGGTAAATCCAGGCTATGCTATGTCATCTTTGGAAAGAATCTGAAAATAAAAAATGGCGGGATTAGGATAAGTGTGTGTGCAGGGGGTTCTGACAGGCTTGAGCTGGCATTACATGAAGCAACCTAGATGTCTGCATGGTATGTGCAGCATGGAATTCCTTCATACTAAAAGTCACAATGAAGGCTTAATCTGCCAGTTAACACATAGCAGGTGGAAAAAATACATTATTGTTAAGAAAAAATAAGCATTTCTTAGTTCTCTTTATAGACATTTCCTATCAATGTTCATTTGAAATTATCAAATTACCTATAGGAACCCAAAGTTTCCTTGGGTAGAACATTTATGCAACAAAAAAAAAAAAAAACAGGGATCATAAATATAGCTAGGCTCAAAATGCTGCAACCACACAAAAAAAGCTATGAGCGTTTACATATAAAAAGCAATAGAGAAATATCCCATTTTGTTGCTATGGTGATTGCACCACCACCACCACCACCACTGTTGCCGAGACAAGCAATTAAATCTTAATTGTGTTAGAAAAAATATTGCTGCAGTAATAAATATATCGCCATGCGTTGTTAGGACTGCGCCGTCTGACGAGACGGTGCTCGCATGTTCCCCTATACTTCACAAAGCTCTGGTTTATGTCTCTTCCAGAGAATCCAGCTGAGAGCAGTAACAGGAACGCTGCAGTGCCCAGACTAATAGCGTGTCTTGTTTTAACCTAATATGGGCTACAAGATGAGGTATATTACAACACTGCTTTTAGGGCAATGTGGAGAACTTGGGCAAAAAACTATGCACATGTCCAGAAAGGATATCAGCTCTTAGATCTAGTAAGGCCGAGTACATGGACACGAAGGAAGAAGAGCAGGAAGTCTATTTTATGAGATGGGTAAATTAAATCAGACTGTTAAGGAATAAGATGAACAAAACAAACTAATACCTAAATCATTTTTAAAAACTACACTGTTTCCATAATCTACACAAACATTTGAAAATTGTGACAGCACAAAGCTGCTTCGAGACTGGTGCGCCAGGTAATTGCATTCAAATGTGACATCACAAGTCCAGGACACAAGCATGCTTTTCAGATTCCAGTGCCAGAAATGTCATGGCTTGGTGACATGTTCATTTTGGTATAAAATAAACCTTAAAAAAACGTAGATGTTTAAGAGCCCTCAACAGTTTTTCGCATATTTTCTGCACCCTGGTGAATTCACAAACAGGTCTTCTACATTTGACTGGCAAACCAGTTGAGTTCAAGCCCTTGTTCTGTTTTCTTCACTGAAGATGTCACCTTATGAAACATTTTTTTTCTGTTTCATTCAATGTGTTGCCAATCCAAACTCATCCTGATTAACAGTCAAGCTCTGGGTTTTGAGATGCTGATGAAAGCTCAAAATTGATTTTATTTTTAAATATTACCCCCCTATATAGGCCTTGAAATGGAACAGGGCTGCTTTAGGAGACATGTTGATATTGGAAAATGCGCGTATCTTTAAGTCATATTGTTAAAATGTGAGATATTCCTTTTACCTAACGTGTTCTGGAGGTTTTTATTCCTTTGACTGGCACATCTCTATTAAACAAACACCTAGTTTGCATGACTCACTTGCACTGTTTTTTTTTCTAACTCTCCACTCTCCTGCTCACCCAGCTCCACTCCAAGGATCTCTAAAGTCAGGCAGAAGACTCTGTCATTTCCTTTCACTCCGCACGGACACCACTGTCTTCTCTTTCTGCACTTCTTCTATAACCTGCACCTTTCTGTTCTTCTGTAACCATGGAGAAGGTCCAGCACATAACACGCTCGGCCATGAGGAGGGCCTCAAACATTGAGGTCAACCCACAGACCCGTCGAAATCTTCAGGAGCTCTTTGTCAATTTCTCATTAATTCTCATATGCCTGCTTCTTATTTGTATCATTGTGATGCTCCTCTGATGGAATCCATGGAACATCACAGCACAAAAAGACAGACTTTACAAAGCCCGTAGGAGAAGGTCTCCATGCTATTCATACCGCTGTAAAGATGTGACATTCTGTTTATCAGCTTGCACAATGGGTAGTCTATCAGCTTTGTATATCCTGCATGACCGCTAAGGGGCTTCATTTATACATGTGAAATGCATTTATGCAATTGCCCAAGGGAGGCAAAAAAGATGTTGCTTTTCCAGCCAGTTAACCCCGAGCTGGGGCAGTTGAGGACAGCCAGATTTTATTCATGAATGCAGGAACTCCAAGCATGTATAATACAAAGTAGCATCTATTATGCACGGCTCTGTGATATTAGTTATTGCTTATGTATGAGGTGATCATATTCATGGTATGAGGAAAAAAATAAAAGCATAATCACTCACAGGCACATTGGCAATTATCACTGGTATTCAGCAGAATTCAGTTCTTTACGATTTCAGAATAAACCCTTCTTTCAACGCGTCTTGGATTGCAACAGAATGTGATAGAAACCTGGAAGGCTAAACCTAATTAATAATACCCCTGTCAATAGGAACTGACCACACTGCCCTTTACATCCCCCAACAGGCTGTATGTATGACAATTGAGTGGGACAAAGGGTTAGGGTTGCCACCTTGTCCATGCTTCACCTGGATATTCCCAGAAAAAAAGAAAAAAAAAAAAAAAAAAAAAAAAAAAGAAGATACATCCCAGGTGGTAGATTTACCTCTTTCCACATGGGTGTGGACAGGTAGACTTTGGACAAGCGACAATTTGCCACACTTAGCAGTGCCCTAGAAAGCAACTCAGTGCATGTGGAGAAAGACAACCTCCAGCATGGGTGAGAGAGAGCATGTGTGGAAAGACAGTTAAGCATCGGTATCAAGATGTAGAGATCAGCTATGGTCAGGTCATTGCCAGTTTTCCTCTTTCCATTACCTCCCCTCCTTTCTCTTCTCAGTCCTTTTTTGTTTTCTTTTGCTACTAACTCCCTTTCTTCCTCTTTTATTCTCTGGCCTCTCGCGTCTTTTCTTTTTTCCGTCTTGCTGCTTCTCTATCTTCTCCTGACTATGCGTCTTGGCTCTCCATTTCTTACTGCTCATTGATATTTTCTCTCCTCTCTCCCCTCTCCCTAACCAAACATTTTAGCTGTCACTGATAACGCCATACACAAACCCAATCTAAAAAAGTTATATAGAAATAAGCAGTGCGGCAGGGTAAAAATTAATAAATAAAGGGTTTAGGTTTTTGTGTACAATTTGAAGCCAAAACTTAACGATTAGCGCTTGCAATACAAATAGAGGAAGAGATCACGTGCATACTCGCTGGGTATTGAGAGATGGGCTATACTAAACACCTTAGCATTAGTAAAAATATAGCATTTTTTAGGTGAAAAGTTACACTTTTATATATACTTTTATATAGTTTGGAATGTTAATGTTTTATGGCAGGCCAATTTAGGATACAAGTAATTTCAACAAAGCAAAAAGGTTCAACATTAACGTCAACATCAAGTCACGTTATCAAAGTTAAGATCTTAAAAGAAGCAATGCCCTGAAGGATTCAAAGCCAATAAAGTTACACTAGAGAGGACTTTTTTGCCATTAGTGCTGGTTAGCAATCCAAATATTGGTTGAACCATCAAGCAAAGCTATACTTATAAGTCAAAAATAATTTGTGGAACATATTTTAGTAAAATTTGGAACTACAGATTTAGAACTTTCCATGGGATATCAGTGATGATATAAGGTAGGATCTATCATAACCTAAAAAGGTCAAAGTGTTTGTCTAAACAGGATTATGGAAAAATACAATCCACGAAAACTCCTATAAATCAAATCACCCAAAAATGCACATTTTAGTCACATGATAGACATATATGGCAAACTTACCTAATAGCGGTGACAGGTAGGACATATTCAACACTCTATGCTCATCTACAAAGTATATGAAACAGAACAACAATGATCCCCCCCCATATTGTGGATACAGTATTCTGGAAGAACCTTGTCACTTTAGCTTTAGATAGGACCTAGAAACTAAATATCACATAGTACACTTAAGACGACCATGACAGTTGGTACTTATTTGCCAAAAAAAAAAAAAAATTGCCTGCAATCAAAAAATTTAAATTGTGCTTCACAATTGTGTCTAACAAAGCTCCAAGTGTTAATTTGAATGGGGGGGAAAGCCTAACATCTCTTGGTTTAGCCAACTTTACACATTTATCAAAAGCTAGTCTTGTTTATACGTAGCTGGACACTTCAAGCTATTATAGACTTATTATGATTAGTCGGGATTATTCCTCTGGTATAGAGTTCCCAGTTTAAAAGTTCACTATTTCATAATATTGTCATGTTACCATAACAACTCACTTAAGAAGCCATCCAAAGAACAGTAAGAGCTATAAAAGCCATCTTTCCACATTTCTTCAGTATATTTTTGCAGTCATTCCAAGTATTGGTGGTCTAATAGTTTATGGGCAAATGAACCAAGGAAGGCTTCTAAATTGGTCCACTTTGAAAAGAAATCGTGAGGGTTTGCTTTATAATTTTACAAACACCAACAGGAATGGGTTTATAAAAGGTGTTTCTAGGCTGAAGGTGGTGACCTTCGCTACAGATTGTAGAGCGCAAGTGAACCAGAAGACATCTTAAGTTTAACAAACGTTGCAGGCTGTTACACCAGGTGTGAGAAACGGCAAATGCCCCTTGATAAGGTACATATTTTCAAGATGGAGACAGACCTACACCACGAAACCCAAAGATCTGTTTATCTCATACAATAAACTAATTAGATTATACATGAATTAAAAAAAAAAGGTATAAATGCTCTCTAGCAAACACACACATGGTACTAATAGCAAAACAAAGAAAACTGTAGAAAACTGTTAAGGAAAACGTTTTTGCTGTAAAATGAAAATCGAACTGTATGTATATATTTTATTATAGATACAAAGGAGGGGACAAAAGGATCACAAAAATATCCACCCCAGTCTTGGATTAAACGAGGAAGAACGTTGGAAACAATGGATCTTGCCAACAACAGAGGACTGAACCTAATGCTTAACTTTATGCTCATCGTGATGGTTCTCCTGCTTATGTTCATTCTCGTGAAGCTTCTGTGAGCTCTTAAGAACGTTCTCAACTTCCTTGCTAAGGGTTCTAAATCATCATGACGTCAAATCAAAACTACCAAGATTCCCGCAATCCCTTTGTGACTTAAGGGAAACACTGACATTATCCATGGATCGCTGGTTTCTACTCAAAGACAGACGTAACAATGGGATCGACTGCTACTAACCAATACGAGGAACCTTCAGAAACACTGCGCAGTTAGGAGACCCCAGACATTTCTCACGTCTAGTTTCTTTAAATACCTTAGACGTTCGTAGTACCTTATAATGCATTATTCCACTTGTAACTACTTCGTAAGCAACAAAGTAGAGCAAAATCATGGGCTATTAATGATATCAATACTACCGTCTAGCATTTGGAGCTGCACACAGAGACGGAAAATGTTCTTATCTGGAACACAACAGCTATCCAGTAGAAAGAACGGCAACAGACTTTCAAGCAACTTTTTCTTTACTGCTTTGTTCTATAGATGTTAAACCAGCGGTAACACTGCAGAGACCAGCCAGCCTGATAACAAAGCAAACAACGCTAGCGGACCATTAAAATACACGAGTCCGAAGCACGTATACTCACTCTGCACTGCACAAACTTTAGAGGCAATTTTTCTTAGTAAATTAGTTTTTTTCGGTTTGCTTTATTTAATACGGCACACACATATACACCTTAATACTAATATATTAAAATAGTTACTGAAACAGAAGTTCCAAGTACTGAAAAGGGGCAGGGAGTGCAAAATACACTAGGGTAAGCAGAAAGTATAAAACACTTTTTTTTTTTTAATATTTCTACACGTATTTTGCATAGTCCATTTTTTTTAGTTCCCCCTATAATCACCCAACGTAAGGACTATTTGCTAATATTCCAAGCTCAGCTGTATACGCGCAAAACTTACCCCCGAATGTTTGGAGAAACTGTAACATACATAAAAATCACGGGTTTTCAACAGAAATCTGACTACATACTTTTTTTGTCGCTAATTTCCATTTTTGTGCTTGGTGGCATGACAGATATGAAAATGATAGATATTAACATCACCATTCTAAGCATATACAGCGGTAACGGGTGAGCATAGGCTGCGGTGTATCCATTAAGAATAAAGAAGTAAAACGTTTTACAATCACTGTACCTGTATGACGCTCTCTAGAGGTAAAATGTATTTATTAACCGGTTCTGCTGAATTATTAAACATCTTGTCTGTACATCCCCACTAAACGCAAGCGTATATTTATTGGCTCAGAGCTATTTTTGGCACTTTACTATTCAAAAGACTCACATCTGGTGTGTGAGATATATACACACATACACATCCGACACTGCATTGATACAGGAATAGTCAATATAAAATATGACATCATAAAGCATCATAAATTTGGAGATATTGAGAATATACCGGCCTCACCGGTACCCCAAAAATCAAACGCCTCGCAAACTAAAGGGAGTAACATCCAGACGGGAAAACATTGCTGGGAGAATTACTGTATGACGTGCATAGAGTAAGAAACCTGTACCTACCCGCCAATAGACCCAGGTTATGCATAAAAAGCATTTGCGGTGCAAAGCTTTAGTGCTAGTAGCTGAGCCTCTCGTCTGGACAATTACACTGGTTGCTATGGTAACAGCACTTCACAAGAATAGCTTGGAAAGACTTACTAAAGCACCGATTTCATGTAACACCAAATTAAAAAAGAAAACATGGTATGCCGCAAACAGCATAAACATACACATGATTCAGGAGGTAATCCTATTACATTAATCCTAATAAATAGGCTGAAATGCGTCTAAGCAGGATAATACAGGAAGGGAAACTATTTTGTCTGCAGGAGACCAACAGCAGGCACATTACATTAAGGGCACAGACGATGGCGCCCCCTATAGGTGCAATGGGATCATCACAGCTTTTACACATGAAAAAGAAATTATAATCCTTAATCAATACCTTCATTTATACGGACTATGTAGTAACATACATCTCGTTGTATAAAGAATAGATCTGTATGACATCACACTTACACTCGTACAATTAATCTTAAATAAGGGTCCTATGCACTGACGCCACTCATCTCTATGCTTAGAACTCCCTCCTCGCTCTCGTTTCTGTAAATCCAAATCTAATACTTCCATTACGTACTATATGCTCATTGTACAGCGTGACAGAATATGATGGCGCTACATCAATAAATAATAATAATCAGACATTCATCCCTTCCCCGTTGCATCATTACTGGCATCCAGAACATGGAGTTCAAAGATTCCCTAACAGAATAAAGGCTCACAGATATGGCCGTTACCCTAAAAAATTAAACTTGAACCAGGCTTTAACTTTTTTAACCATTTGAGAGGAGGGAAGAGAATGTTTGTTTTTCATATCCAAGTCAGCTTTTTGTATAAATAAAATAAATAAAAAATGTCAGTATGTCGACTAAAAGTATAACATTTATTGGTCATTTACACAAATTAATTTCTATGTCAGCTGGAGGCTCATCGAAAAGCAAAAAAAAGGCTCATATTTACAAAGTGCCAAAACATACCATAGCGTGAAACAACTTCACATCTCCGCATTATTCAAAGGGTTAATCTCTCTAAAGAAAGAGCAGCTGTATTTGTAAATTGGCATAAAGCAATCTCCGGCTCTCTGGTGGGTTGGCAGGTCACTCATATCGACTAATTTATTCAGCATTTGACCCAACTCCTGGATCAGGGCACTGAGTAAGAATGAAAAGAATTCCATCTGCGTAGTTAGAACATTAAGGGTGGCCAGTGACGGCCATTACATGAAATCTCTAGCGAGCAGCTCATCTGAACAAAACAAACCCATCTGGAGAAGAAAAATGCATCTCATATCAGGTCTAACCATGCCAAGAATAGATTACGTGTTGGAGACTGGGAGTAAAATAATAACTAAACTTTACGCTCCATTATAATTCTGTACTTCTCTTTTCTTTATGCGGATTGGCCAGTGTTGAGAAGGAACGCCAAAAAAAAAAAAAAAACTTGCCTTATATACATACCTAGGAACTTCCTAAATGAGCTGACCCTTAGACATTAACCTTATCCTGTTATTATTTACACTTAATTGAGTCATCTGCATTCAAGCAGGGATAACAACCATACCATACTGGTAGAAAAAGCATCAGCTGGGAGTTTATATATATATATATAATATTATATATATACTATATTAGCTATATATATATATACTATATATATATAATATGTATATATATATTACTTAATATATATAAAAAATCACAGTAGTGTGGAATAGGAAGAAGTGAGTTCCAGACAGAGAATCTGCCCCATCACCCTGAGATTACAGCAAAAACTCTGAGGCACTGTCAAAGCCTGAGACTTCCCAGATATGCTTATATATGCAAACAATTAACAATTACAAAACAAAAAGTTTTTGGGAAGAAGGACCTATATAATAAAACTGGCATTGATATTATTATTACTACTACTACCATCCCCAAACATCCGGTCAGCTATACAATGTAACACCTTTCCTGTGATGTCACTTTGTGAAGGGCAGCAGGATCTGCGTCTGCGTTTGAGCACACAGCTTCATCATCGCTAGAGAGTACTCTGACGTCATACGTGCTGCAGAATTGTATTCTAGAATAATAAATCCAGGTGGTAACAAGACACTTAGTATATGGCCAATACATATCATGGTAAAGTGAAGATCATATGAGGCAGAGCACAAATTTGAAGCATCCAACTAAATATAGAAATGGTTTCTCTGAAATGTACCCCCAAAATTGCTTTATTTACCCCACATCACCAGAACTGCTCTTTACACATATACCCTAAAGTGCATTTTCGCAGTTTTCATCTCCAGGGTAAAGAGGCAGTTTGGTGCCAGCAGATGACAATATAAACATCTTGAACTGTGTAGGAGCAACAAAGTGAAAAGAATGATGTAAAAATAGAAGGTAACCAAAACATCTAAATATAAAATAAGATCTGTAACTTAATCCATTAAAAAAATATATATTTTCCAATAATTCATTAGGGAGTCCTCAAGATGCACCGAGCCAGATAATTTGCATCCTGTGGCACTCACGAATACTATCACTGGGGAATCTTGCCATTGTCACAGTGCAATATTGAATATTAAACAGTAATATCATTCAGAACTTCAAATAAAAGCAAATTGTAGAAGCTGGGATTTACTTTTTTTTTTATATACATGGAAGGGCCCTCACTGCAGCCATCATAAGCACTTTATGTCAAGGGGGACACTTTCCTGTCGCTGACTGCGCCAAGCACTCAGTGGCAATATCATGGAGGAGGAGGGCAGCTGCTGCAGCAGAACTGCCTCTTCGGTGTCAGGTAAATGCTTTAATTTTTTTTTTCTTTTTGGGAGAATGTATATTTAAGTATTTTAATATGTAGTCTTCTTTAGAGAGGGTGTCATGGACAATAGACTGTCCCTCTAAAATAACAAGCATGAGTAATTGAAGTTAATACTTTTTTTAATTTTGATAACACCAAACTGGCATCTGTACCTGTTCTGCAGACACAAATGGCTACACACTGTTTCTGAGAAAAGATCTTGCACTTCCACAATCACACCACAAGATGGCAGCATACATCCACTTATCACTGGCCTACCTGATCTGCATCGTGACGGAGATGATCCATGGGCTGCCAAGCTGAAAAACCACACATTTCCTCGGCTGTCCTGCGCTCTTGGGAATTAGCGTGGAGTTGATCTGTAAGCCACATCTGAGTCCTCACAGAAGACTGAAGCGGCACTGCACCCTGATATCCAAAGTGGTTAAATTTCTGTCCATAAACATCGCTAACCAGAGGCGGTTTACTTTCAGGTAAGGCACTATAGGTCATGTCCAAAGTATGCCTCCTGCTGGATGCAGCAGAGCTAGGGAAGTCACGACTGCTGCAGCTATCGAACTTATATTTACAATCAATGCCTGAGAGTGGTTTCTTGTCCATATCTTTATCGTCCAGCTTGAGAGCCTCAAAGCTATGATGAAGGCAGGCTGGCCTGTGGCCACGGGGCTGCTGTGACATAGCACTGTCTCTGCCCGCACGTTCAAGGCTATGTCTGGAACCAGAACTCTCAATTTGGCCATCGTGGCCTAAAGCATCTGAACAGCTAAGCTTGGACAGAGATGACCACTTCTTCATGGGCCTAGAGTCTTTCATGTCAAGTGGGGTATCAGAAAGGCCATAGCATCTGTTCCCACCAGGCAACGAGTAGTTGCTATCCCACTGTGACGTGTCCAACATCTCTTCTGTATGTCTGGATAACGAAGACCGGGCTGTAGAGGGAAGACACACCATGGAGTTCACAGGTTTGAACGTAGATGTAGCACTGGATGTTGAATGATCTACAACAGTAAATAAAAAACAATATATTAATTGTACTGGTCTACATATAAGCCTAAACGCTTCTTATTCGGAGCAAACTTAATGTGGGTCACTGCTGCAAATTACATAAACAAATGCCTTAAGGTACTAAATATATCAAAGCCTCAACAAACAACGTTCCCGAACAAGAGCAGCTTTTACCATTCCATAGACCGGAAAAAAGATGGGTCTCAGTTTATTTCAGATGTTTTTTTCCCCAATGATGAGTAATGGAATCAAATCAAGTTCTATTTTAATGTTTATGGCACTTCAGACTAGTAAATTCCCAGCATGTTAACCTCTGTCAACAGAAAGGGGCATGTAAGACGATCTGAGGGTCACAAGCCCTGTGAGGACACTTCAGTTCTAAGAAGAGCTTTTCTCAGCATCGCCCACCGGGATTATACAAATCTAAGCGGCTAAGCCGTTTTCTAAATGCAGCCATCTCATCAAGCTAGAAACAAACAAGTCCATGCCGTCTCTGACTGGGTTATATCCCTCGGGGAAATATAGCGTGTTGTTGTTAATATATTATGTATACGTATAAACACATACAACTATGATGTATGAGGGTGACTTATATGCTAGATACAAAGCAGCTGAACATTGCTGTATAGTCACCGACAAGAAACAGGATATTTAGTGCGCTTGTCCCTGTTCAATATGCCGGAGGTCATTCGTGTGATTCTTGTGCAAAGTGTTAAAACTGGTACAATCACCATAGCAACCAGTGCAATGCTCCATGTACGAATGGCCAATATATCATGGCAAAACATACATGGCCACAACTCAAAGAGTATGTGGGTTCCACTACTAGTGAAGAGGTAGTAAGAGGCCAGAATGAATGCACTTGGGCCCTAATGTCACAGTGTCGTGGAGGTCATGGATACTTGAGGCGCCATCTGGTGCAAAGAGCTCAAGATTAAAGACATTCATGTCCTGAAAAGAATGCAGGGAGTTCCGAAATATATTAAATGTCAGAAAATCGCTTAATTTAGCAAACTAAAAGCAAAAAGATTTTTACGCATTGCTTGTAGTCTACAAGTGCATCGTGTTCTTTGTTTGCACAGCGAGGGTTAAGTGTAAAAAGTACATGTGCTGCAAAAGTGGTGTAATCACCATGGAGACCAAGGGAATGCTCCAATTAGTAGAAGCATCCCATGGGTTGCCAAGGTGATTATATATAAATATAAATAATATTATGTATCCTTTGACCAAAACATTAATTTGTGCTAGGGTTTCAAAACTGCAGGCAAGCAGGAATATGTAGCAACTCTTGACAAAGAGGTCTGTTTAGAGATAAGGGCTTTCCATATTTATTTGTACTTTCCGTGCCACTCCCTCAGACACCCCGGGAAGTTTATATTCCACGCGGGGTGAATAAGCCAGTATACTGCTTTATTTGGCACTGTATGGTTAATGCACGCTGTTTTACGAGCGTGAGCGTTATGATCGGCACTTTGTTTTCTTTCCGTCCCTTTGTTTCTGCTGATAAAGTTTAGTTATTCAGGAAGCACGAGTCCAGTTGGGTCCAGAGGGAGGTTGTTGGCATCTCTTGCCACCGACGTTTCCTGAGTTTAGATCCCAGCTGCTGACAAACATTACTTCTATTAAGTGAGAGATGGCATTTCAGAGACGTGGAAATTGGTGATCAATCAAGGTCTCCACTGAACTCTTATATACAATCAACATAGTAATCGTTATGAATACTAAATCAATAGTGGCCATATAATAACGACTGGCAAGTTAAAGATCGCCAAAACACAAATCCCGGGGTAGCACTTGTTCCTTCACTTCTCCTTCTGCGTTTTGAGCCTGCTTCCAACAAAAAAAAAAAAAAAGCCCAAGAACAGAAGACGCTTCAACACAGAAAATCTGGCAACGTCAAGTGGGACTGCAGCTAAATGCAGACATGACCAGATGGCTGAACACTAAGTGGGCAGGATTATCCCATCTCTTCATTTATCACTACAGTAAATTGCTTCCAACACTGCTGAATACCACAAGTACAGGGTTTTTTTTTTCACCCTCATTAGAGAAAACAAAGAGTGAGGAAAGCAGAGGGTTAACAGTGACGGAAGACCTCTATGTCAGCCTTTCATGGGGTGGATGGCTATAAGTGGAAACACAGGGACTGCTTGTATCAGTACTACTATTATTAGAAGCAGGAAAGCTTTTTTATTGTCTATGGCAACAACCTATCAGGATATAGGCACTCTGTCATAAGAGGAATGATGTTTCTATCCTACTGTAGAGATGTCAAACAAGCATTCCCTTTCTCTAGTAATATACAAGCACTTAATATTTATGATTATATATCACTACAATGAATAAATATGAGTAAAGCCAACATTAATGCATATGCTTTTATACACATCATCATCCCAGTGAAAAGTACTTGAAAGACCTTCATTTATCCCAAATAATCCTTTTGTATAGCGCTGCATAGTGTTTCAGGGTTTTAAAAAAATAGGCTAGAAATAATAATGTTGTGTAAATAAGTCAAAAATGAAGGGGCATTTTCCCTTTATGACTTTAATTCCAAATATAAGCTATAAAGCAAAAACAGGAGGGTTAAGAGTATGCCAGACGTCTCAGAACAATGAAGATACAGCAAGGAGGTGTCGGGCTGACACATGGGGGCATCAGGCCCTGCTATACAACAGCTGTTGGATTTTGGGGTCTGGCAAACACAGCCTAATCCCAGAGTTACAGGCTTTACAACAGCTAACATCACACACATTCTTCACAAGAGTACTGGAGAGACACAGCAGCAAATCAATAGAGACGGTTCGGTATCAGTTATACCCAAAAACGATATAATGTATTCATAAACTGCCACTATACCACATGTAAAGGCAACAGCCACAAAACATCAATAACAAAATTCATATATGTAGTCAGTTATGGACTACATATCCCATTATGCATCACTTTAGAGAAACCCTGATGGCATGAACAATACCATTAAACTAAAGGCCTTGTTTGCTAAAAAGAGCTTTATTATCATCATCTTTTGAAGAAGTGGGTTTTGAGGTTTTTCTTGAATGTTGGGAGGGAGGGTGAAAGCTGAAGGTGCGGTGGAAGTAGGTTCCAGAGATATGGGGCAGCACGAGTAAAGTCTTGAAGACAGAGGAAAAGGAAGAGGTGATAAGCTAGGAGGAGAGCCTTAGTCCCTGGGAAGAATGTAAAGATTGAGTAGGGGAGTATTTTTTTATGAGGGCAAAAAAGTATTGAGGAGCAGGGCCTTTATGTTAGTAAAAGAGTGGAGAAGCAGAAGACAAGTGACGTGCAAGGAAGATAAGCCTAGCAGCAGCATTTATGGTGGAGTGGAGGAGAGGGGAGAGACAGTGGAATGCCAACCAAAGAGTGTTGCAGTAGTCAAGATGGGAAATGATAAGGGGCTAAATCTGGGTTTTTGTGGATTATTGGGTGAGGACTGGGTGGATACAAGAAATTTAGCAACCATAACAGGTCAAACTGGAGCCAAAACGTAGCTACAAACAGAGTGTGGTATATCTGAGAAATATAAGTAACACCTTTGATTAATCTCAAATCATAAAAAAGGCTTTATTGTTTATAACGCACATGTTGTTAACAGTGTTATTCCTGTATGAAGTGAAAAATATTCAGCAACACGTTTGTGGCACTTGTGGCAAAACTCCAGTTTGCGTGCATTTATAGAAACAAAATGAGAACACTGTATTTAATTAATTTAGGCTGAAGAACGGAAAAGGGAAATTAATTTATACACTGAATGTTAATAGCGCACACACACAATGCAGATAAAATGTCACACCATTCATACAAAGCTTTACGGCTATTTGCACTGAGGTGACCCATCAGGAAGAGAAAACGGCGATTACAATAGCTGAAAACGGAGAGCAAAGCCGTGCTAATGAGAGGGCTGCTATGGTTTCTATCAATTTACATGGCTCATGGTGTCAAACATGGGCTGTACACAAAGTTTCAAAGGCTCCCTGCAGTCAAATGTACAACCAATCAACCCAAAAAATGGTGGTTTTTGTCTATTGTTACTTTTGAAATTGAGTTTTTTCTTTTTTACAGTCCCAGCTTTTACATAATATCTCTGCAGAACACGTAATATTTGCCATTTGTATGTGTTCAAGCTCCTGACTGGAGCATGGGACTTCATTGACATTGCCATAAAGAATCAGCTCAATGTAGTGTTTGGGAAGCCATCCATAATAAAACATGACCAACAATGGCAGCTTTTGGGTTGCAGATAAAGGAAGTGTATGGGACAAAATTAGCTTTCTATCAATGTCAATCTAAGGGTACACAGCATGGCAACCTCTCCTAAAACCACTTTTTGCCGAGTTGGTATTATTAATATTAACTTTTATCATATATCGCCAACAATTCATGCAGCGCTTCTTACAATACATACATACATTCAAGTATAACAAAGCTAGAACGGACAGCCATATCGATACATTAGGTAAAGAGCGAAATCAAGAAGTTCTGTAACAAGGGGACACAAACTATAGAACCAGAAGTAACCGGAAATTTGTGTGGCGGCTGAGATCACACAAAGGAAATAAGCGAAACCCTTCAACTAATGTCCATCTTATTTTGATAAACAGCATATTCCAGTCAGTATACGAGTGTCTCACAAACATAAAGAACACAGAACTGAAGCTGCATTTTTCAGATTTCTAGAGGATGAGAAATATTTCATGAATTCAGCACCTCCATGTTTTCACTATAAATTAGGTTGAATGATGTGAGATAAGCCCTTAATGTACCATAGGAGAAAAAAAAACAGATAAATGAGAACAAAACATACTACGGATTTGTATGTCATGTATTTTTTAACATAAGTTTAAGTTTATTGAATTCTTCCTGTAGCTACTGACCAGGCTCCCTCGTTGCATTCCATGAATTGTTGCCCACTCCTCCATGCAGAACTACTTTAACTCAGTTAGGTCCTGCCAAACCACCTCAACGGGGTTTAGACAGACACAAGGAAGGCCTGACATTCTCTTGTGACATTCCTTGCTACAAAGCACAATTCATGGTTCCTTCAGTGATGGCCAGCTGTCCAGATCCTTGCGTAACAGAGCATGTCCAACCCATGACACTGCCACCACCCAGGTTGGCCACTGCTATAATGTTCCTAATGTGGAAAGCATTATTTGCTTTTTCTTGGACCTAAATGTGGCATAAAAGTCCCGCATCTTACTCATCTGTCCATAAAGTGTTCCAGAACTCTTGGCAAGCGTTCGTGTTTGGTCAATATCATTCTGACGGTCATGAAGAGACCTGTGGTTTCCAGGGTTTTGTTCTAATCTTTTTCTCAGTGATCCCCCTAGAAATTCCTACAACTCACAAAACAAACTCATGAAAAATATGCCAAAAAACCCACCTGAAACAGGTGTCAAACACTTGACTCTCTACACATATTCACAAGATTAATATTTACGTTATGATAATAAAATGACTTGGCTTAAATCATCCTTAAAATGTCAGTGTTTTGAGACTTCCCTGGCATTGAAAAGGTTAACTCATTGTGATTTACGACTCATATCCTGTGTGTCACAGATTCAGCCTATGGCACATACAGTGTTCCTGTGCGAATAAAAGGAAATCAGTACATGAGAATACATGTCTTTCTTCACATGTAACTTCTTATCACACACGCCAAAAAGAAACGGTGCAAGGAAAGTGCTCCAGCTCTGCCAGTGCATGCTCACAGACCGCTCTGCTCTCCAGATCCCGCTCAGGATGTCTATGGCCCATCTAGTCTGCCCATTTGGCCTGATGTAGGGACTCAGACCTTAGTCAGTCCTTGGTCTTGTCTTAGATTCAGGACAGCTTTATGCCTATCCCCCCATGTTCACATACCCTCGCTGCTAGCCTCTACCACTTCTGCTAGGAGGCTGTTCTATTTATCTACCATCCTCTCAGGTTCATAGGCAAACATAGCAGCTGCTAGAGGGGAAACTGCTAGTGCTAAGACGCTGTAATAAAACAGGAAAACTCTCACCTTCTACCCAACTACCAACAAATGTCATGCTGCCATTAATTAGACAATAGAACAACGTGAACTCATGAATAATAAAATATGACTTAGAAAACTGTAATGCCATATATATTATTCATAATCATTTACTCTCCAGATGCCTAAGCTTTGAAAACATCACTACGTGTATTTACAATGGGACACATCGCACACGCAACCAGGTTTCATCTAAAGTGCACATAAAACAACGTGTTCTCCAAACAACAACAACAACAACAACAACAGAGCAACCGGACGAAAAACAAGGACATCTGCAACACCCGAGACGCTTGGCAAAAGTGGAGTATAGATCTAGAACGTCAATACACGGGCCCTGGGGTGAGATGAATTACGACAAATATGATTGTGACATCAGGATTTCAGAGTCGCTGGCTTTATTTTATTAGTCACATAAAATACCACGCATCCCGCTTACGGCACTAAAGCCACCGGGTGGTCGGACACCGTGTGGGGCCATTTGTAAAAGGATGATGAAAATTAAAATGCATGGTTATAACGTCTGTGGATAATAAAAATTAAGAAATAGCTTGTAATTGCATGAAAGAATAATTAAAAGCATCTGATTGCATTATCTGCTTGAAAGCAGTTTTGACTCCCACTGATCCTCAATAATAGGCATCCAGCTCAATATGGAGATTACCAAATCCCCAGAGCCGATCTGCAAGGAGGATCCTATTCATGTGAAACCGTGAAGAATTCAATCGCCCTGATGGTGCCGTCTACACCTGATCTCATGCGACAGGGGGGCAGAAGCCTCGGCGCAGACAAAGGCATTCGCGTGATGGCGGGCAGCTGGAAAAATCCAATCTAATTAAGATACTATTGCTATTGGCAACATTAGGCTTGCCGTTTATGGCCATAGTTTTTATAAGAGAGGTCTAGGTAAATATGCGATCTACTTGGCTTATTGCATAGACTATTATGGTACATTTTTCCCCGCTTACAGAACAAACTATTCTAGCAGAAGTTCTGGAAAATTCTGGGTGCCCCACTTGAAAACAGAACACGTCATTAAAGCTAAAATGAAATATCGAAGTGATAACAACGTAGTTGGAAAAAGCATCAAAGCAAAGCAAGCTACAGTCAACTTTTACAATCGCTTCTCATTCCACATGTTGTGCTCTTAACCACAGGCGCTCTGTTGCCTATGTAAGTAAACGGGTTTAGTTAAATGTGTGAGATGACACTTCAAGAATTAACTAAGCATGATCCAGGGCCCAGCTCAGCCCTTCGCGCAGGAATAAGCTCAGTGGCGTTCATAAACCATCTCATGGTTTAGTGAATGCAGCCCGAATTCTCCCGGCTAGGATTGCTAGGAAATGATCACTTCTACTTTTTATTCTCAGACATGATGTAATATGGGTTTGAAATACCTCATAATAGAGAGGTAAACATAAAAAGAAAATTTTAAAAAATGATCGCAGCTAAAAAGCAATAAAATGAGCCTAAAGCAATAGAGATATTTCGAGCACAGCAGGGCAATATCATGAACAAAATGTATACTAATGAGAAAGCGACAGCACATTACCTTATACAAGCTCCAGCTGGGCTGTAATTATCACACGCAAGTTTTATGCCCCCCCTACTCCATTCACATGCCAGCTGTCCCGCGGCAGTAAATATTAAAGGGCAGATGCAGAGACATTATGGCTCTCTTGTCACTGAACCCACAGACCCAAGGGGGGATTAGTAAATACAAATAAGGGGGTTTTCCTGCAAAGGGTACCTGATCCCGAGGATGGCAACACTTTGGAACAGAAAATAATAGTAATACTAATGCACCGACCTAGAGGTTGCAGCCCTGTTGCTGCAGCTGCCCTTATCCTCTGTGGTCTGACATTTCTTAAAGCAGCAGTATTGATCAATCAAATCCAATGTATATTTGGGAAATACACATTAATGATAATCAATTTACTAAAGAACACATTAATTACTGAAACAATAATCCATTTGATAAGCTAATAAACACATATACACATTGACTCTAACACTACAGTATACACGCACACACACATACACTACACCTGCCCTAACCTTGTGTGTAAACCTGTCTCAACCAGAGAATCACAACAAGGGCACCTCAGTAATCGACCACTTGGGTGCCATGCACCGTGCAGGGGGTGGTCCCGGGCGTACCCCATGATGGCAGCCCAGGCAAGTGTTCACCATGTTCTGCAAGACTAAGCGCCAGGAATGGATTTCTCGTCACCATGGCAACTGGAGTTTGCCAAGCCCTGCATATTCCAGCTCCCTTTAAGGCAGATACATTACTGTTCCTAAAAGCAATGCAGTTTAAAAGAAGAACTGTGTATTTGAAAACCCTCTTAACATGTATACCCCATGGGGAAACGTATCTTAACCTTTCCTCAGGATCTGGGTTGTGTACTTTAATATGCATTCATCACTGGTGAGACATGAAACTGTCCTATTAAGGTCAGGAGATCGGTTTATAATGCTTGCTGTACCACATTCTGTACACTGACTGAAAACCAATAAGGTATACACGCTATAGGTAGGTTTATTAAATGGATGTAGTTAAGCGCAGGTTGATGTTACTAGTGGAGTTTGGCAAATTCAGTTTTCCAACATTGCGCATGTACATCCAACGCCTCAGTCAAAGCACCGCAACTAGAGTCTGGCTTAGCTACAATTAGCGATAGTAAATGTGGAAGAAGATTAAATAGATTTCAATTATAGCAACAAGCAGTGTGAAAGGAGATCCCGTTCAGCCAGCGTCTGCCTCGCAGCTGGTCAAGTCCAGCAGTTTTAGACATTAGGTCACAGGCTACAAATTTATTAAAATAAGCTTATGTGAAAAACAAAAACAAAGAAAGTCGTCATTTAAAAATAAAACTCACAAGAGCCGGCAATGACCAAGACCACACGGCAAGAAATTTTTAAGATTTATTATATAGGTGAAAGTGGAACTGCTCTATATAGTCTAACTGTACCACTGGAGGCGACTGTATCAGGCTTGTGCACATGCATTCTAAACACAGATATTAATACGTAGTTGGTTCCCCCCTTTGCAGCTAACAGCTTCCACTCTTCTGGGAAACAAGGTCCATAAGACATGGTACAGAGCCCTGACCTTAACCCCATGAAAAATCTTTGGGATGAACTGGAATGGATGTCCTCACAAATGTTCATCAGGGACCTCACAAATGTTCCACTGGATGAACGGGCAAATATTTCCAAAGAAACACTCCAAAATCTCGTGGAAGGACTTCCCAGAAGAGTGGGAGATGTTATAGCTGTGACCAACTAATAATATTAATGTATTTAGAATGTAATGTCATAAAAGTCCCTGCTGGTGTAATCGTCAGGTGTCCTAACACTTTTGTCTGTATAGAGCATCACCACTCTGCGTCAAACGCTGATGTCACAGTCTCACAGACACAGAACATGCGCTGTGGAGGGAGATGCTTTCACCACCGAGACAGATTTGAGATGGATATGAAACAGGGTGAGATACCTGCTGTCAATTTCCTGACGGGAACATCAGCTAGTGTGCAGTATATATATATGTTTGCTTCTTGACACACAGAGAGAAGCGGTGGGAACATATGTTTACACATTCTTGCTGCTTTCCAAATTGCTGACCCAAGAGGCCGCCTGCCATGCTATCCTTCCAGAAGCAGCTAGGTGCTTGCAGCAATTGTGAGGAGAGGACAGGCAGTCCTTTGCAGCGTTGATACAGAACCACAATACAGTGAACCACGAGTGCGGGGGAGCATTCAATCGCTGCTTTCTTTAAAGGCCACAATAAACAACACTAACCTGGAAGAATTTGGAAAAGAAAGCTATAAAAAAATCATTTATTGTAGATACTAACAGAATGGTTCCATTGACTGCCGTTAATTTAAAGGGTGTATATATAATTACACAATTCTGTAAATAAGTTTTAATACAGTGTCTGTTCCAACAATACAGAGGTGTAAAAAAAAAAAATAAAAAAAAAAAATGCACATAAAACAACAATTCCGGTGCCATGGTAGAAGTAGCAAATAGATCATTACACTCATATGGATGTTGCTGTTTCACTTTCATTGCATTGCTATGTCTATTTTTAAAATGTCATACTCATGACCAATTGTGTTAATTCCTTGTATACCTCTATTTTCTAGAAGAGTCCAGCATGACTTACAAAAGAACTGCTTTGTAAAGTCATCTGAAATGTCATTCTCATAGGAACATCTCCCAGGACTCACAAGACCATCTCATGTTTCTTAATGCATAAAATCTAGCTTATTGTAACATCATCCCGCAGGTGACCTTGTCAGATGAGGCTGTGATTAAACCTCAGGCTTAGGAGGGAGAAACCACTGCTATTGAGCTTACAATCGGACTATTCAAAACAGAGTCAAATCAATTAGACTAGTAGAACCAATATTTCTAAAGATCTACCGTGCACTTAATTTAGTAGGCGGAAAAAAATGCTACTCAAACGTCATACTTGAGCAAAGTTCTACTCATGGCTGATGCCACAACATTTAAGAGGAAAAAAATTTGATTTCATACAAGATCCATTTAACATCATCTTTACGTATAACCTGAAACTCACGAGGCCAACTATGACTAGACAAGCGAGGCAATCCTCTCTGGTAGTTGAACGCATTCGACCAAGCTATCCTTTTGGACGTACTGTGTGTGGAGGGCGATATGTTGCTGATTCAGTAACGTGCATCTGTGAAAGGAGTATCATTTTTTGAATTCCAGAAAAAGAGGAACGTCACAGCAAAGCTCTGGACGGAATGCGGCTCGCTCTGGACGGAATGCGGCTCATTCTGGCCAGGACGATCCCAGGCAGGTGAACATTTTCTTCCCGAACGTCTAAAACAGTTGGAGTTGTTTGGTAGAATCATACAGCTCTGGTATTTAAAGATGCTGTTCCAATCGGATAAGCCAGCACACCTTAAACAATCTGTAAGTTTATTTCCTTCACTTTAATCACATGTAGACTAAAATACCGTAAAATACCGTAATTGCTCCATTATAAGGCAAGGTTTTTTTAATAAATTACATTTTTTAATTAATATTATACATTAGAAGCCCACCCTCTGTATATACACAACGGAAGCAAGCACTGAAATGTCCTGCTCAACATCTACACAATTCTTCCCCATCAAGTCATCTCCTCTGGCTTGTTGGTTACCACTTCAATGTAAACTTATAAATTTACAGAAGCTTACCATGAAGGTAAAGCTAATTAGTGAACTAGTTGGGCCACCTTTGCCACCGAGCTCCGCTCCCCTGAGGTAAAACGGTCAACGCGAGCAGGGCTCTCTCCACCTTGTGTTTCTGTTTGTCTTAGTCTGTCAATTCTTGTCATCCCCCTTGAATATATGTATTGTATTAAGCGCTGCGTAAATTGTTGGCGCTATATAAAAGATAATAACTTCCATTTCTGCATTTATACAGCTCAAACACTCAGATTTACAAACAAAATCAACATCTAGAAGTAGTAAATTATAAATAGTAGTTATATTATGCTAAAAAGGATGGGTTGCCTTAAAACACAAACTACCCAGGGCCAAAACAGCTTTCCGATTTAACGTGCACTGTTAGGAGTTAAAGTTCACTTTGTAACGGCAGTTACATTATTTTTGTTACTGTGCCTTACTGACCCACGTAGAATTATCTGGCAAAAACAGGTTTATCAAGATATTCGCACAGGAAACAGCAAATCATAACATACTATAGAACTTCCTGTAGAAACAGGAAGCTTAGCTTCAAATACAAAAAAAACCAAAACTCTTTAAACTGCCCGCGTACTCTTAACGTATACACAAACACTACCGCACAATGGCTGCATACTAATGCCAGGAAGATTAATGTTTTCAAAGTAAAATAAACAATCCTACTGACTTGCAAACAAGTTGGGAAAGTTATTTTTTTCTAATTATTGGAAAGTTAGCACTGGAGTGTCTCTCCATAATAAGCACTTCTGTAATAAACATCTCAACACATTCTGTTCTACTGAACGTTATGTGTCTGGGTGGCACAGTGAAATACATTAAAACATTAAAAATTACCTTGCTTAAGGCGAACACACATCAACCTCTTAAGATTTATTTTAATCATGATCAAAGTAACTCCATTACACTAAAAGGAATTCACAAAAATTACCAATGTTGTTGAGATCCTTGTTTATACGCAAACATGGCAATGACACAGATATTTGGCTTACATGGGGGCATTTCACCTGCTAGCAGTGTAACATTTTAATGTACCTTTTTCTTTTCCCATTCAAAATGGGACTCATGAGAACGGGGTCTTTTCCCAGGCACCCCAGGTCTGTCCCTTACAGGAGATGCTGTCAGCCAAAGGCATTTCTAGCTCAGCATACTTTGAGCAATATTTTTAGGGGCTCTTAGGAGACCTGCTATACACATGCACGCTTGCCCCTCTTTAATGGAAGCTTTGTGCTGGCAGTGATTGGCTTTGGGCACCCAAATACTGGCAGGCATTGCCAGTACTTCATAATGCACTCGTGAGACAGTGGACTATTGATGCACTCTGAAAAGCTAAAACTAGAGTAGTTACCATAGGAACCAGTGTGTTTTTGCTACTTATGGAATTAGGCTCCTGCTTTGCCTTTTTTTAAAAGGGTATTATATATATATATATATGTAGTGAAGCATTTGACCAAAACCTCCTCAGAGATGCTACAAGTTTGACAGAAGAATAAGAAAAGTGAAGGGGAGTATCCACAGTCTATAGAAGAAGGATAACAATATGGTATGGAGTAACTGGGATGGAGGATGACCTAAATGATATGAAGTGATAAGTGATCGAAAGTAAAAATTGTGGAATGGGATGGCTAAAAATGAAAGAACTCTGGCATAAGTCTAGGGTATGAGATGATAATTTATATAAAGGTGATTAATTAATAAAACAACAATGAAAAATACATGGTCAAGGAAGCAAAGGCTAACTATACAAGGTTGAGTAAATAAGAATAATGCACCTAGTTAGTAAGAGTAAAACTGAGAATAGCAACAACAGTCTTAAGTTTGTGAGACAACAAGAACGGGAATAGGGTTCACTACGTCAGATGAACAGAACAAAGTTAATGATGTGTGTGTGCATGGTAGAACGCAAAAACATGGTGCAAATGAGGTCCTACAGTGTGTATTAGTTCACAAGTCTCTGCCTACAAACATTATTTCACAGAAAAAAGTAATTCATATGATTTAAGAATGACCAACAAATTATAGACCAGATAGGCCTCAAAAAAAAAAAATAAAATTTTAGAAAGCACATTCTAACTTACCTTCCAGACTGTCAGAGCAGGAGGTCCCAATGCCAGTATCTCCACTGTCAGATGTAATACTTAGTCTACGTACGTGGCTGCTTCTGCCGGTGGATGTACCTGCTGCAGTATGCCACAGCGTATCAGAACCAGGAAGCCACCCTGAGGATGGGAAATCAGAGCCTGGGGAAAACACAAAGAGAATGGTCACATCAAACATGATCATGAACATGGCAGGACAGGATCTCACCTGCATGTGGCACGTACATTTCATGCACACACATTATTTACATATAGATTTTCAGTAGTAAGTACTGTCCAAAATTCTAGATTTCTCAGAAGGCCATGTACCAAATGCATTTGTTTTCTCAGGCCACATGATCCTGCCTCTTCTGAAGACATTAATTAGGCTTTTTCCATTGCCAAAATAAATCTAGCGGTAAACTAAGCGCACAGAAAGGATTTTTTAACACATACATGGCAGCATAAGGATATTTTAATCAAAAATTGCATATTTCCGGTCTCTTTGGTACGGTATACAATACATCCAAGCAAGCAACCAACATCCCCCTTTCTAATTGGTTATTAATTTAACGGCTTTTTAAATCTATATAAAATGGTTTATAACGGGCGCAGAAAACAGGAAACAGCAGGCGGTCTATACAGGCACCCACAAAGGAAACTGAATTTCACAAGATGCACTCAGAAATCTTTTTCAATAAAATAAAAAAGCTGATGGTGTGTAGATAATGTTAACATACACCCATCTTTCATGTTTAACTGATGCATGTTGGTTTTGTTGACAGACACTTTACCGCTTAACTTAATGTAATCATCCTGCCTATATAAGTGACTTGAAATACATGTGCCAGAGAATAAGGCCATGCAACAATGAGTTTTGAGAACACCAATGCCTCGATTACCAGATATTTAAATTGTGTAAAGTTATAATGACTGTCTTGGTAGAAGGTGTTATTCTAGCTTCCAGTTAGACTGACAGATTGATTGATGGATGGATGGATGGATGGAGAGCCAGGACTAAACACAGTCTTAGGAGGATAAAAGTAGACAAGCTTTGAGATGGGTAAATCTGCTCTCCCAATGGTGAATTTGGTAGTCCAAAGGCAAAAGATATCCAGCCACCTAGGTCTCCCATGGTGGTCCATAAAGTCAAATTAACATTGCTAAGACATTTTCGTTATATGGAAAGTATCATCCTGGTCCAGCAGCTTATCCAAAGGAAGAAAAGCCAGCTTTCAGACATAAAGAAGCAAATAAAAGCCAGCAAGGTGCAACCAATTAGCTAAAACATATGCCGAGAAGACAGGAAACCAATCACCACAAGAGAACGTTAACCTGCCCTTTATCAATACACCGCTTACTACGCTGGGCATTTATAACTTTTAACTGACGCATCCCTCCCTAGTGTTCTGTTATACAGAACTTATCTGATGCCAATGAAGAGCACATTTAACTTAAACTTACCTAAAATGTGCTCTTGCAGTAACTGGCTCATTATTTTTAGGGGTTATATAGTGACCTAGGTGAATTAAGTCCCGTCCATGAACTTGTTTTCTAAGATCTAAGTAAACATAAGAGTGTCCCCTACGTTCTCAGGGCCCTTTTCAACCACCAAATTTACGACGGTTCATCATGTATATACTAGTTCAAGCTTCCTAGCATTGCAACCTGCAGTTGCTTGATACCAAGACTTATCGTTTTGTATGCTTAAATATTTAATAAGAAAATAATCCATCTGTATGTTGGAAAACATAGTCTCCTAAAACATCATGTCTGGCTCCTTAGTTTTATGACCTGTATCCCACCTCTGGAATATAATATCATAATAACCATTGTTACAATGTATTTCTGCCATCACTCCGGGAAATGTATTTTGCATCCACAAGACCTTACTTAGGCTGCAATCAAAATCTTATAAACAGCAGTGAGATCTACCGTTTCTATTTCCGCTCCCTCGAACGGAAATATAAATCTCTTTGTACTGCATAAGTGCATGGTTAAAGCCAAATGCCCAGATGGTTCTCATTATGGTTTTCTATCAGAGCGCCATTACATCATGCCTCTCCCCCCATTTGTCCTTTCTGTGCATGTTTCGCTGAATGAGTGCACCAGACCACAATAGGTTAAACCATTAACTACTAGATAATAAAAATTGCAGTACCGGGACTCGGCGGACGGGATGATAATTCTTACATATCAAAAATCTCTTTGTAAACAACATCTGGGGTATAAACTGCTTTACTGAGGGTACCTAATCGACATGGTATCCATGCTGCCACAAGTTCTGTATCATTTAGATTTCCTGACATTGGCAACAATGCACGATATGTACTTACAACCAAACGTTTTTTTTTAGCTTAAAGAGCTAATTGCTGTATAATGCAAGTAAAATTGCCTCAAGGACATAAGGGCAAAATGCCAGTAAGATTGCCTCCAGGGCATCACACTGGTTGTCAACTAATTATTTTTAACCATGTATTTTACTTTGAAGGTAAGTTGGTGTTTTGCCATTCATTTAGATTTAATAAAGCCATTATTAAAACAATACCATGGCATACTGCACTACCCAGTTACCCAAGTCTGTCTTATAGATATGTCTCTGTTCAGCTGAACACAAAGTCACATAGTAGAGTCGAGTCATTATAATTTTCTCTAGACAAAAAGGTATCTAGACAATCCACTTATTGGATTTTATGTAGCATTTTTACAATGTAAGTATTCTTTCTTCTCTGCAAAACTTCACTAAGTATTTTAAGTACTTTAATATGTATTTCTGTTTGGCAAGGCTGTACGGGGCAGTAGACCGTTAGATTAAACTGTGGGTTAAGTAAGAGTATCTGCGACACGGATGAATGTTTGCTAACACGTCAGGTGCGAGTGGGTACACCTTTAATTATTGATTTCAAATTGTTATTAAACATGAATAATATATAAATGAAATAGAGCGGGAAACTGCCATTATTCAGAGAGGTGCCACCTTGAATATATCAGTAGTTTCTGAATACTGGTTTCATTAGTCATCAAAATCAACATTATAAAAAATGGAGAAAAATACTTAATTAAAAACCAGTGACTCCTCTCTGTGCTATAAACAGCTTACTGGCCCATTATTTTAATTGGGCCAGTAAGAGCTATAAAAAGTAACATTGCATAAAATAAATATCGTAAAAATTATAAAACATGGCTATTTACTACTAGTTTGCATTTTAGAGAAAATCTCAGAAAAGGCACATATTTACAAACTTCTGTAACTTAATGTAGTATTAAAAAGTACTGCTGTTATTGTTATTGTTCATAACAGAGCAATCTAAGGAAGAATCCATGATCTGATACTTTAACATGTGTTATTCCAGAATGGGAACCGAATAACATCCCTTTTTATGTAACCCTCCCTCATATCAGCTATTGAATCATGTCATATACAAATCTTGGTTCCAAAGGCTAACTTTTTTAGGCATAATTGCAAACACTTATGCAATTTCACAGTAATATGAAATCTTCTGTGTCACACTCATACATGTTGCTTAGCAACAGATGATGCAAGGGAATGATTCAAAACCAATCCCAAAGAGAAAGTGTCACAAAAAAACAAGAACAAGGCAGCTGTCTAATTAGGAGACTGCATTGTCCATTGTACAACGCTGCAGAATATGACGACGCTATATAAATCATTAAATAATTTTGCATCCGGAAGAAAGATTATGTGCACAGTTGCAGATTCATTTGTCTACTCTAGCAAATGGAGGAAGTGATGGCTCCAAACCAAATACAAGCTCCCCTTAGACAAGGTGAAACAAAAAAAGGTGAGCTCAGTTCCTTTCCGCACACAAGGAGAGACAGAACAAACAGCGTGCACAAGGGATTTCATTAGAAGTAGTCTGATTTCAACACCGTTGTACTTTTCCACACATGCTAATCTATTTTGGGAACTGAGACGACAGTAAATGATATCTTGGCCCCTGACAGTGGTTTGCCATAGGGAGACACCTGATCGGTCAGTGACTATATCACAAACAAAACACCCATTTCCTTGAATAGGAGACTTCCCTATATAGAAAACTCAGGATTAATGCATCACTGTGAAGTAACTACTAGAATTAAAACGATAATCCGTTATTTCTGTACAGAACAAAAGGAGAGCTCTAAGCAGATCATGATTTAAACATGCATGGGGATACATAATAGATAAGGAAACCACCTAATGATAACATAATAGACAAGAAAATAGTAGTCAATTCCAAGTCAAGACCACTTTTAATTCACAAACTGTTAAAGCAACTCATAAACATAGTTGGTTTGTATCTGCACGTCCTATGACGCCATTTTGCATTTACTTCCTTCTGACCTTTTTTTGTGGTTCTTATAAAGCTTTTCACGCCTTAGTCTCCTAGTCTAGGCCTTTACATCTGCACTAGCTATAAATAACCATCAAGACTAGTGATTAATAAGAAAAGGATAAGGGTTTTTTGTTTCATAAAAAGGAACCAAGTAACACTTAAACATAAAAAGAACAACTGAGGCAGGGAAAAAATATCACCAATAGGTATGCTATTAGTCACTTAACCGCAGACTCGAAATCGACTTCAGCTTTTTTCATTTAATACTTTTTGTTTAGGACATACAAACTATTACAAATGTTTTAGAGTTGCAGCTTCCTTCACATTTTATAACAAGCAGTATAATTTATAAAAGAGAACTTTCGGGGCGTGGCCTGGCGCTTGGTGAAGATGGACGCACTGTGAGCTAGCTCCTGCTCCATCCCCGGCAACTTTAGCTCTCATAGCCATACTACCTGCACTTACCTGGCTTTTTCCTGCTGGCCGGCGAGATGTCCACACGTAGAGGCGGCAAGCCGGGTCTTACCTCTGAGGTGCCCGATTTTTTCAAGAAGAAAGACGCTCCACGTGGTGAGGGCCTGGATGGAGCGGACGACGCAGGGCCCTGTACGCGGGGGGATATTGCCGATCTCAAGGCTTGTATCCTCTCCGTGAAGCAGGAACTCCAATCCGACCTCAAGTCAGGTCTCTCCGCGATCTCGGCGGATCTTTCCGCCTTGGCATCTAGAACTGTTCACCTGGAACAGGCAGTGGAGGATCTTACGGCGGCTCACCGTGATAGGGATGGCGACATGGCGCGGCTGGAGACCACGTGCGCGGCACTTCAGGATGCAGTGGAGGATCTCGACAACCGCTCCCGGCGCTCCAACTTGAGGGTCCGAGAGGTACCGGAGTCCGTGGTGGATTTAAGATCTTTTTTTCACCGATATCTTAGGCAATTACTACCAGACTTACCTGAGGCCGAACTCCATCTCGAGAGGGTCCACAGGGCCCTGCGACCGAGGCCGGGCACTGGTGCTCCCCCGCGGGACGTCATTATGAAGTGCCATTTCTTCACCACAAGGGAAGCTATCCTACGGGTCACACGGAATGCATCTCCCGCTATGGACGGCATTACTCCTGTCTGGTATGCCGATATCGCACCGACCACTCTTCGCAAACGACGAGCCATGAAACCGGTGACGGATCTTCTTCGCGAGAAGGGGATCTCCTATCGCTGGGGATTTCCCTTCAGGCTGCTTGTCCAGGACGGAGGCTCCCTCCTGACGCTCCACGGCCTGGATGGGGCCGTGCCATTCCTGCGGCGCCTGGGATTACAAGCTCCACGGTCCCTGGACCTGCCGACTCGTGAGACCCCTCATCAGCCAGGACGTCGAGAAAGATCTCCACTTCGCCGAGCCTCTCCTGGTTCATCACCCCGGGCGGGGGTAGACCCTGCGCCGTCTTCGGAATCAACCTGAGCAGGCTGCCTTCGGTGACTCCTGCTATTTACAATTTGTCTCCTGTGCTCCTGGAGCGCTCCCGTTATGCCGGTCTCTATGTTCTGCTCAAGGATGCTCAAGGGACAGATAAGGACCTTATTTTCGTCCCGTTTAACTGGACTATTATTTTGCGCTTTCGGGTCGACTTGTTTGTTTTGTTATTATTTTACTAATCGTCTACTACACGGGGCCTCGGCGCTAAACATTTCCGGTAGCGCGCCATATTTACATGTATCTCCCTTTTAAACTGCGTTTATGGTTTTGTTACTTTACGAGAAGGTGAAAGAAAAATAGGGAAACTAGATGGATGTTACTATTCATTTTTTCTTTTATATTATTTATATATATAATGATCGCCCTTACGTACCGTACGGCGCTTCTAGCGCTTTCCTCTCAAGGGGCGCGAGAGGACGCCCCTGGGATCTGTCCTTCAGTAACGCCCCACAATCGAGTGCGTGCCACCGCCCCTCGGTGTACAACCTCTAGCACACCTGATAAGTCCACCGGACAAGCTCCTCCCTCTTTCCCCTCCCTGCCCCCCTCCCCTATCCCCAACCGCTTGCCCCCCATCGCCCTTCCCTCCTCCCCCTCCCCTGCCCCTTTCCAGCCTTACCTCCGGATTCCCTCTATGGTGCAGGGGGTAATTTGTATTTATGTTGCACTGTGCTAATTTGCTCGCGCCTTATTATGCACACACTTGACAAGCTGTCAGAATTTTTTTCTTTTTTCCTTCTTTCTCTCTTTTCTTTTTCTTGCGCCCCATGCGCGCTTGGGGGCTGTACTGGCTGATCGGTATCCGATCTCTGGGATCCCCCACCCCTCCGCGGGTGTGGCACGAGCAGTCCTGCGGATTATGCACACACACACACAGATTGCACCCAGACATTTCCATGTTTCTATTCCTTCCTACCAGTCTCCCATACAATTCCTATGAAGTAGGCGTTGCGGACGCCTCACGTCTGCCCATGCACCCACTACCACACGCAATTACACTCACCCGCTACAATTAATCCCATTTTTTTTTTTTTTTTTAGCGCTTCATGCGCGCTTGGGGGCTGTGTTGGCTGATCGGTTTACGATCTCTGGGATCCCCCACTCCTCCGCGGATGTGGCACGAGCAGTCCAGCGGATTATGCACACACACACAGATTGCACCCAGACACTTCCATGTTTCTATTCCTTCCTACCAGTCTCCCATACATTTCCTATGTAATAGGAGTTGTGGACGCCTTACATTTGATCATGCACCCACTAACACACGCAATTACGCTCGCCCGCTGACATTTATTCCTTTTTTTTTTTTTTTTTTTTTTTTTCCTCACAATGCTGCGTCACACATTTACAGACATCTGTCCCTCCACATTTCCGGCGATCTACTCTGGTTCCTGCGTGTTCAGGGTTTTTGTTTTCGTGCCAGTTAATAAGGGGTATTTCTCCTGCATTATATGTTTGCTGCCGGGGGTGGGCTTGTTCCGTCTCACCACCCAGTACCCCTGTGGGGTTTTGTTGTGGACGTGGTGGTTCCGTCCATTGTCTTTACATTTGTTCTTCGGCTTCTCCTGGAGGTCTGTCCCTCCAGTGTTCTTAACTTTTCTTTCCTTCTTCTTCTCTTCTCTCTTCCTTGCACTTCCTCTTTTTCCTCTTGTTCTCTTTTACCCTCTTGTTCTCCCCCCTTGTTTGTCTCCTAATTTGGCCCTATGGCGACTCCGGCCTCTTCCACCCTGAAGATTGTCTCCCATAATGTCAAAGGCCTGCTTTCTCCACAGAAACGTAGGATGGCGCTTCGACATTACCTTAGATCCAAAGCTGATATTGTTCTTCTGCAAGAGACTCATTTTCGTAAAGCAAGCGTTCCCAAATTCTGGGATCCACGGTTTCCCACGCATTTCCACTCTGCCGCTCCAGACAAACACAATGGGGTGTCCATCCTGATACATAAACGTCTCCACTTCCAAGCCCTTCGTACATCTTCGGACTCTGAGGGCCGCTTTCTCCGCCTGGACTGTTTGATTCATGACCAACCCGTTATGATTGTGAATATATACGCCCCGACCCCGCCGACTTCTAAGTTTTTCGATGAACTGGCCCATTCGCTTTTGACGGCACCTCCAGGGAGCATTATCGTTGGTGGGGACTGCAACTCAGTGATGGATCCATATTTAGACCGCACCCTGTCAGTCGCTCGTACCTGTCCGAGAAATCTTTTTAAGCCTCTGCAACGTTTCACCAAATCGATGGGACTGTTCGATGCTTGGCGCCTTCTACACCCTTCTGACAGAGACTACTCTTTTTATTCTCATCCACATACAATGTACTCAAGACTCGATTATTTTTTTCTGAATCAGCACCTGCTCCCATCGCTTCTGAGCTCCTCCATTCATGAAATCTCCTGGTCCGACCATGCTATGATTGACATCACCCTTTCGGCTCTTCAACCGCCTAATCTGCGGCCCCTTTGGCGTTTGAATGATGCCCTCCTCCTCGATCCTGAGACGCGGGGGACCATCTCACAATCTCTCTCTGCTTACTTTCAGGACAATTTGACCCCTGATGTCTCCATGGGCACTGTGTGGGACGCTCACAAAGCAGTCCTTCGGGGACAATTTATAGCGATTGCATCCGCCCGGCGGAAACAGCGTCTCTCTCAGATTACAGCCCTCACGACCTCGCTGACTACCTTACAAGCAACCCACAAGCGTTCCGGTGATCCCAGTCTCCTTCGCGATATTGTCGCCACCCAAGGCCAACTGAATCTGTTGTTATCTACTGACTCCATCCGAGCGACCCTCCGAACTAGACAGAAATTCTTTGAAAAGGCGAACAAGCCGGATACCATGATGGCGCGTAGACTTCGGGACCTTACCTGTTCCAGGACTATAAGAGCTATTAAAACTAGGGCTGGCTCACTGTCCTCCGACCCAGCCGTAATAGCTGATCGGTTTGCGGAATATTACTCATACCTCTATGATGGTAAGAAGACATCTTGTTCCCCATCCCTCTCGTCCGATACTCAAAATTTTTTGGCCTCCTGTAACCTTCCCTCCCTCTCCACTGAGAAGCTTGACTCCATTAATACACCCATTACCATGGATGAAGTCTCGGCTGCTCTCAAGCTGTTTAAAAATCCAAAAGCTCCGGGCCCTGATGGTTTCACGGCCAAATATTATAAGTCCTTCACACCGTCACTCCTTCCTCACATGACGTCCCTGTTTAACTCCTTCCTCATGGGCACGGGACGACCATCTCCAGATATGCAGAGGGCCAAGATTGTGATGATCCCTAAAGAAGGGAAGGATCCTTCCCTTTGCACTAGCTATAGGCCAATTTCCCTCATTAATGTCGATTTGAAAATTTTTGCCAAAATCCTTGCCCTTCGGCTGAATGCCCTTCTCCCGAGCTTGGTTCACCCGGATCAGGTGGGCTTTGTCCCTGGTCGGGAGGCCCCTGATAATATCCGCAGGACGCTAAACCTGCTCCACTCATGTCGTGGGTCTGGAACCCCGTTAATGCTTCTGTCCCTTGACGCCGAAAAGGCCTTCGATAGAGTGGACTGGGGATACCTGTGGTCCACTATGCGGGCCTTCGGTTTCGCTGGCGCCTTTCTGCAAGGAGTGCAAGCCCTCTACTCCCACCCTTCTGCGGTAGTTGACATCGGCACTTTTAGGTCAAGGCCCTTTCAGATCCTTGGAGGCACCCGTCAAGGTTGCCCCTTATCGCCCCTTTTATTTGCTTTGGCCATCGAACCTCTGGCCCAAGCTATTCGTACGCATCCTGACATTAGGGGGATCTCAGTAGGGGGTAAGGTTTATAAACTTAGCTTATTTGCTGATGATGTCCTTTTATCCCTGACGTCCCCTCTTACTTCTCTACCCAATTTGTACCAGCTCCTAGCGAGATTTGGGGAACTGTCCGGTTACAAAATTAATCCTGATAAATGTGAGGCCTTGAATGTTACCCTTGCTGCTCCTGTGGTGAAGCTTTTATCTCTTAATTTTGATTTTAAGTGGAAACCGATTTCTCTCCGTTCCCTTGGCATATATATAACGCCCTCGCTTTCACAAATGTATGCAGCTAACTACCCCCCTCTCCTCCTGCGCCTGAAGCGTGATCTAACGAGGTGGTCGTCCTATGCCCTGTCCTTTATGGGACGTATTTATGCTGTTAAGATGACACTTTTGCCCAGACTTCTCTATTTATTCCGTTCCATTTCGCTGCCTATCCGGAGAGCTGACGTCAATGGCCTTCAAAGGGCAATCGATTTATTTATCTGGCAGGGCCGGAGGAGTCGCCTCGCTAAGGCCACCGTTTACAAATCAAAAGCTACAGGTGGGCTCTCGGCTCCCCTGATTCATGAGTACTATCTTGCCGCACAGCTGGCGATGCTCCTCTCCCTCTCCGTGGTCCACTCTCCTCCCCGTTGGGTCCAACTGGAGTCGGACCTCTGCTCTGGGATTAACCCGGGATGGCTTATGTGGCATTCATCTCTCGACACGACATCGATTTCCGCCAGCCCCACTCTACTACATTCTCTTCGCCTATGGTACCGCGTGCGGTATAGACTGCGCCTTACGAGCCCGAGCTCTCGACTGACGCCGCTTTTTCAGAATTCGGACTTTCCCGCTGGGTGTCATCTTCACCCCTTCCGATGGTGGATCACTAAGGGAGTCGTCACGGTGGGGGATCTGATTATGCACAATGTACCCTGCTCCTATCAATACCTCCTTACTCGCCATGGACTCCCAGCTACAGAACTTTTCCGATTCCGTCAACTCTCCCATTTTGTCCGTGCATTCATCAGACGTCATCCGGATTGTGACCCGACGTTTTACGAACAGCTCGTCCGCCTCCCGCACAAACCTAGAGGCGTGATTTCTAGTTTGTATCGCCATATGCTGGACGTTAAATTCCCGTTACCTCCCCTGTTTACTCAGCGCTGGGAGCTGGATCTGGGGCACTCCCTTGATCCTACAGAGTGGGACGAGATCTATGTTAATGTTTGGAAGGTGACGGCGTGTACTCTGGTTCAGGAGAACTGTTATAAAATCCTCTCTCATGTTGGCACCTTACCCCATCTAGACTTCATCGCATGTTCCCAGCACACTCATCTCTCTGTTTTCGCGGTTGTGACGAGGAGGGGTCCTTTATGCACACCTGGTGGACCTGCCCACTGGTCATGTCTCTCTGGTCCCACTTCTTTGATTGCTTAAGTGCAGCCCTTGGAGTTTGCTTGGCCCCGGAACCCTGGACGGCCCTTCTCTGCAGAAACTATCAGCTGGACACTCTGCCCTCATCCGCCCACCGTTTGATTTTTCGTGTCTGTACGGCGGTTCGCTTGTCCATCGCTAA
>VKOC01000005.1:22765499-22789057 GCA_009364415.1 Spea multiplicata | reverse complement strand
ACTATTTGTGCAATTATTGTTGCGTATAGTTCAAAAAGTGTTGGAGTAATTGGTGTTTGTTTCAAAAGCTCTTTGATTATTCTGTGTATTACCTTGATTAAAGTTGCAAAGTCCTAAGAATATAGTAATAGTTTATAGTTGAGTATCTATCTATGTTTACCCCAACTTCAGCCCTTAAGACAATTACCTGGGGTAAACACCAACATTGCTCATGGTGGACATTAACTGGGGTTTGTGGTGGACAATCTAACTGCCCTGTGGACCTTCACAACCCTTGCCACAGACACTGGTGCCCTTGTGCGGACACGTTGCCAATCCCTGACAATTACTGAGTGTGCTCTAATATTCATCTTTCTGTAACATACACTGAACTAGAGCGTCAGAGGCTTAGTTAACTGAGAGGGAGGTAGAACGTCAAGCAGCTTCCCCGCAGAGGTGGTAGGGGCTAATACATGGAGGGAATTTAAACATTCATTAGATGTTTAAAAGGCCATTATGACTTTAAGGGGAAAAATGGGCACACTAGATGATACAGATGGTTCTTATCTGCTGTAAAATTCTGCGTTTCTATGTTTAATGGGTTTACTCTGATATTCATCTTTTTTATAAAATAGCCTATATTCTGATTTATGTTAGAAAGCTTACAGGAGCAAGGCAATATGAATCAGGTCACATAGCCACTAGCCAGCACAGGTTAAAGCAGTCATTAATGGTAAGATAGTAGCTCTAAATGGGTCCATATTGTAAACTTATCAGCAGGGTGTACTTAATGTATCATGTATAACTTAACATAAAACGCAGTATGTAATATTTTGAACACCATATTTGCTTTAGTAACCAGGTTTCATGGGCTTTGCTTTGTTTGCTTTGCCGAACACATCAGTTTCATAAATATGTTTTTGAATGTGACAAATTCTACTGCCCACAATTCTATGAACTCACTTTGACTATTCATGGCTCTGTGCAGATATTTGGGTCAAAAAAGGAATTTTCAATAACTTGTAAAGTATCCATACATGGAATTCAATAGAAAATAGCACACAATACCATGTTAGGAGCCATACTGGCCTCACTCCTGGATATTGTCCAATGCTGGTAATTCTAAATTTATTTTAACCATCCTAAAATGTTGTAATTTTTTCCCCCTAGATTTCCGACTTCAGTAGAACCCTAGGCTTGCAAGAAGTGTCACTTTTTTCTAGTGGAACAGATACTGTTGAAAACAATACATTCAATGCGCTGAGTAACTTAAAGGTCCTGGAAATCTGGAAAAATAAATTGACAAATATCCCTGGATTGCTGCCACCAAATCTAGAAGTCTTAAAGCTGGGAGATAATTCCATTGGTTTTATTCAACGCCATGATTTTGAAGGTTTAATGAAACTGAAGGTGCTTGAGATGCAGAATAATATACTAAGCATGTTATCATTTAATGTATTTTCTGCACTTTTACATTTGCAAAGACTGGTCTTGGATAATAATGGGATACAGACTATATCTGGCCAATCCAGACTCCCCTATCTGCGATATCTCAGTATGGAAAACAACAACCTACAATATCTCCCTGACAACTTTTTCACACATTTTACAAGCTTACAATACTTGGGACTGTCAGGAAACCAGCTTCTAAAGATTCCACTTCACCTGCCCAGGGCTCTCCAGCGCGTACAGCTGAAGAGAAATAAGATAAAATATATAAAGGTCAAGGACGTCAAACATTTGGAGAATCTTTCCGAGCTTAATCTCTCCGAGAATCATCTTTCTTCTGTAGATGGCATGCAGTTTCTCAGTAACCTATCTTCTGTTGATTTATCCAGAAACCAACTTGTCTCTCTTCCTTCTAAACTTCCAACCAAGCTACAGAGGCTGGACTGCAGCAATAATCAGATTTCTAGGGTAACAACTCATGACTTCAAGGGCCTTCAAAACCTCAAGCATTTGTTCCTGGATAACAATGTTGTGAGCCAATTTGATGATAAGGCACTGCATTGGTGCGTTCAATTATCCAGCCTGGCAGTGGAACAAAATCAATTAACTTCTGTCCCTTTTGGGTAAGTCTTAATTATGACTATACTACTTATGAGCGAATTAGCTTTTTATAAATATCTCCATGCCCTGTGTGTTCATGTATGTAAAAGGTACAATGATTCATTTACAAAGCACGAAAGCTAGCAATTCTTCCACTACAAAGTTTTTGGGGTTTTTTTTAGAATGCTTGGTTTAATTATTATTATTTGTTTCTTTGATCTTTGTTCATACAGATGTTACATCATTCTTTGTATATTTCAGGCTCCCGGTAAGCTTAACAAGGTTGGATCTTAAAGGAAACATAATAGAAGATATAAGTGAAGTTAGTTTCAAAAACCTAAAAAAGCTCCAAGTTCTGAATCTCCGAAACAATAAGATCACTACACTGGACCATCAAGTCTTGGAATGTCTAACACGACTCCGGCATCTATATCTTGATGGCAATCCTTGGAATTGCACCTGTAAACTGTTAACGGTCAAAAGAATCTTGATCGATAAAGGAACTGATATAAAAGGTGGGCAGTGCGCAGAGCCTAGCTCTATCCGTGGAGAAAGTTGGATGTCATCTGACAAGACTTTAAGACACTGTGAAAATATGTATAGTTTTGACAAAGGAAAAGAAAGCAGGAAAAAGCTAAAAACTGAGGAACTGGCAAATGTGGAGATACAAACTGAGGAAGATAATGATGATGATTACGATTATGACATGGAATACTAATTTCTGTTTGCAAAAGACCGTTTCATTTTCTCGCATAATTTTATTATTTCTTCAATTTAATCTTAAAATGTGTATTTCTCCGAAACTATGAAATAAGAAGGGATGTTTAATAATGCACAAAGAGAACAGCACCCTAGAGTTACTCTGTATTGACATTTATTAAGCAAGAAACAAGAACTCTGCAGCAGATCATATAAATGGATATATTGGGGCGGAGTGACATGGGGCACTTGAATGGAAACGTACAGTAGTCTGTCTATAAAATAACTTGTATTTTGGCTGTTTGTTCCAAGGATAAAATACAAATAAAGCTACTTGTATGTAAATAATTAACATTTGTGGAAGAAGCCACTGATGTAATATGTGTTATATCCCGCAGTCCACAAGGCCTGCTTTATACAAGATCCTCAACTTAAATAGAATAGTATATTTTTGAGGATGGATGGTGACACCCAGGGCCGACCCAAGACATAATGCCACCTGGGGCATAGCTTAAAATGCACCCCCCCCCCCCGAGGGTCATTATCTACCCTTCCTTTCCCCCACCGTTGTACTTCACTTTACCTTTCAGCAGTCCTGCGGCGAGTCTCCCTGCTCTGCCACGGTGCGCGCTGCTTTACTGCTGAGCGCCGGAAATGACATCATATTCCGGCGCTCAGCATTATAAGCCGGCACCGAGCCCCGCTCTCAAAAAAAAAAAAGGTGCTTTGGGCGGCAACTGCCCCACTCTGTTCCATGGTAGGGCCCGGCCCTGGTGACACCTGGAGAAGACAAGTACTGAAAGCTTTATTTCATGGTATTATTACAAATTCTCATGGTGGTAGTTGATTCTTAGAATCAATGTTTCAAAAAGCTTCTCTTACCGTTATGAGTTACCAAATAGTAGAGAGTTCTGAGCAGGGATTGGCAAAGTGTCTGTTCCAGGACACCAGTGCCCTTGGCAAGGTTTGAGATCATCATTATGGCAAATAGAAGGCATACTTGCCATATTATAATATGGCAATTGTCATATTACTTGGAGCAGATTGACCCTTAAGAGATGAGGCTTTGGTGTAAGGCTTACTTACTCCATCAGTTCTCCCTTGAACTGGCCCATTTAGACCATGGAGGTTTATGCCTAGTTGGTAAAGCCTTCTAGGGCTGTTGATGTTCAGTCACGTTCCATGAAAAGAAGTAGTCAGTAAGGTTGTGCACCAGATGTGCCATCTGTAGACTCACGTGAAGACTGCACTTGACCAAATGGTCATTTTTGCTACAGCTATTGCATTCTCTTGACTAGAATTTCAAAAGTTTTGTTTCAGAGTAAGTAGAATGTATAAGAACACGTAACAGAATTATCAGCTTGTGTGTGCATATGAATACTACATACTTTCTGGCAGCAATTTATACATGCTGCTCGGATGCATATGAAAGTCATATGTGTGGAAAAACAATGACAGCTGACTGTAGATACATGGAAAGGGTGACAAGAAGACACAGCAATGTGTGTTAAGTGGATAAAGTGAGCCAGGTGTATGGTTTTATCACCATAGCAACTATTGGATTGTTCCTGGCGATTGGACCAATCTACTGTAACTCTGGTGATAAGACAACTTTCTCACTTTTTATGAAAAACCAATAATTGCATTGATGGGAAATGCTGATGTTCTATATTTACATACAGCGGCTGGCAGGCAGGCCTGGGGGCAGTATGAGCCCACTCGTGGAGGCGGGAGTGCAGTGGAATCATGCTACATGACCCTCCACGAAAGGCACTGCCACTTGTGCGGTGCGTGAGCAGCTATAGAGCAGGGTGGCAGGCAGGGTAAAAGAGGAAGAGTGTGAGTGGGTGGGATTGATAGTAAGGTGTGTTAGAGTGAGTGTGTATGTGTAAGTGTGTATGTGAGTGCGTATATGTAGGTGTTTCTATACAGTACAGCACGCCCATGCTCTATAGATGATGTTAGGTATCAGGCAGTGAGTTGTGATGGGCTTTACGGCATGTGCTTGAATTACTGTGCAGTTCCAACCAAAGTCCATGCCACAGCAGTTCATTTCAGGCACAGTTTATAATCTTTCTGCACATGCCCGCCACGCTCCCAGGTGGCGCTCTCTCCAAACGAACCTCGCTCCCGTCCACTCTGTGATTTACGAAACCCTTTTGTAGGTTCCGGCTCCAACCTTCGCAGGCCACGTCACTCAGCCGCTTTCCCGCGGAAGTGACGATTCCTGATTTGCTAGCCAATAGCTGACACTGCCGTGCTCCCCGTGTTGCCGGTTGGATCATAATGTACGGGAGTGGGGCTGCGGAGTTACCGATGGCTCGGTGTCACTGACGGGGTGTCGGACATGTCCGTCGTGTACGCGCTGGCCTGGCGCTTCCTGCACGTGGCGCTGTGGGCCCAGCGCGCACTCCTCTTGTGGCTGCTCCGCTTCTGGGACTGGAGGCTGTGGCGCGCGGCGGTCGCTCTCCTCGTACCGAGCGACTTCGGCCTCCGCGAGCGAGCAGGAGCGCAGGCGGGACTGCACGTACCTGTCAACGCGGCGGGACCAGCTCGCTCAGCAGCCGTGTCGCTGCAAGGACCCGCGGCCCGACTGCGACTGCCGCTACCTGAAGCACCGGTGTGACTGCAAGTACCTGCAGCGGCTCCAGTGCAACATCCCATTCACCAGGCAGCAGAGCGACTGCAAGTGCCAGCAACAGGTGCAGGGCCGCTGCTTAAGGACTGATGTGTCCAGCCTGGCCAAGTTGCCCGTGCACGTGGGACTGATCATCAGTGAGGAGCAAGAGAGCTACACGGATGTAGCCAATCTAGTGGCGTGGTGCATGGCGGCCGGCATCTCCTATGTCAGCGTGTATGATAATCGAGGTATTATATCCGTGTACCTTTGATCTGCCTTGGCTGTCTAGTCTGGGAGGATGTAGACTGGAAGTAAAAGATCGATAAGCCAGTTTCTGGCAGCTGCTCTTTAGAGATGTCCTTTTCAGTGAGATATCACTGTATTAGCTTACAGAGAAGATGGTAGAGGCTGATACAGTGAGGGGATTTAAACCTGCATGACATAAGCATAAAGTGATCCTGAATATAACAAGGACTGATTAAGGTCCCTGCATCAGGAAAGAGACAGGCAAATGGTTCTTATCTGCTGTCAAATTATGTTTATGAAACCTATCATACTGACAACTGGAGAACGTCTACTGATGTATCCAGTCCGCTTATAGTACCTAAACAGCCCTGTTTAGGTGTGGTGTCCCTGCCCGGACTGGCACTTTGGGGTGGTGGTTGCCTGGCGAAGTCAGTGTGGCCGACAGCTGGATTTGTATGGCTGTACCATACAGATTTGTGCTCGGTATACCCGGCTGCGGAATACGTGAGCAGAAACAACTAACACCCGAGCTGATTCACTAGATGTAGAAAAGATGTTCTGATGTCCTCACATTTGATGACTGCAGGAGGAGGTAGTGAATGTAGAACAATGAGTTACCAACTCATGACTCTGTGACTTGCAGATACGTCATGGAAATGCCGTCAGATGTCTTTATTTAGTGTGCAGGACTGAAAACGATAGAACTTGGGGAACAAATGACACATCTGCTTTAAATAACCCTGCTGTTGAGCGGTGCTCGTTATGTGGCAAAAAGACAACACGAGTCAAGAGCATTTTCCTTTGAGACACACGAGACATTGCTCTTCAAATGCTTTTTCCTGCGACTAGGTGGGATTCTACCGCATACGTTGGCGACCCTATTTGTGTGCTTAAAGGGAAATGCATGTGGTTTAGGGCCTTACTTGTAATTCGCTACATCAGAGAAGTATTCTGAGTACTTTAACATAATATTGAAAAAAAAAATAGCTTCAGCTGCCCTCCTCCTTCTCCATCGTGACAATTCTGTTGGACCAAGGAGGAGAAGAGCAGATGCTGGAGCAGGGTTGCCTCTAACGTGCTAAGTAAGGGCTATATTTATTTGAAGAACGCATATTAAAGTACTCTGTCACTATTCCTCTGTAGTGAGGGTATCGGGGATACTAAAATGTCCCTTTAAGAAAAGAAAACTGGGTAGGGTGGTTCAAGTTCCCTTTTGCTGACTGGTAGACTTATGCCTCTTCAGCTATGTAGGTTAAAGATGAATCCGAGATGTTACAATAAAAGTAGATTGTGCAACATTGTAGAGTGTGCTGGAGCACTTGTTACGTGTTATAGATTGTACTTGGAGATAGAAATTTGTTTAAGCTGTCTGCTGAGCTGCATAAAGCGTTGTGAGAGAGGTTCTTAGGTGACGTTCTGATTGCCTGGATTGCCGGCTTTCTCAGCGCCCTGCCTATCAAAGTACGCTATCATTTCATTAAACACATTTCATTGAGTGGCTATGTATCATATGGCGGTAAAAAGACTTTTTTTCTATTCAAATTGCAAACATGCTCTAGGATTTTGTGTTTCGAGGTGGAGTTAGTATCACTCATGATATCATGACTAAATTGCCCAATCCAGTTTAGACAGACCTGACCTCCTAACAGAAATCAAACATGTTTCAGGCATTTAAACCGGAATACAAGAATGGTACTGAATGGGTTAATGCCCCCAAGTTTTTCCAGAAAGCATATATTTAATCATACGAAATCTAGCTTCGTTCAGCGTTTTTCCTTCTCACTATTGGTATGGGATACCCAAACACTAATAGATAGGAACTGAAAATGCGTCTTATCTCTTAATTGTTTTTACGTTTAAATCCTAATAGGGACACACAGAATGACAGATATTATAAGGTTTAGATGCTTAGCATTTTAATATATAAAAGTGGAACAGCATTTTAAATCCATCAACTACTGCTGGCTACACTGTGTTAGAGAAGAAATAGCCCTGTCTACATTTTTTAATTATCATTCATGGGCATTATGGAAAACACCATGAATAAAGTGATGAAGAACTGGAATAAAGAGAATAGCTATGATTATTTTAATTTAGATTACTTTAGTTTTAAATCATATCTAACATATTCAGCCCCTAAAACATCAGCAGCTGTTCCTTGAAAGTTTTATGGTCTTCCCCATTTAATTGCATGGGTGTATTCTGCAGAATTCAGCCAAAAGCATTTGCCCTGTTCCCCTGAACACATCTTCTGCCACGAGATATACTGTCCTCTAGTCAGCTTCATCTCTGGTGTGTGTGTATACGTATCCTGGACCTTTGTACATATATGCTCCTGTATTCCCTACTATGTTTGTGCAGATAGCTTAATGTAACAGAACATACATGACCATGGGTGCAGCCATTCAACCTTGCAGTAGACCCTGCTGGCTATCTTTGTCTTTAGAACAAGTGATGAAGGCAGGGAAGTTAACAGTGAGTTTTTGTACTTTAAATATAATATGAGAGATCTTTTAAATGTTAAGGAAATAACCTATATTTACAGACGGAGGTAGCAGGGGTTGCAAATTCTAGTTGGTTTAATTAAGCCAATAGTACTTCAAGGTGATCTTGAACAGCATTGCTTTCTGGTAACTAGTCGGTGTGGGTTTTAGATGGTTTCAGCTGCTTCTGCCTGTTTACCGTTAAACACAAATCCGGAACAAGTAAATAAGCTAATAATGACTCGCTTTTTTTTGTCCTTTAAGGTCTCTTCAAACAAAATAGCTCCAAGCTGATGGATAAAGTGTTAAAACAGCAGAAAGAATTATTGGACCATGAGTATTCCAAGAACACTTTTGGTTACGCAAATGGCAGCGTTGACAAAACAGATAAAGGTATGTTTCTCAGCGACGTGAACGTTCATGTGGAAATAGCTAGAAGATATGAGCAAAAAGTACATATAATAGGCTTCCTTCTCAATGCGCCAATTGTTCACGTTTTTTGTGTTCCAGCAGTTTTATTAAATAGAGAATACTCTGTGCTAACAGGAGGCGCTTGTTTACTGGACTTTCCTTTATTATGTATTGCTAATGGCATCCTTCTCCTGCCAAGTCCTTTAAGACCCTATCGGATATCAGGCTTAATATTCCCTTTGGGAGCCGATGCAAGCTCTGGAACTTGGGCTTTATTGTTGTCGCAAGCTCTATTTTACAGGTTAAATATGACATTCAGTCCTGCTGTAAACTCAGAGCTGTAATTTGCTCCTTTTGCGCCTGAGGCAAGAATGGAAAATTGTGCCCCCAGCTATATTTACAGAAGCTATTTTATTTACACTGCCCTTACACACACCTGCCCATAAACACACACATACACATATACACTGCCTTTACACACACCAGCCCATAAAAATGCATATACACATACAATGCCCATATGCACTTGCGCACATACACTGCCATGACTCACCCCTGCCTTTATACAAACATATGCACATAAACACACCAGCTTACAAACACACATACTTACACTGCTCTTACACACACCTGCCCATATACACACGTACACTGCCCTTACACCCCCTTCTCCCCATATCTTACCTTTCTCATCTTCCATCTTCCGTTAAATTTTGGGACCTCAAGGTCTATCGCTTCAGACCTTCACTATAATTTGTCGGTGCATAGTGATTAGGGAGCACTGAAGCCGATGTCTGAAGTGATGGACCTTGCGCTCCCTAAAGTTGGGCCGTTTAGAGAGAGATTGCGATCTCCCAACCAGTCCTGCAGGCCGCAGCTGCTGATCGAGAGGCTGTGCGCCCCCTCGCGGCTGTGCGCCCCCTCGCGCTAGACACTGTCGCCTCACCCTTCCTACCGCCCTGTGTAAACTACTTCTGTACAGGGCAGAGAAGTGATCTGTTGTCTTCTATTGTGTGTCATATGTCTAAGGTTCATCAGAGCAGATGCCATTAGTTGCAGTTTTACATTTAATTAAACTTGGTATGGGTCTTAGAAGCATCCACACTTAGAAATCTCTAAGATTTCCCATTGAAAGTGTTATTTATCTTTTTACTAGAGGTTGTGTCTTCTGTTTCTGTTGTCTTGCATCCTAAGTTCTCTGTCTTTTCTTTGTTTTAAATCTGGAAAGCAAAAAATGTTGCGTACGTTCCACTAAGCCTGTTGTATATCAGGGGCGTTCAACGTGTAGCCCGGGGGCCAATTGTGGCTTGCCGGACTTCGCGTGAGCAGGGCCGGAAATCTCCCGGTGGGCCGGCTGGTCCGTGCACTGATTACTCCCAGTCCCATCACATAAGATTCTATCTTATATTATGTGTCGAGCACTGATGTTCTCTTTATGTAGTATACATCGCTGCTGAGGAATTCTATTTTATTTATTTCTATAAAATGGCCACCAAAATCCTCAGCACCAGGCCCGTGTGATGCTCTAAACCCGGCCCTGATCAACTCTGTGTGCGTCAGCCAACATAAATCCTGCTTGTACCCACAGTGTGCTCCAGGCTTGTGCAGTTTTATTTGGCTAAACTTTTTTACTGCTTAAGTAATTTAGTCTTAATAGAATTACATAAAAGTTGATCAAAAAAACTTTTCCACTGCTTTTTTTCATTATCGCCAAATTAACCCTGTATTAATATGCATTATAAAGCTAAAAAGGCCATATTTTCTCTCAGTGAAAAATGAGTGCGGCCCACGCTCACATACATTTCTGATGAAGTGGCCCACTGCAGAAAAACCTTGCACACCCCTGTCGTATGTGGACCAAATTCCAGCACGCTGGGGTTTACGTAGGATAGATGTACTGAATATGTCTTGATGGGCTTCAAATATGTTTAAATAGGCTATATCCAAAGAGTATATATCAGATTATTTAGGCAGTATGTAAATGTGTTCATCAATACATATTATATAGATATGGATGGAAGAAAATGGTTAGAAAATGTTAATTTATTTTTTTCTTCAAACATTATCAATCGTGGATGCAGTCTTAAGGGTTCTAGCTGTGCCTATTAATATTACTCCACCAGTCAGCTCATGGAGACTGGGTGTTCAGTCTAGAAAGATATGTATATATCATTCTATATATCTAAAATGTGTGTGCCAATGTTTCAATCGCCTCCGGCAAAGGGCCCTTTGCTATGCATTTTTCTGTTATATGTATTGCTTTGTTTTATGTTCTGTTAGGACTCTAACCCCAGTACTAACGCTTCCGTGTGCACTCTTTAGCTCCCAGCCGTTTGCCTGTGGTCAATATACTATCTCCAGAAGATGGAAAGGCTGAAATTGGAAAAACTGCCCAAAGATTCTGTAAGTTAGTAGCAGAGAAAAAGAACCAACCAGGAGACCTGGATGTGAATGTATTAGACAACTTACTAAGAAGTGAGTACGCGTGCAAAAACACTTCCCTCCCGTTTTACGATACGCGAGACAAATATTGCTGAGCTAATGTGGATTTTCTTTCCTAACCCAGGTACACAAAGCTTCCCTGACCCTGATCTAATACTGAAATTTGGTCATGTAGCCAGTACTTTAGGATTTCTACCATGGCACATTAGACTTTCAGAAATCATGTAAGTATATACTAGCGCTCTATAGGGGTGTTCAGAGCCCCCTCATCCGGTTCACTGAATCAAACTCTATCTCAAATTTCAAGTACAAATACAATGCCTGCATTTAGCACTCATGCCCTCATTGGAGATAAGCGATATTAAGCGATCTTGAAATGGCAAGCTGGTATTTTTAATAGTGTTGCATCTTCCTAGGGAACTCAACTGTTTGTATGTGCTATAGCAAGTTCAGGACACAAGCCCTAAAGTAGACCTCTCACGGTTTTTAGATGTAACTGTAGCATACATGTAAGCAGTTGAGTATGCTTTGAAAATGTATTGTACACACACATACAGACATGACGACAAGCCAATATGGGGTTTCTAATGGAACAAAAAGTATTTATGTTGAGCAATTGCAGTCGACATTACATTGTTTTGTAGATATCATTTTAAATTCTAGAGCTGATGTAGACTAAGCAAATGCACATGAAATGTTGAATTGTTTTTTTCCCCTCCTCAGTTCTTTACCTTCACATGTGAATATACGCTATGAAGACTTTTATTTCGCTCTCCGTTGCTACGCGGGCTGTGAGCAGCGGCTTGGGAAATGACCTTGTCACTTGAGTTCCACCCAGCTTTTGTCTCAGAAGGACTCCATACCTCTGTTTACAAAGGAATGAGATCCAGCCAAGATGGTTCGTGGGTCCTACCCCAGCTGTGGACTTACAATTTGTCATCTATCTGCTCATTAATGTGTCTTAATGCACAGTTTGAGAAGTGTCAGCAGCCAATTCAGGGAAGCATGAACAATAAAACTTCTGAACTAGTTTGGTACAGATTGTGTGGATAATTCTGTTCATGTCTCACGTTGGTTGCCTGATATATAATCACGGTCGGGCCTTTTAAGATATCTGCTACCAGATGCAGGGGGCAAGGTGCTGTTAAGCCTTGCTACATCATGAAAGAGCTGCACCACACCACAAACTACCTAATAGAAAAAAAACTCCGTCCTGTTTTGTTCCCCTTCATTTTTGTTTTGTTGACCAGAGCTGAGGGAACATTTATACGCACACACCTGCTGCGTGAAAGCTAAAGAGAATGAGTTCACTGCAATAAAAAAAGGGTTTTGTGCATTTTGTCTACCAAAAGCATAGGATCGTCGATTGAATTTCTTGAGCGAGGGCCTGCCTATTGATGTGAAACTGAGGTTTTTGTTTCCCATTTTAAGAGAAGGACAAAGTTCATGCAACCAGACCAAAAATGGAAGTTTTTCTTTTAAATCGAACGTTTGGGAATTAATGTAGCCCACGAACAACACTGTTTTTTTCTTTTTTGTGTTTTTCAATTGCACTGAAATTACAGGATAGCCAACTGAGGAAGTCTGATCACAAGTATGTGATTGAAATATTAAACGTATACAAGCAAGGTAACCTTGCAAGATGTATTGAAAGCTTCTCTGGTATTTTGCAGACACTTGTAGTCTCTCACTGTTTTTTCTTTGCATTAGGAAAGGCCGGTCCTGGCGAGTTTCTCCTGCAAGGCTTAACTGGCTTTTTATAATACGTAGCTCGATGAGATAGCTATCCGTTCCACACGATCACCATAGCTCTCGCAGGAGAACCTTGCTTGGGTTGCCTCTTCGTAATGGATAGTGAAATTAGTAAGTTGACTGCCGCTTATTTGGAAACCCCTGCCTTAGAGAATAACCCCCACTTCCTGAATTCAGCTTCTCTGCTGTGTTCACATTGAAGTCACCAAAATCAGCTCAGGGGGCTGCTTAATGTGATTTTGCCAAGTGCTCTAACCCTACGTGGAGCTGGCCAAACATTCACTACGCTTTAGCTAGACTGGTTAAGTCCATAATTCTTTTCAGTTCTATAGGTAGAGTGTTTTACCATGTTGGCCACAGTAATAATGGCGATGGGTACAACTGGGGGGGGGTATTTATTGGCTGAGTACAATTAGTTCTACTTTGCCAATAACGTTTATCCCATTGACTCCACCTGTCCCGTATTTTTTAGTTAGGCCTTTCAGTATTTCAGACCAAGCTTGTATGATATGGTCAATTTCTGAGTCACTGCTTTAGCACTTATCCTTTTTTTAATGCATTTTATATGCTGTAAAGGCGGTAGGGATTTTACCGAAATCTCCCTAAAGAAGTTGCTGTTCATCTCAATTCTTTCCACAGGCTTGACTAGTAATGTGTTTCGATTTTGTTTCAGGATTGTTTTCTCTCGTAAGTAGCATTGAGAAACATGCACTGCCTGAAATCCTGGTATGATTTTTTACAATATACTACCATTCAAAATTCTGGGGTCACTTAGCTGTTTTTAGGAAAAATAAGGCGATTTCTAGCCGTGCTAACATAATTGCAAAAGGGTTTTCTAATGATCAGTTAACGTTTTGGATTAGCCAACATAACATGCCATTTGATCACAGGAGTGATAAAGGCTCTCAATACACCTGTAAAGATATTCAGATATCGGTTCCAGCTACAACATTAATAATGTCTGGACTGTATTTCTGATCCATTTGACGTGACTTTAAAGGACAAAATGTTTATTTCCAAAACAAGGACATTTCTAAGTGACTCTAAACTTTTGAATTTTAGTCTACTTCATGGTAAAAAAAAATTAAGACCCCTTGTGATTAAATGGCATCATATTTTTCAGAAACCAGGGGATATGTTTGGAAATTAATTTGACTTGTTTCTAAAAAGCCAAATGTAACTACATATTTTCATTACCATTTGTGTAGTATATGCTTCAAATAACACTTTTCATTTTTTTTTGATCCTCAAAACAAGTTATATTTAGAACCGTAATAAACTGCAGTTGTTTGATACCCACAATAATTTAAAAGTGCAATAGTGTCCTGCAGTGGACACAGAATTTCAAACCTGTGTGAGTCCCATTTTTAAAGACATATTGTGTATTAGGTTTTAATTAAGTTTGAACTTTATTATATATCGACTAAATAAATAGGCTCATTGGAGAGATGAAGTTCTTCCACCAAAATTCTGCATGCATTTTGTTTTGCGTTTCAGTGGAAACAAATTGCAGTTAATATCTAATAAAATGAGCTGCACCCTCTTTATGTGAGTATTTCTTAAGACTTTCCTTATACTGTATAAGCAATACTTCACAAGTCCCCAGAGTCTGGGAGACCCAGGCCACGTCATTTGCTGCTTTCTGATCTATATAATGTATGTTTATTTTAAAGGAGATGTTAATAGAAATTACGCCCCGGGGCACATTCCTTCCCTGTGATATAGTAAGATATTTGGGAACGATCGCATCCCCATGAGTAGCAATGGGTATAATACAATATATTCTCAATACTCTCCTTTTCATTAACATTTTTCTGTTTCCCATCTAAATATATAGTCGCCAGTCTTATACCTGTATTTATCGGGATTTCCTTTAAAATGCAACTTTTTAGCATTCAAATAGATAGACTATCGGAACATTAATTAAATGCTGCGAATGCTAGGTTAATTTAATGCAAAAAAATATTATGCTGTTTCTGTGCTTTCCTAAGTCCTCTTTACACTACTTTGAAGACATACTTGCGTAAAGGGTGTGCATTAAATAAATTATATTTTTAATAATCCTAAATTTGTTCAAATTGCACTTGAAATTTACCTACGCAGCCCAATTATGGGTTTATATTAAGTGGCTTTAACAATTATGCCAACCATTTTATGCATCTCTGGGGCTTAATCTATGAATGTATGTGAAATGCTAATATCAATTCCATATACTTATCCATGCCATTCGTACAGAGGAGTATTTTTGTGTCCTGTTTTGCAGTAATGTCTGGCTACATGTACATATTGTGAAAAGTTTTTATGGTTTAAATATATGTACCAAATTTTAATATTGGAACATGAAACATTGTATGAGAATAGTTTAAAAATAAAGTCTAAGATGCTAATCTTGTTAATAGTATTGTGATTGGGCATGTGAGGTAGGATACTTGTCAGCCTGCTGTTAAAGCTCACCCCAGAGGCTTACCCAATGAAAATGTCTACTAAAACAACATAGGGTTATTTACTAAAAGTCATTTGGGGTTGTTTTTGTGGTCGAACAGCTATTTAAGATTGTTTCAACGTGCAAATTTCACTAAACGTTACTTAAACGTGTGTGTGTGTGTAGGATCAATTATGGAGTCGCCCCATGGGGCTTAAATAAGTAACATTAACTCTTTATCTGTCACCCAGCATTTTTTACAAAATGCCCCTTATCCCTTTGTTATTATTATTTATAGTTTATATAGAGCCATCAAATTCTGTGGCGCTGTACAATGGGTAGACAGGACATAACAAGTAGTATGTAACATAACAGTTTGACTTACAGAGACAACACATTAAGAGGGCCCTGCTCAAGCGAGCCTACAATCTAGAGCAGGGGTGTCCCAAGTTTTTTCTGCAGTGGGCCGCTTCATCAGAAACGTGTGTGTGTCGCACGCAATTTTCACTCAGAGAAAATATGGCCTTTTAGCTTTATAATGGATAATAATACAGGGTTAATTTGGCAATAATGAAAAAAAGCAGTGGAAAAGTATTTTGATCAACTTTTATGTAATTCTATTAATACTAAATTACTTAAACAGTAAAACAAGTTTAGCCAAATAAACCTGCACAAGCCTGGAGCACACTGTGGGTACAAGAAGGATTTAAGGTGGCTGGCGCACACACAGAGTTGATCAGGGCCGGATTAAGAGCATCACACGGGCCTGGTTCTGAGGATTTTAGTGGCCATTTTATAGAAATAAAATAGAATTCCTCAGCATTGATGTATACTACATAAAGAGAACATCAGTACTCGGCAGATAATATAGGATAGAATCTTATGTGGTAGGACTGAGTAATCGGTACACTAAAAAAGTCAACACACGCCTGAAGCCACAATTTACTGCTACTAATCCTTTTTAATAAGAGTAAATAACACAAAACATTTACTTTTCCTCTCACTAATTTCTGGGCCAAGAAAGTTTTGTCCTCTGAAGTGACTACAAATTCAGGGGGGTGTTTTATCTCTGGATAAATAAAAATTCTATTTATTCCTACACTAAGTGCCAGAAAACAGAACACACACACACATCCCCAACCCCCCCCCACACACAGGGAAATTCACAGTGGGCCAGTCCGGTCCTGCTAACGCCTCTGATCTAGAGGATATGTTAATCTGAATCCTAATTTGGTAGTAGATTGAAAAATAGCATTTGGTGGCTAAAATATGGAATGCATGCTTCAGTTCAGTCCTCTGTTTGACATTGACTTGTAATTGACATGTCAGATTTCTACAGAGCCTTTTGTCATAGGTGCTCTTGAGCCGCTTTTGGAAGTATCAGCATTTCCTCAACTGAACCCTTTGGTGAGGTGGTTGTGTTGGGGAAAAACTCACCTGGAGGTTTGCTTAGTAGATAGACTGCATTGCTGCTGTATTTAGTTACTGGATTCAGAAATTGAGGCTTCAGTCTCTCTCCTCCTCCTTTTTACACTATAGCACCATTATGTTCCATGACACTGTACAATGGGAAAACAGGACATAAATGGTTAATTACATTAGAATTTGGACTTGGAAACAAAAAACATGCTTACAGTCTTGAATTTGCAGCCCTTGCAACAAAACACCCAAGTGACTGTAAAAGCCAAACAATTTAGATCAGTAAAATGTCTAATTTACATATTATAATTATAAATGTACAAAAAAAGAGAAATTCATAATGTAAAAAAATCAATTGGCCAGTTGGTGGCAGCATAAAGCAGGTTGAAACGTTCTGTGAACCGAGACTATTAATCACCCTAGTTTAGTAAAATGTATTTTACCAAAAAATATATTTTGTTATAAAACATATATTTAAAATATCAAAGCCTATACAAAATCCAACAAACAATATAAAAATTAAGTGCTTTAGATTAAAAAAAGTCCCCATGTATGTATCTATAAATAAGCAGGATAACAAAAAGATGTATAGTGTAATATTTACTTCAATATTTGCAGAGAAAATAGAAGTCACTTCAGAAAGTTATGACGTATTCATCCCACTATATGATCCAAGGGCACCTCTGATGTCTCAGGATGAGGAAATTTAGGTTTCCAAAAATATCAAGAGGAGACAGATATATATTTGTAATTCTGTCTTCAGTATATAATTATTTTATTTCAATAATGCACTAACATTTGTATAGTAAAGATCTGTGAAAAGCTAACACAGGGAATGTATTCGTTTTTCACATGTTTAGTGGTTATTCCCACATATTGTAGGCCACAAGGGGATTCAATTAGATACACGATATGGACAAAAGTATTGGGACACCTGACCATTACACCTACAGGGACTTTTATGACATCCCATTCTAAATACAAAGATATTAATATGTAGTTGGTCCCTCCTTTGCAGCTGTAACAGCTTCCACTCTTCTGAGAAGGCTTTCCACTAGATTTGGGGGTGTTTCTGTGTGAATTTGTGCACATTCATCAAGAAGAGAGTTTGTGAGGCCTGGCAGGCAATCTCTGTTCCGGTTCATTCCAAAGGTGTTTGATGGGGTTGAGGTCAGGCTCTGTGCGGGCCAGTCAAGTTCTTCTACATCAAACTCATACAGCCATGTCTTTATGGACCTTGCTTTGTGCACTGGGACATTCATGCTGAAATAAAAAAGGGCCTTCCCAAAAATGTTCCCACAGATTCTTCAGAGCAACTCATTTTTCTCACTAATGTTTATAAATGTAGACTGCTAATTTGGGAATTAACAAATTGTGTAGATTTACCTCATCATCATGATGATGTGAATCGCTCAGAATATCTAACCAATAAAAAACAGTAGTTTTGCACAAGTTTTGAACATGATGCTGCTACTTGGACTTGGATGGTGATGAAGACAAATTAGAAAACAACTGGTCTGGAAAATCGCATGATGTTTTGTAAGGAATTACAAATTGTATTACTACTTCCGAGCTATTATTATATTGAAGTACACGTTGTGACAAGGCTGCTTTAAAAGTTGCATTATCATCATAAAAACTGCATAAAAGTTGGATGTCTTGGAGTCAATTGTGAGAAGAAAATCGAAAAAAGTGTGTCTATTAGGGTGTCAATCACCACCTCATCATCACCAGTACCAGTGCCACCACCCCCATCAGTGTCTATATGGCAGTGAGTCATGTTGCACTTCCAACAACTGGGGCGGAAATTAACATTATGAAATATTTCATCATTGACACACACTAGTAATGCGCTAATATGCTACATGTACAAGAGGAAGGTAAGCAAAGGCAAAGATTTCAGACACATTCTCACTAAGACCTTATATTAATTATATAAACAAGTGGTTGAGGTAGTTATATGCACTGTATATCAATATGTTTTTTTTTGGAGTTGAAAAGCGAGAGATGATGTGATAGAAACATTTAAATATATCAAGGACTTTAATAACGTACAGGAGGAAAGTTTATTTAAAAGGACAAGAAATGTTCCAACAAAATGTCATAGTCTAAAATGAGAAAGTCAGAGGCTAAAATGTAATTTAAGGACGTTTTATTCTACTGAGAAGCTGACATATAAGAGCCTCACAGAGGTAGTGGCAGAGTGGCTGCATTTAAATATGCATTTGATGGGCATATGGCTGTCCTGAATCTAAGACAAGACCAAAGTTTGAGACTTTACAGCTGAAGGCAGGCTAGATGGCTGAATTACCTGACATCAATTTCTTACGTTTTTTTTTTTATATTTTGGATTTTTGTTTTGGTTTGCTCTCTAGAAGTGAGTACTACATCATAACTAGAGATCCCATATAGGGTATCTTCAAACCCCAGGGATCTCTTCTGAAACAAGAGAAACCATATGTGATGTCATGAAGACTTTGGTGATACAGGGGAACCCCTCTAGCAAAGTCCACAGTGCTCTTCTCATACAGCTGCAAGCTCTGCTCTCTTGATCACACTATTAGACCTTTGAGTCACCCAAGGGGATCCACGGCAACATCAGCAGTTACGTCAGTGGAAAGAAACAGAAGTTCAGACATTTAAATCCCCTTAATTTGAAGACATTCATTTCAAGCGCTCTCACATTAAGTCACCGACCTTCGGGCCACATATTTTGGCCCCCTGGGGGGGGGGTAGAAAGCCTGAGCTCATTGGCCAACAGCAGAGATTTAGACATTGTCTAAATAATTTAATATAGATTTTTTTCTGTTATGTTCATATTATTGTGAGTTTCAAAACACTATGATGACCTCCCCAAAGGGGTTATTTTTTACATTTGTTAGTTTATATTGTCAAGTTAGCGTGGAGGGTGGTTAGTTAGATAGGGCTAGGTAGGGGTATAAAAATAAAAAAGATTTTTTGGTAATTTTTCCTATTTATACTAACTGTACATAATTTATCTGTAAAACTGTGACTGTTTTTTTTACCTCAAGATTTTATTAATAAAAAATAATGTCTTACATTTACCAATGAGTTTTTTTAATGTGTAGATATATATAAATATAATATATATATATATATATATATATATATATATATTGCAACTCTTCCCAAGTTTGGTCTAAAGGCTGTCCTGTACAGCGGGCAATTACTTTCAAGGGATCCATGTATAAAGTGGATATAGAGGCAAAAGGCAATAATTGTTGACCTTATTTGCATGCGCCTACCCAGAATTCCTTGTGGTTGTGGCAGCACCATGAGATTTCTGAGGTAAAAACAAGCCTATTGGCTTGTCTGGTGTCTGTAGATGAGTGTTTAATAATGCTTCTACTAATATATATATATATATATATATATATAGGTACACTCAATGAGGGAAATAATGGATAAAGAAAGACATAGCAAACACCAAAATTCGTATGGTTCTGTAATTTAAAATAGCGCTGGTCTTTAAGTGGTTAATTATTAAACTGTCAGAATGTGGCCAATGTAAAGTTTGGGAAGCCGAATAAAGGCCCCCAGTGACCTGCTCCAGGTCGGTATCAGAGATGGTGGCGCTGTCCAGCTGCTGAAGCAAACTGCCGCGCTAAAGGACGACGAGAACTACGAGTCCCGTCATGCACCAAGTCAAATACGAATGGTCTCTGGAAAAAAAAAAGAGCAAAGACCCTTGAATTGGCGCTCTCTATTGGTGGACGATGGGCTCTGCATGACAAACGCGGGCTGTTGGTAGCACAGCCCACTACCCTCATATTCTTACGAATTCAGTTGCTAACTCACTCACACCCGTGTCCGCTGAGAGTCCGTGACAAGAACACGAGCTGCAGCGCCCACGGACAGCGGATTTCAGCCAAGATTTGGGTGGCGCGTTGCCGTAGAGACTGAGCGCACCTTGCGCGTTGGCTTTGTTGTTGCGCCCGTTCATCGGAATCGACCGCTTCATCACAATTGAGTGACTTGCTCTAATCGTGTTGTAGAACCTGTGGCTTCTCATTGTCCTCCCTGGAGCCTCTCCGCGCCTTCTCCGGTTGCACCAGGTCCTGCTGCAGCTGGCAGGATCCGGGCTGGGGCTGCTGAGCATCTTTCTTTGGTAGTCAGAAGATGCACCCAGCCTTCTGAAACCAGAGCAGCGATGATTCCCGAACAGACAAACCATGTCGTGTCCACCATCGAGAACATGCCGGCTGAGAACATCTCTACAAGCGCTGGTCTTCTGCCAAGGCTGAAGAAAGTCTTTAACAGGTGAGTCCTTATGGACGGACATTGTATGAGGTCCTACCATGTCCTCATCTGATCACTGGGCAACTTTTGTGGAATGAGTGCTGAAGTTTTGCAGATGCAAAGCTTTTTTTTCTTACGGAGAAAAAATGTACCTGATTCATGAATATGCTCCACATGGACCTCATTACCTTGAGAAGGCTAGTTAATGGTCCTTTTTAGAGAATATTCGTAGATTTGCAGATTATGATTGTCAACCGAAGTACTAAAGTTCAGAGTGCCGGATAATAGATTGCTGTTTCTGAAATTGTCTAGATATTGTGTTTCATTCCCCAGCAAAGACCTGTGTGCCTACTGGATTTCCTGCAATTACAGAGAGATTCTGGATTACCAGTGGTTAGGATGTAAAGACCTATTCTGGAGATCTGTAATCCTGGTTGCTAATAAATGGGTTAGGTTCAAATCCCCTTGTGTAATGTGAGATGATTATACAGATGTTAATGTCCTATCCACTAAAAGTGATGGCTAACCCTTGTGAACTAAGTAAATGCCGTGTAGGCTAAATTTTGTACCAGAAGAATATGCAGTCACCACAATGTCTCATGGAAAGATGTGCTCATTTTTTAATGGCTAGCTGTTTAGGTTGTCCAGAACATGGACCTTTTCTGTGTTTTATGTTGATGTTAGTGGACTATTGGCCCTAAACAAAGTGGTTGATGCTATTATTTGAGTGCTTGTACTGCTTTTATTTTCAGTTGCATGATAAGTAATAGTCTTCATTATATCTTACAAAAATGGTTTGGGGCATCTACTATCACCCTGTTGACTTCTCATGAGGAAACTTAGACAGTGGAGGTGGTTGAGCAGCAAGGCAGATAGAGGGCTTCTGGTTGTTTACAATGTTACCTGGGTTAAAAAGACAACACCTGTAAAACCGGGAGGGGGGGGTTGGGGAATGGGGCACTTGTAGCATTTGGCCAAGGGGCCACATCCATCGAAGGAACAGAAGAAATCTGTAGGACAAGCTTTCCAGCTCTTCTCTGTGTCAAACTGAATATTCATGTTTGTAAAAGAGGTGCCATGGACTTATCTGTGCCCTGTATTGTATTTGTATACAAATCGTGAAGTCTTGAACAATTATGTTTATATGATATGTTTGTACAATAATCTGGCCGAACATTTTGAAGAATTGTAGAAGATATTTGAAGACCAATATAAGATATAAGAACCTTCAGAATCCACATACTTCATAAGTACACATTTCATCCTTTAGATAACTGTGATTTCATTTTTCACTTTTGCTCATTAATAAGCACTGTGGATATAACTGTGGATTAAAGCATTAACCACAGCTACCATCACACTCAGACATTCATGAGATTACCATGGGGTTATAAATTCCATATCTGCTGGAGGGTCAAATAATCCGTAATATTTTGAGTCATAGCATCAAAATTGCAATATGTTACTGGTTCTTCATGGATTGGATTTCCTGCTTTTTGCAAGGTTGCCCTTGTTTGATTATCTCACATCCATATTTCTGTGAGTGGATACTTTTTTACACATGTCTTTAATGTATTCCGGAATATAGGCTTGAGAGTAAAACATCCTGTCGTTTTTTTTTGCACTGGAACATAAAACAGGGCAATCCTTTTCAAAAAGTAAAAAGGGACAATTCCTGCATCCCGTCGCTTTGAAGGACCTCTTTTGTTCACTTGTGATGAGTGAAAAAGCCTTAACAATTTAGCACAGTAGCTGGCCCCAACCCCTGTGCTGAATTATGAAGTTTTAATGAATGGAACTGGTGAAATGGCAAATTCCAGTTTGGGAAGTGTTTCAGAGCAGGAGAAATTTAATGTGGTATGGCAAGAAAAATAGGTTCTTGGCTAGCTGCTCCCATTAAAACGATATGACATGTAAGGTAAGAAGTGGGTGTTTGTGTGAGTTAATAAGATGATTCACCATCAGATGCATAAACTGGGGACTATTATCTCTGTATCCAGGAGATCTTATTCTTACTTACAGCCAGTGGTAAACTGCCTATGTTGTAGTAGGTACAAGATGCCCATGGCATGTCCAGGATACCACTGTATACATGATAGAACCAAATATCAAGTTCAACACACTGGGACAGTAACTTTCAGGTCTGATGATAAACCTCATTCTTTACTGCCCTTTTAACTAGCGCTTAACTGCCCTTTTTAATAACCCTGAAACCGTCCACCAGTTGCATCACAATTTCTTGCTTTGCCTCTTGACCAGGAACTCACGCTACTACAGTAAGTGGTTACTGAAGAGACATATTTACATCGATTGAAATTACCATTGGGGGAGATGAATAAAAGAATAAATGGGTTGTCTAAATAGGAAACAAGCCTAAGTTTAGTGATCACAGACCATCTTTACTCAAAGGCCACTGGCAACCTGCACCTCCTATGTTGGAGGTACCAGTGGGCCAGAGTAACTGCTAACATTTTGTGCAATGCTACACTTGAGAGATCAGGAGCAGCAAGATCCTCACAGAGGCAGCTATCTTTCCCGCTCCATTTTTTTTGTGAAAAGCTTGCATGCATAAAGCTATTTCTTTCTAGCAATCAAAGAGCATTTGTTGAAGACTCTCAGAGACCCCCATTTATGCCATAAAAAAGAACATGGGTTACAAGTGATTAATGAAGTGTCCATTCTGAATGTGCTTTTCTCTGTAACAGTAAAACAGGAAACACAACGAGCGTTGGGCTAAAAGACTTTTAACAAATGGACCTCGGCTGGACCCTGACGT
>VKOC01000005.1:22715162-22760049 GCA_009364415.1 Spea multiplicata | reverse complement strand
GTGAGAGAAACTGCCTGAGTCTGTGTGTGTGTGAGCGAGAGACTGCCTGAGTGTGTGTGTGAGAGAGAGACTGCCTGAGTCTCTGTGTGTGAGAGAGAGACTGCCTAAGTGTGTGTGTGAGGTTTTTAGTGGATACTAGGAAGTGGATACTAAAAAAATTGAATCCCACCACTGTATGTTAGTATGTGTTAAAGTGAATATCTGGGTGTGTTATCTTTACTTTTTCATTGTGTATAGAGTTTCTGATTTCATTATAGCATTATTGCCATGCTTATTTGTTACTGTTCTTATTCCCTTATTGTTTCTGGAGAAGTGTCTGGTTTTAAGAATTGCTTTTCCCTCCACTCACCTCAGGATTCATTTGAATAGCTTGCTTCTCAGCTTGCAGCTCCATACATAGCAGGCCAGTAAAAGCATTACTTAGGGACCATTTTAACCATTTTTTAATTTTATTTTATTGTACAAGTTTTATAGTACAAGTTTTCTGTTTCTTATATCAATAACCTTCCACAAGATGGCACTGCTAATTGCGATATTATTTGTGAAAGCCAGAGAGGGAAGACAATCATTTTTGCAATCCAAAATATGTTTTCATTATTATAAAAATCCAGTTATTACAATATTATAAATAAAATATGAGTTTAAATATTACACAGGGTATTATAAAGGCCTGTAACATTATTTATTAATCTAATACAGTGTGAAAAGACTAAAAGTTAAGTGATTTTGGAAATTCACAATGTAATGTCTAATCGCTGAAGTTTGCGGCATGCACCATTTAGAGATTAACAGTAGAATGTTGGTGCCATTGACCTGGACACATCAGTAAATTAAATGTTGGACCCCTTAATCTGCATTTTTTATTTTGTTTCCAAACATGCCATAGTCTATGTCCATGGACTGGGGCCAGTACAGCACAACTCACATATTTATGTGCACTCATTTTGAGGTATGCGTCCCTAAATGCGTTTGGGAGAGGGCCCTAGAAGGTCTAGCCCTCCCTTTGCTTTAACCAGGGAGGGAAGGATGGGGCTACAATTCTTCAAAAGAGGAAAGATGGGAATCTGGTTTTTCAACATTTTTCTGAATGACAAAATGAAACACGAGGTATGTGGGGCTTCAATGAAAAATATGAGGTATGTTTGCCTTAAAGGCCTCTAAAGCAAAAATATTGTCTGTTAGTTACATCAGAATAAAAGACAAAAACATTGGTTCTATAGAAGTTAGGTTGCATACAAAAGAAAAGAAATTGGCTTGTGCCTTCACCACCAAAATGCACAGGATAATGTCTCCACTGTATCTTAATGGTATCCAGTGAGGTCACATAAATACGCTAAATTTTGTTACAGAATTGTGTTACCGGTAATTAGGTAACCCAAACTTTCCAGACAAACATGAGATATCAGTATATTATTTAGTTTAAACACCCCATAGAGTAACCCAAGGCTCTACCTATATTGGTGACTTCAGAAGCTAAAAGTGCTTCTGAAATATAATGTATCTTTTACAATTTAGAGGCTCTCAATGGACAGTTAGAAGGGCAAATAGAAGAAGGTGACCTTGAAAACAAGGCGATCTAGTCACTCAAGTTTGCAAGTTTACAGTAAAGAAATAAACAACCATATTTGAACCATCTATCAAAGAGAAAATTTATTTTCAATCAAGCAAACAACCTATTTTCTTGGTTTATTTATGATGCGATGACAGCTTCATGTCTATGTTTACACTTGATGCTACTCCCTGTTCAATTTTGTTGTCTGAGTAACTTTTTTTCCCTTGCTGCCATGCGCTAAACTGCTAGGTGCCATAGTCCTTTCTGCATGTCATTTGATGTCACTATTGTTAACTGTGCATAGAATGTGTGTTCTTACACATCAATTAATTGAGTTTGCGTACGTATTAATTATTCACTCACTCAGATGTTGATTAATACCAGCATAGGATAATATGTGCTGCAGTGGCACAGCAGGTGAATAGTATTAAATTATAGCCCAAAGCCCATAGACTGGCCACAAATTCATAGAAACCGATCCAGACAGCACGATAGAAACTGTGTCATACATGTATATCTGTGGACGATTTCCTAGAAGTGCAATATCCAGAGCTGTATTTGTAACACACTTGTCAAATTCCATAGTGCCTCCTCTTGCTTCCTCCTCATCCAGTAGATACCCACTGTGTTACTGAATGTATTGGCTGTATGAATTGACTGGCAGTACGGATATTGCATGCAAGCAGAGCAGTGGTGTCGCCAGCAATCATATTTATGGGGCACATGGGGGACAGTGACAAAAGTAAAGTGGCAATTCTATATATATATATATATATATATATATATATATATATATATATATATAGATAGATAGATATTTGCAAAACATTTATAAATGAACAACCTCAGTGAAATATGCAACCAAGTCTGTATATTATTAATACTAATAAGGACTTGCCCCAGCAACCACAGGACTCGCCCCAGGTTACACACAGACACACATTTTGCCCAGATTGCATTCACAGGATTCACCTATCTGAGGTCTCTTCTCAGTCAGAACTCCACTCAGACCTGGCTCATGTGCATCCTTGGTTCGTTCGATACTATTTAGGCCCCAAAACAGTAACAGTAATGGACTGACAAAATACAGACACCCAGCACTGAACTGGTTAACCGCTAAGTCTCGGATCTCGGGAAGAACAATTTGGCAGGTGTACCCGGTCAGGATACAGGTTGTCCCGTCACAAGCGATCTGGTTGGCAGTCGGCGTTTCAGTTGGGGGGCACATGGATTATGTGTGGAGGGGCAATGGTCGCTTCTGCCATCTCCCACTAGTCACACCACTGAAAGAGATGTGTTCAGCTGCACACATCTATTGCTCGGAAAATAGCTGTGGGGTAGGGAAAGGATGCACATGCGAGAATTCTGCAGAATCCCTCCATGTATTTACAAGGGGGAACACAACATAAGTCTAAAGGGACTTCTCAGCTATCATACTCATTAAATGTGTCCCTTCAAATCAATTTGCATTTGCCTCTTCATATAATAGACCAGCCTTTCAGTAACACACAAACAAAAGCATTAGCCATGTAACTTCCCTGCTGTCCTCTTTTCAGAGGCAGCTACTCCTCTGCTTTTTGGTTTTAACCCCCTGTGCATAGCCATTGTTATTTCTGTTGTCATTGTAAGAAATATGCCTGGGCCTGTTCACAGTAAATGACCTTCTCGCTGTCCGAAGGCTCCAAGCCTCATTATTATGCATTACTTGAGGTGGACAGCTTCCGAGAAATCTGATACTGAGATCAACGCTATTCTGATTAGGTGGCACTGACTAATTTCAGAGTGATTGCATATTAACTAAAATTTATTACAATCATGTGTAGCTGTGAACTTGTGATGTGAGGAATCTTAAATATTCAAGACTGGGAGTGTAGGCCACCTTTATGACGCGTGCATTTGCTTAAGTCCTGTTGGCCCACATTCCAAATCACACCAAATTGTCGGATGACAATCAGATATTTGAAATTATCTATCACAAAAGAGTGTATTCACTTTAAAGTGAAAATTAGCACCTTGACATTTGTGTGACATGAACATTAGGAAACTCACTGTGAGAAATATTTGGAAAGGAAATAAGGGCTATTTTAAGTGCAGTGTGCATTTTATTCACAGATATGTTGGCCTGAGTTAGATCTTTGTTTTTTTTTTGTTGGTCCTTCATGCTTTATAAGGCAACATACTCTTTTTTCGTACTTTATTAAATAAAAAAGTCTGTGATCCAGGTCTCTTCTAGTGGTAGACTTATTATTTTTATTAGTTATTGTTTTATATAGTGCAAGGCTGTACAAGTTTTAAAAAATATGTTCATACATTTCTGTTTGAGCACATCTAGTTCATCTACACAGTGGGACTGCTGGTTCTTTGAAAATCACTGGATTAAGGCATAGTTTGTGAGGGGACGTTTGGAGTTATGTAGCCTCATTGGGACATAACAGTAGACTATCACAGAACAGCCTGCCTTGCAATGTATTTACTCTGTGTACCAGCTTACAAGAGAATGAAATACAGTTCTTTTAAAAGGAGTAACATTATACCACGTTTTTCATAATTCACAATAAATTGCTATAGTGGGTGATCTTGTTACGAATGTTCTAAGCTTTGGCTTGACGTGACAATGTGTGAAAGCAAGCTTGTGGGCAATGAGGAAGACAAACTTGGTTGTTTGCTGCTGATTGAGTTATAGAAGGCATACCTTACAAAAAATAACTGCAGTTTTTCTGAAGTAATACTGCTATTTTTTGGACATGAAAAAAATGCGATACTGCACTTTTACTGCAATATTACTGCACATTTACTGCAGTTTTACTGCATTTGTACTTCACTGTACTGCAGTTTTACTGCACATTTACCGCACTTTTTTTTTATATTGCAAACCTACAGTTTTACTTCAATGTACTGCAGCTTTTATTGCATTTGTACTTCCGTACAAAATAACTGCAGTACAACTGCAGTACAGTGAAGTACAAATGCAGTAAAACGGCAGTAAATGTGCAGTAATACTGCAGTAAAAGTGCAGTATCGCAGTTTTTTCATGTCCAAAAAATAGCAGTATTACTTCAGAAAAACTACAGTAATTTTTTTGTAAGGCCACTGCATTGATAAGGGAAGTCACATTGCCTCACATTGCTCCTGGTAGAAAAGGAGAAGCTGATGAATTGCTAAGAGAGCTACGAACTGCAATGTAATGTTGAGGAGGTGTCCAGTTTGACAGGTCATTTTCAATAGGTCGACCAACTTCCTCTTCTAGGCATTCAAACTGCTTTAGTTGTTGTTCTCCTTTTGGGTTTTTTAAGCTCTTCCTTTTTCCTGCAAGTGAACATAGTCATGATCCCCCGTCCATCCCCCCCCATTGTTTAGGGGGTGATGGCAGAGGTCTGGATTGTATAAAAACCTTTTCTGTGTGTCCTGGTTGACCGACTGACAAATTATTGTAATTATTAGCCAAGTGACCTGTCCATTTTCCCGTCCAGACTGTGAATCACCGAAACAAAAATGGTGCTTGGTCCTTTTAAGGAGCAAAGAAGCATTTCCATGGAGAAATGAAGCAAGCTGTTTGATGTCATCTGGTATCCCTCCATCAGATGAGCTTTGTTTATTGGTTGTCAGAATGCTCAAGGGCCAGTTGCAGCTGTCCAATGCTTGGCTGTGCTTGAGCAGATGCTGGTAAACCTCTTCTACCTAATAATGGGTTAACAACGCTGCACCGGGTGATTTAATTTTGTCTCATTGATAACAATATTAAATGTAGCCCAATGCTAATGCCATTCCCAAAGCTTTATCATCAAGAACTTTGAGGAATAATTTAAACAATAGAAATTAACCCCTTAAGGACAATGGGCGGTCCCTAAACCCATTGAAAACAATCCATTTTGAGCCCGTACATGTACGGGCTTTGTCATTAAGGGGTTAATATAGAAGTATATGTTTAAATACCCCTTTAAATCAATGTAGCTTAACTGGTAAAATATTCATTGAGGTAAGAGAATAATGAATGTGTCCCTTTTGTGGTTGTTCATTCAAAAGAAGCAAAAAAGAAATACATTAAAATGCACTTCTCTTTTTTTATGATTATTCTTCAAGATGGCATAGCGGTTCTTTTTGTCATATCACCCACTCGTGCGTTGACACATAAACTTAATTAATTTAAGTATTTGTGTATGTGAATATAGAGGAATAGTCTTTGCAGCAGCACCGCCAACAGCACAAATGTAAGCAAACCATTAACTTTGCGGGAGTGATCACTCACCCACCCTGTTTACTTGCAGGTCAAGAGAGTGATTAGGTATTTGGAATACAAGACGCATTCTTTTTAAATTCCCCTATCAAGCTAACAGTTGTGGCTTACTATAGTATGGAAATATAAGACATTAAACATTCTATATTGTACATGCAAAAATAGGTTTAGGCAACTTACAGATAAACATTTAGGTTATAAGTAACTAAGATATAAGTAAGAAATTGAGCATTAAATGTAGTGCTGTATACAGTAATGTTGTTTAGGATTTACAGATGCTTGGCTTTATTTCACTTTATTTCAATAAACTTCCTTTATCTGCAGATCTAGAGGCTGCCATTGCTGTCAATCATGTGACTCTTCTTCCTCAATCACTGTACTGAGATAATTCTTTATGGCAATGCTAACAAGGTCCTGTTTATTTCATTTTTTAATGAAAATGGTTGCCATATACCTTTTAAGGAGAATTATTACATTAGAGATTATTCCTTATCCTGCATCGATTGCTACATTTATACAGTATGTAACATATGAAAAAAGAAACATGATTAACTTAAGAATTGAGTATTAATTAAAATGTTTGGCATGACATGGCTGTAGAGTGTCCCTTAAAGTTTCCAATTCATAAAAATGTTTTGGGTTTAAAAGGAACCATTTACTATCCCTGACACCCACCACTAATCAAGAATGCATATTAAAATCAATCTGATCAATAGCAGTAGTGGTTGTACCTTCACCTCCCCACACATCCCATTTGCAAATGAGAAAATCCTACAGGGGTCAGCCCTACTGGTATTTTGAGACACATGTGTCATGTCACACATGGTATGTGGCTCTGGTGGTAGTCTGGGGTTCCAGGTCCTCATACCAACTCACATTCTGAGCATGGTCTCAAGAAGCCTAATACAGAGTAAAGGGGAACATATTGAAAGTTCCTGACCTTGTTGATTTTACTGTTAAGTGATAAGAAAAATAAAATATTGGCAAATCACTGGAAAAACATAGCAGATCCCAATCAAGCATAACATATTTCCAAATTACCCAAACTAAAATGTGTAAAAATATGACAAATTTAATATGTAAAAACTAGACAAAGGTAATATTAAATATCTGAAAATCTACAGTATACAGCAGATATTTAATAATACTAAACACATTCTAGGAGTCATGTTTCGCTGCATTTGATTATTCGTGCACCAGCGTAACGCTAACCGGGCGGCTCTAGAATGCATGATTACAATGCACTTTACTATAATGGACAAAACAAAGATGCCTTCCTTCATTAGGTGTCAATCCCATCAATACCGGTTGGACATGTAAAACTGGTGCCTCCAGTTTAGCAACTTACATGAAGACAGTTCCTCTCTTTGTGGGGGTGTGGTTGATGGGTGTTTGGTTTTGTTCAGTGTTAGCTTGAAATAGAAAAAGTCTCAACTAGGCTTTTCTATAGTACTAGAACAGTAATGAATAATATATTGGCCGCTATTTACATAGTAAATTAACTGCCTACCCAGACTGCCATTTTTTTAAAATACAATGTATGTTTAAATACAGAAATACAACTCTACTTTTAATCATAGACATTGGGTAGGACCACCATGCTACCTCACCAGTAATATCTGATCTTTAAAGTTGATTTTCAAAAATAATAAAACACCACCTGTCAGGTTCCATCCACTAAACCATTGGTTTGAGTGAACAAAGTCAAGAAAACTAGAGCCAAATGTATGAAACTGTTCAGAATAGTCATAACATCTACTGAGTTTCGCAGAGGTTGTTTCTCGCTGACTCCGAACTATCTAGGTTTACGATGGTTCTAAGGTCAAATGTAAGACTAAGAAGCTTTGAGTTTTGATGTCACTTTTGAGAGAATCCAGCCTAATAACTATGCGATTTGCTTTCTATAATAGTGAGTTGATCCTGGGCTCTTTACATTTTTAGTGAACAATGCCACAATATCAAGAAAATATTATTAAAAATAAAACAAAGTGGTATGCATGTTTCAGTAGGACAATAGGATAGCTCTTCTTTTTCAAAAAAGATTTTGTTTTGACTCTAAGTAACTTGAGTTGATGATATTATTCAATAACTTTGTGATAACAAAAATGCATGGCTCAGTATCAACTTGAGTACCCTCAATGTTAAAAAAAAAGAGCACAAACCTACTTTCTTCAGATCCCCCATGATCAACAAGCACAGTCATCTTACAAGTCCCTACCTCGAAAAAATGTTCTGTATTCAATTAGGCAAATTAGGCACATGTGGGGAGTATACTATTGTGGGACTATGGGGGCTTCAGATTTAGATGTACTGACTGTACCCCCAATGGCTGCCCTAATTATTAATATGTAGCATGTCAGCCTCACATTATCATTTTATAACTTTTTAAAGATTTTTAAAAAATCTAAAAGTTGTAAAAGTGTACTATTTGCTTACATTTATTTTATCGCTGACAATATTTGCCTCACGGGGAAAGGAAATGGTAAAGTACCGTGTGCTTAATGAATCTTTGAACGTCCTTAAGACTTCTTTACCAGTCATTGTCTGGAATCTGAGCTTGCCATACTATATGAATGCATAACAAATAAATTGTTGACACTGTATAATATCATATCATTACATAACCTAAAATAAAATGAAAAGGCATCGCCTATGAACAGAGTGTATGGAGGCTTGGGTCAGCACCGCACAGGCCTCCATTGTGTAAATTGGCCGGTTGCAGCGAGGGACGGCTGACCCCCTGGACCTACTGCCCCAGGCCCAGGTCTAGTCAGCCTAGGCCAGAATACAGTGCTGTTCCTTCTATAGATGCACTTGTGCCAACCCATGTTTACTTAATGAGGAGATGACACATTGATAAAGAGCCAGGCACCCTAAAACATTTGTGTAATGGTTTTGGCTCTTGGATAACTATTGGTGACACAGGTTGCACCAATTGAATGAAGTTGTGGAGTTCATGTTTTGTTAAATCTCTTTGGTCATTTATATCGTTAGCCTAACATGAATCTTTCAGTTGCTGTTGTTCATCTTAACGGAATACATTCCTATCTTGGAACAGTATTTAGGTTCACAGCTTCATAAAGCCAGAAACTAGGAGAGCATGAGTCCTAAACTTGTGTACTGAGGTCTAACGTTTTAACAGCATAATAATGAATTCTAGTTTGAAAAACTATTTGGACGTACCTTTTGCCTGGTTCATAAATACATCAAACTGAGTAAACAAATTGGTCTGTACTGTATAATTCCTAATTTCAACAAACCTTTGTCAACCCCTGCTCATACCAATACCGTATTTTGATCATTAGCATCACCCTGAGTCGCTGGTAACGTATTGGCCAGGTCAGAAGAGAATTAGGGCTACAAATCACTTGGAAGTTTGCTAATGAATAATACAAAGAATGCTCTTGGAAGCAGATCAACATCTCAATGCTTGAGATGTTGAATGCAGCGTTAGGGTTCTTTATTTGCCCAGTCTCCATTCCGTAACAGTAGGTGAAAGATTTATTCGCTCACAGTGTGAAGCCAGTTTCAGTCTATCACTTTACACAATGTAAAGGGGAAAGTGTCTTTGTTATTCTGTAACATTTCGTACTGAATACAAACAGAATAGGCAAGGTAAGCAAAGTTGGGTTGACCGAGAAAATTGTGCCCACCTGATCATGTTAGTCAGCCTAAAATTACATTATCAATTATTATCGTTATTATTTATTCCGAAGTATATGCGCACATGAGACACAACCTCCATTGTCACAGATCAAGCACTGACGTAAGTTCCCTTCTCAATTCCCCATACATAAAGCCATAAAAACGGCATGGTAAAAGCGGAACTAAAATGTACAAGTCAGGGTTTTCTTTTTTAAAGCATTGCTGATTTTCTTGTGGTTTGTTGTAATTCTGTAACAAAAAAAAATGCCCATTTTCAATAAAAATTAAAACATAAAAGTCCTTTTTTGCCAACAAATATAGAAAGTATATGCACACATGTACATGCTCTACCCATATGTATAGCGAGAGCTAAAAATGGGATGTAGAATGTATATTTTGGGTGTTTCAGGACAAACGCAAGTAGTTAACACCTCACCCTGGCCTTCATTTGTTTGTGTGGAATGTGCCGTGTGTTTTTTCAGCACGAGTGTCCCATATTTCTGTACATACTTGAAATGTTTTGTAATGTTAATACGGGTGGTAAGGACATTTATGCCTTTTCTTGCAAGCCCGTCCGGCTCTGCCTTCTGTAGAAGAAAAGTAAAAATAATATTTTTTAAAAAAAAGCCCACGTTATAAATAAATGGTTATTATACTATTCACACAATGTTATGAATGGTTGTTTTACTATTCACAATCTGTTCCATGGATCATTTTGTTTGAATTATGATGTAATGTATAATTGTAAGAGAGATTGAATAAGCATTGTTCTTTGAAAAGAAAGTAGCAGTGGCTTTTTAATCATAAAGGCTTGGGTTTGGCTTGGCTTAGCGCTATAGGAGAAGTGAGCTGAAGTTGTATATAAGCACATACCCCTCCATCAGCAATCCGGTGGTTCTCCATAGCCTAAGTCTTAAAAAAAAAACATAAAACACCTACAGGTTAAAGATCATTCAGCACGTATCTTCCCTATAAAACTATATGTTTAATAAATCTGCCCTTGCAAAGTATGATGCAATATTATGATATATGTTTGGGAACAGGTGGAGAGTTTAGCTCACCTGTTACTCTTCACCATTCCATACATAAAGACCAGAGGAATAAAGTAAAAGAAAAAAAAAGGATGGTGCTATATAAAACCATAAATAAGAAAACCCTTGGGAAATGATTACTGTTTAACATTAAATATATCTTAATTTTTGTTAAAAAGCATGTAAATATATCTATATGGCTAAGATGATCAGGCTCCAATTTTCATTATTCTATTTATTTATTTTTTATTGTAATGGAAACAAATCAGACTAAACCAAAACCTGGTGAGCAAGTGAAGCAATAGAAGACTATAAGTGATATGGCTTCCGGTCATGGCTACAGGCAGAAAGTAACATGACCGCTAGGGGCCGCTGCTGCGCTCAGCACTGCCGGCTTCGCACCCTCCCCCTGGTTTAGGAGGAGCACACGGGGATCTGTGTCAAGCGGCTTGAGAGCAAGGATCAGACACATGAGGAAGGGTGAAGTGTGAGTGCGTGTGTGTGCTTCCCATTCATTGAGTGTAGGGCAGCCTCACCTCACCCTGCTCTCGGCTGCACTTCGTACATAAACTTTTCAGGAAAGGTGGACCTTAAAGGAAAGGTCGTGGATCTAAAGCTGGGGTCGTATTTTGGATCACAGGGCTTTCCCGGACTGACCCTATGGCTGGATTATTAGCCCTGCTGGGGCTCTCCCTATCTGCCCCTGTGCTGCTGTTGGCGGAAACGCTAGGTGAGTTGTTTGCCTAACTTTGCGCCTCTCTGTAGATCGCGTTAGAAAGTGCTGTGCGCACACCTGTGCGAGTAGCGCCGGCGGGCGATCGGAATGCCGCGTTAGAAAGTTCGGTGTGGGAGATGAGGCTGTGCGATCTCTGCCACTGGAATCCTTCCATAGGATCACATGTGCCGTGGGGTGACTACCGTGACTGGGGTAATTATATGCTTGCCCTGACCCCACTCTCTCTGATGGCTGAGATCAGTCCTGAACCCAGCTGCAAATGGGGGGTAAACCATAGCCCCCCCGATCTGGCTCACTTATGGAAACTTCTCTTTACCGGCAAGTTTCCATCACTGCCCACTTTGTCTTTGTATCTCGTGTCTGTATAGATGGCACTAAATAAATACATTAAATGTAATCGGTGCTTACACTGGGATAAACCTGCATGGTGTTTTGTGATATATCCACACCTCCTCCTAGATTGTAAGCTCCTTTGAACAGCCACCCCCCCCCTTCCTTTGTTTCAGTAAGTCCATATTATGTCCTGTTTAGTTATTGTACACCGCTGCAGTGTATGATGGTGCTATATCACGATGAACGGTGTTGTATGTGAATTTCCCTGGCGGATAATGTCACATCACGTTGACTCGTTCATTGCACTGACCATGTTGATGGACATATGTTCTGTCCTGTGTCCCATGTTTGCGTGTTAGTAGACCGTGCACATTGGATCGATTAGGAAGTGTCTGCCGCAGACATGTAAGCTTTGTGTGTTAAACATGAATGACTTATTATTGTTATCCGGCATCTTTCTTTTAACGCACTTCCTCATTAGACGACATAGTTAACCCTTTTCAAATCCTAGTGTAAAAAATGTAGGCTTGGTGAATCACTAATTATGAGACATGTGTATTATATCTTGGTGATTGTCTAATAGTGGTTCCGGTTGCTTTTGTTTATCGTATTTGTTGATTACATACCTTGACAATCTTACACCCTCCCAGCAGTGGTGGTAAGAGACTAAAACTGTTGAGGGAATTTCAACATGCATTAGGTAGGCATAAGACTATCCATGTGAAGATCCAGGGTTGATTATAAAATGGGCCAAATGTTTCAATTTGAATTGGTGCTTCACACCAAAAAAGAAGGCTAAAAAACCATCAATCTGCTTACCCAAATATCTTAAAGTCTTACATTCTGAAATAAATAGTACGACAAAAACCGGTCAGCCTGTGGTTGTATTTGCTAAAACATTTTTAACTCTAAAACAATTTTCTCCAAGGGTTATAAAAATCTGAATGCCTTCTGCCTGTATCATGGGTTCTAGAAATATACAGGTATACTGTGTGATTCTAATCAAACATTCTAGCTCTAACACACAGGATAGTATGAGAACCTTCTGCAAGGCTGCCCGGTATATTGTTATAACGATCACGGTTGGAGGCTTGCTACCTGCTAAACTGGGCAAATACTCCTAGCAGAAGTGTCAGAAGCTAATACATGGGATCGACATAAAGCTATCTTAACTATAGCTCAGGGCAGACTAGATCGGTCCAATGGTTCTTGTCTGCCATCAAACGTAATTGATCATTCCCAGATGGCATGGGGCACTTACCTTTGCTGCCACTCGCATGCCAGATCCTTTCTACGTAACTGGATGTTGGCCTTAATGTCTGTCCCTAATCCCTGTTGTTATACTCTAGGAAGGCTGCTGTTGCCCAGGTCTACTGAAGATAGAATAGAAATTACTGTGCATTCCCTTTTAAACCATCAAGTCTATACTACTTTTGATATACTGTAGCTTTTCTATCTATGTGAAGCCATCTCATTCTCCAAAACAAGCTAACAGTGCGATGTAGACTATATATATATAAACATCCTATATGTATAGAGTGTTCATTTATTAAGCCTTTTTTTCTATATCAGAGTTATATCCAGTTGAACCTTCAACCCAAAGGGCAAAATGTGGGAGGTCCTCAACACCTATTAATTGTGTTTGGTTGATTCGAGGGAGTACTTGGTGACTACACGATTGACGTCCTAGATGCCATGTTGGACAAATCGGTCATCAGTTTTATTTGTTTGGGAGACCTAGTTCCAGGTTGTGTTTGGAAGCACCGGTATTATTCATGCTGTTCATTAGGAAAACCAAGCCACTTTTCTGATAGGAAATTAATTTTTGTTGACATCATGTCTCATTCTGTGATATTTATGTAAAATACTCAGGAAGATCTTCTTTGTTTCCTTATATTATCATTCTTTACTGGTTGTACTGGTTCCAGTAGAATTATCAAGGGAATGGTTTGCTTCACATGAGAATGTGACTGTGTGGGAGATAAAGTCCTGCTCAGCTTGATCCTATCATCGTGTCTCTTAAATAAGTCTGTAGGATTTCCAGGCTGCTCTCCATGTTTGTTAGAAGTGGCACCTCTCTACAAAGCATTTATACTTCTTCAAAGACCTCCTCCGTGCTTCCCTTTTCTTTACTATTGTTTGGCCATGTTCTATTTTAATATAGCTAAAACGTTGCAAGTCAGACTGTGTTTGTTGCTGGTGATATCTCAGAAAGCCTAATCTAATAATTAACTCTAAACAAATGTGGAATGTAATTTCCTTATATGTAAAGTATATATATTTCTATTTAATGGGGAACTTAGCTAGTGTTAGGTGACGGAGTGTGTCGGTAGTCTTTGCTTCCTTCCGCCACCCTCCAGCCGGACAACAGTAGACGTCAGGTTCACCTTGCGTCAAGCCATGTACTGGCAAAAAATGAAGGCTTGAATTTGCGCCCATTGAGGCAACACACTGTTTCTATGTGGGACCTATACAGACATCTCATGCAGGCTGGGGCAATAAAAGTGGCATTTTGACTTCAGCTTTGCCAAAGTTTACTGGGAATGTGGCCTTAATTTTGTTGTGCTAATGTGTTGGTTATATATATAAGCCAAAAATAATATAATCTTATACACAAACTGCAGCAAGTGATGAGAGTTGCACTGCTAGTGGCCAATAACTTCTTAAAGTGGAAGCCTCGGCATTCACAAGAACTTTTTTTAATAACCTTTCTTTGACAACCTGGAGGCTTCCATTGTCCGTCATGTGGTATTTTTGATAGCTTTCCCTGTTTGATCACCACGCTGAGCAGTCTTGGTTTTTGTAAAACACAATCGAATGGTAGCACCATGTAACAGACCAGAACTGTTTTAAAAACATAACTGTACAATGTTTTAGATTTTTTTTTAATCTGATTCTATTTTTTTTCTTCATACACATTGTTCCTTCACTTTCAGAATGACATAGGCCAGCTTTCCCTAAACTCACAACATGTCTCATAGCTGATTATTCACATTAGTATTAAGGTGGACTTTGAATGCTCCGCATACCTGTTACTGGGAACAAAATATGTGGCTATAGTGGTTCCACATGCTGCCAATCTTTATCTGTTTTTCTTGTTTAAGCAAACAGCTCTCATTCAATGAGTAGAATTTGACCTGGACAAGACCTAGTCCTTCTAAGAGCAAATGCATTTACTGTGAAGACAGAACAGGTTGAGTTGCTTATATGCAAACAGACCTTCATAAGCTAATTTACATCAGACCTTTGGAGAGAAACCAGCTGGCCAAAATCCAGCTGAGGTCGGCATTTTCTAGGTTTACATTGAGGTTTTAGTTTGCTGATCTGTTTCAAACAAAACACAACACGCTTTGGTAGTTTTTCGTCTGGCTTGAGTGCCTTGTCCTGCTTTGGGAACCTTATGTGAAAATTCTGCTGTGTCACAGGTCAGAAAGCAATGTTTCCCATTCTCTGGTATATAAAAAGCATGTGGACATTTGTCCATGTTGTGAACAAAAGAACGAATGTTCACATCTCAGTCTTTGTTCTGTGAGCATTCTGAGGGGGTTGTCTAACAAGAGCAGAAAGTGCTACCGTTGATTTCAGGGGCACACAACATTAGAACATAGAGGAGCTGTTTCTTCAGCTTCTACTAATAGTAAGCCATTTCATTTTTGGCAGGTGTAATGGGTGCTTGTTACAAAGTACTTTAATATGCGTTTTTTGTTCAGGAGCATGCCTGGAACACTGGAGAATTTGAGTTTTGTACTGTGCCAGCTAATTAGTGATATGATCTGACCAGACCTTGTTCAGATTGTGGAGTGTCGTGGCCATGGGCTAGAAGGTCATGGATCATTGAAAGGACTGACCAGGCGGCCTGTGGTTGTGTCTCCTGTAAAACCAGAGTGAGCTCTAGACAATTGAACATTGTAAATGCTCCACGTCCTGGAGCTGCTGTGACATCTGCGGGGGAGTGCTATTCACATGGCGTTCCACATGTTTCCTTTTCATATTTTAATCCATGGAGGATTTCCTGAGAGTTTGGTTTTGTCATTAGATGGAACCACAAGAATGCGTTCAGAGGGCGCTGTGTATATATTTTGCATCAGATAAAGGAAGGGAACTTTCTGGACCTTACCATAGATGAAATGATAATGATGAAAAGTCTGAATATTGAGGTTACATGAGCGTACCTTCTTAAAGGATATCAAAAGCTTTAGGTGTGCTCGTTATTTTATTTAGTAGATAGCGTCGAAAGTGTGCCTAACAGAGCAAGGTCCGCACTGATATGACACTGTGTCAAAAGTACGTTCTAATGATTATACATTAGAAGAGAAGATCAACCTTTATTTTTGATGGGGGTTTTTTTTTTGTGACCATTAATGATAATACAGTATATGGCATTTACTAGAAACTTTATTAATTTATTTATTTGGGAAGATAAGTCGGGGTGCGGCTGTTGAAACAAGTGGAAGCGAGGGGAATGTTTCACGTATGCAAAGATTTCCTATCTTTTAACAGCTACCGTCCTTACCTTATGTATCTTACCTGCAGCTTGTCCCGAAATACGCTTATTGACAGTCCCTTAGAAGGCAATATAATTGAACTCCTCAAAAAGCTGTAATAGGTAATACATGTGCCAATACATATATTTATTAAATACTTTATTGGTGACAAGACACGTTCTAGAGATTTTTCTTAGGGCACTCTTGTTCCAGGAGCTGACTTGGAGCAATGTTAATTTCATTAACCATTCATTATAAAAATGACCGGTCGTGGCTAGTTTCTTGTTTGTGAAGGCAGAATTCGTAGTTAATGCAATCGTATAACTATTTTCTTTGCTCTGCCATTCACCTACAACTTACTGTTTAGCACATAAACCCCTTCAGGCAAAATTATATTTCCACTCTGCTAAACATACGTGACAGATGTAAAGCTTTCATGCAGTGCAGCAGTATGACTAATACCGTGTTTGGAAATACATCTGCTTTGTGTTTATGTTCTTATCTTTCGTTGCCTGTCACTATTGTGTCTTGTCATAGCAGCCTTGTGACTGCTGGTCTACCCCCATCTTCTTTCAGCACTTATGCTGCTGTTCCTCACCCACACATGCATACGGACCACCTCCAGTCTGAGCTTAATTATCCCAACTTCTATGGTACATTTAACATGGCTAGTGTGGTATATAACTCATTTAGGTGTGTTGTGTGGATATTTTACATACGGATGACATAGGCCCTGGTGATCTAAAAAAAGACTATTTCTTTCAGCACTCAAAGCCTGCAATCCTGATGGATTTTTTTGATCCCCCTAATTAAAGTTAAAGTAATTAAACTGGTTATCTCTAAGCATCCTAAGTATTATCCGGAAAAATCCAGGATGGGAGCGTTTCTTGATTTCGGGACTTGAATTGCTATCTTCCAGGCTGTATGCATCGCGCAAATATGTGATCATATTAAAAAGTTCAAAGCCAGATGGTACTCTGGGAGATAAAATGCAAACATTGTGTGAAATTTGTATATAAACAACCAACGTTTTAAAATGTATTTTATGGCACATGCAAAAATACCTTTTATCTGTACAAATCGCACAACGTTGTTACGGTTTGCTAATGATACACTATAAAGTAATATTAAAGTCAGCTGGATTGGGGATTGCTAATGCATGTGAATGATTTAGGCACCAACATTGCTTACGGTGGACGATTCTTGAGGTCTGTGGTTGACAATTTAGTGATGTTCTATGGACCTTCACAAACCGTGCCACGGGCAAGGCCTTGTTTGAACACTTGCCTATGCCTGCATCTAATTTAAGTGGAAAGTGCATACTATTTGTTAGTACTATGGGTGCTAAATAGAGAGAAGTAATGGAGAGGCATGTGCTTGGGCACTGTGCCATAGCATACCTCCCAAGTATCATGCCAGATGGAGAGATGGGCTAATCTCCCCCGGACCTGTTCAAGGAGCTGTAAAATCAAAGGCGGTCTGTGCTGTTACATCACAGTCCTCCATTGCAGCTCCCACATGGCCTCCTCCTGCCATCCAGGTGAAGGATGTACGCCAGACAGAAGTTAACTTTCTAACTCCATTAACTAAACCATCTACATACCATAACATGGAGACCATGCAAAATTGACCCCCACATGCCAAAAAAAACAAAAATACTATTTTTTTTTTTCTTCACGATTGGAATGCATTCAATAGGAGGCTACTTTCCTTATGCTTTATGCTCTCTGCATTATAGACATGGGTATAACAATCAAAACATAAACTTCCCACAGGATTAATAGTATCAGTGCTTCCTGTTTATCTGCCTAGACTGATTACTAGAGGCAGAGGTTTGTTTTGGGAGTTAACTTTCCGGAAGAACATGTATGTGACCACGGTGACATTCATATTCTTTCTTACTTCAGCTTGGTTTCACTGCAATTTTGGGATATCTTTATAGTACTTATATCCGGGGGAAATAATACTTCCTGTTTGTCTCTTGTGGAAAGGATGTGGCCATTTCTAGAGTCCATGAGCCTTGATTGTTAGACTGGATAAGTAAACTAAACAAACACAGTAACTCTGGCGAGTGGTGAGAATACGCACTCGGTTATGGTCAATCAAAATGGCTGGTATGGATTAGCTTGTAGTTGTTACATACAAATGAGCTCTTCAAGCAATAATGGTAGCACCATGATTCTGGACATGCCACTATTATGTGTAAATAGTGCCCCCACCACACCCACTTAAATGGTGTATAGTACAGCCTAAACTATAAAGTTACTCATTAATTAGTGTACACATCTTGTAGGTGGATGTGTCCTTCTACACAGAATTATTTTGTTGACTCCTCTGCATGTAAATATGTTTTGAATGCATCACGTTATTGTTATTGATGATGTCCCTCTGTTTATCACAGTGGATGGATGTGGACACGTGGTCATGTATGAAGAAAGTGGAACGCTGACATCTAAGAACTACCCTGGCACATACCCTAACCATACGCTTTGTGAAATAACAATCAAAGTGGCAACTGGTAAAAGCCTATATGTGAAACTGGCTGATCTAGACATCGAGTCTCGGGATTGTGAATCTGCATACCTCAAGATCTACAAGGGATCCTCTTCTACAGAACATGGTAAGTTCACAGCGGAACAGATGTGAGAACAAATCCACTTAGCAAAAGTGTGTAAGGGCGAAAAGGTCACTTAGAATGTGAATGCTTAGATCCACCCAAATTGTATTGCATATGAGCAGAATTTGAAATGTCCACTGTAGGGAGACCTTCTAAACTTTTACAAATGTTTAAAGGCACTGGCAACATGTATTTTTTTTTTATTCCACCAATGTTTGGTAGTTTTTCTAGTCTTGTCTGTTCATTTAAAGTATATTACTTAATATTTATATTGTAAATATTTTATCCTTAATACTTCTTTGTTTTTGATATCTAAGGAACGTTGCAGTTAATTGTAGTTTTGCACCGTGTCCCACCTTATGCTGTCTGAGGATCAAGTAATTTAGTAGCTGTAAAGCTATCAGTCATTTTCCGGAGCAAGCTCACTCTTTCGTTGATATTCCAATACCACCATGACCAGACCCCACCACCATTTTTGTTTGGTGGCAACAGTTACTAAATAAAGTGCCAAAGTGCGAATGACGTTGAAGTGTGAAATGTTAAATCACAGCTGGTCACTTCCTTCTCTCTCATGCGGTACAAAAAGTCTTCTGTCCAAAGACTGAATATCGTATTTTTGGTTTATGGAGATCCAGCAGTTAAATTACACAAAGCCAGTGTACTGTTGTAATTAAGAGAAATGCTATCAAGAATGAAAATGGACCCTAATTACATTAAAAATAGGGTCCAAGTATTAGTCCTGACAAGAATGAAAATGGACCCTAATTACATTAAATATAAGTATTAGTCCTGACACCTCTGTATGGCAATATGTTAAAATGCTCTATTAGTGAATTAATTTGAAAAACTCTGCAGGAAAACACTTTTCCTCCATGCCAAGGGCAGGTAGCTTTTGTCATAATATTGCTTGTAAAACGTGTATTCCTGGGGTTTTAGTTTTAGTATTTCCTTCCATACAAAACCATTTATAGCAGAAGTGCGAGATTCAAGATTCCCCTTTTTTTAAATGGGTAACGGTATCAAAAACGCATCTTGCAGGCACTGAGTTTATACCAGTGGAAATATACATGTATTTGCTAAGAATAATAGGATTTTTTTTAAATGACCTATGCTGGATATGTTTTATTCTAAGTAATATGCTTTCATCTACTGTCCTAAGCATTCCCATTTACTCTGTATTTTCAGCATGTTTCTATGTAAACAAATCTGGTGGTTACCACCGGGTATTATCAATGTCTGATCCCTTGTCAGTAGGATTTTCTAAGCTACCATGAGGCCTATTAAATACAGTATTATGTCCCTTACAATTAACTGATGGCTCCATAGAGTGGGAGAGCTGATGAAGCCATACCGTATGTTTTAGCGACCCCCTTTAATCTTGTCTCCCTCTTCATATACTGATAGTTAAACATAAAGTAAAGTTACGTAAGCAGGACCTTGGTGGTATCTTCTTTTATGGAAAACAAGGACATTTCTAGCTGTAACACAATTGCAAAAGGACTTTCTAATGATCTGAGAGCTGTTTGGGGTAACTGACACGTTTGCCCACCCTGTTGGTAGGTGCGCTCACCCTATTTATGAACGGCAGTAACCGAGGATTGGATCATTGCCTCTTCTGCTGGCTCAGACTTCACCTATTTTTTTGTTTTGTTTTAAACTTAAAAATGCCTTTTAAACTTGGATTATCAAATCTGTAATGGCAAGTGGAGTTCTGTCCTGTTGGAGGTGAAACATGCAATAGTCAATGGCATTAAAAGCCGAATGTGAATAGAAAATATTGTCCCACTGCTGTAGAAACTGTACTTTTTCCCCATTCCAAAGTGTGAGTATGGGTGCCGTGTGTGTGCATTACAGAGGTAAATATGCAACTCCTGTTGTGTTTGTATTTAAGGGTAAATATTTACCTAAGAAACATCTATTTAGAATTAACCATATACAAAACGGTCTGACCTGTTTGATTTCTGTATGCATGCAGCTTCTTGGGGTTAGAGCATAATGTATATTGCATACCTTCTCCTCCCACCTAAACACATAGTCACACTTCGTGACTCTACACCCGTTACCTTCACACATGGCCAAGCAGATTTTGCTGAGTCTGCATGTAGTTCTTTCCAAGGGGTCTAAGCATTGTCTGTCTGGGCAGAATAAAAGCCTGTCTGCCTAAGGGTTTAAGCATTAGCATGGGGGAGGGTATGAAAGGAGGCAAACACAACTGTAGGAACCGATGGCACAGTAATTGAAATTCTGCCTATCGTGATATAATGTGTTCTAATATTAGACATCGGTATTATAATAAGATTGTCCTTTAAGTTTCCAGACTAAACAAGTTATTCAGTCCATGGTTAAGCGATAGCAGAGTCATGTTTGTTGTCTTTTCTCTCTAGCTGCTATGTGCCAAGGTTCATGCCGGTCTAATGTTGCACATACACATATCACGAAGCTGAAGTCCGATAAATCCTTCCTTATCAGTTACTATTAAAAGGTTGCTCAATTAATATAACCATTTTATGTGTACATGCTTCATTAAATAAAATGCAACCGTTTCTGTACAAGTGTTCACATAGACATCTTGAATTTGATGGCAGATAAGCCCATGTTTCGTTTTTTTTAATTTCTATTTTAATTTTCAGACTTTTGAGTTCAGCACAGGTTTTCTAAAGTAAAGAACCCAATCTTAATCTTGAACTTGTCGTTCAGAATAATTTTGCTTTTCATGGTGCATGTTTAAAATCCCTCACTACATTAGCCTCTACCACTAGGAAGAATGTTCTATTTATCCACCACCCTCTCTGTAAACTCCAATACTCATCCTTTAGGAAGTTAAGGAGTCCGGTAAAGATTCTGTCATTAAAGCAGCTGGCTGGTTAGGGCCACTGGTTATTGAAGTTGCACTCCAGTGACTTCCCCAGAGCACCCACAACCCCAGTACTTTTCTATAGGGTGGCTATTCTCCAAGACACCTTCTCAAACAGCTATGTTGGAGTGAGGGATTGGGCCGATAAGATGATCCAGGCATTACTATTAGAAATACAATTTTATGTAAAGTTATATCACGAGTGTAAAGTGTATCTTATGTTGCACATGGTGCTAGACAATTGGGGCTCCTTTAAAATGTAGACCTTCAAATAGCCATCCCAGTTTTAGTACAGGTTTTGCAATCGGTATTGTGTGAGTCTTTTGTCAGATTCCCTAAAGACCAGTTTGAATTAGTTCTTGGAATAATTGTCGATTGTGTACGCTACGACTTTCAACTGCTTGAGGGTCGGCCCATCTTGAAATATCTCAGGTATGTATATGTGTGGGTGGAAAGGCTTGTCTCTGAAATGGTTCCCACTCTCTCTTCTAAATAGCATCAGAAGCCTTGTTCAAAGCCACTTCCTTTCTTTTAAGGCTTACGCCTCTGTTTATTAGTGGGTTACTGAATGGTTTGCATGTCATGAAGTTGCGTCCTTTTAAAGTGTCCATCCCTCTTTTTATTTGACAGGACAATATACCTTGGAGACTCTGATGTAATTTACAGTTGGGTTTGTCTCTTCTTTCATCTGTTAACCAGATCAGACGGGGGTTTCATTGAATTCTATTTCCAATTTGCACCTCCATGTTATTTACAGATCTGGGTTCCTGCAGTTAAGTGTCCATATGGCTCCACAAAGGAGCTCCATTCATTTAGACTGCTATAAACTATGTTGAAAAACAATGCATTATTCCTTTACATTTTCATCTGTTGTTCTTGATCCCTAGAAAGATGTCAGAATCGTTTTATGTTGTGTTTTAGATTGTTCAGTAAATTATACAATGTTTTTTATTTTTTTTACATAGTTTTTTTTTGTGATCTCTAGTTTCCCCAATAAAGGAACATAACATATACAGTCTAAACGTAGGATAGAATGCATATTTTCATAGCATTGTTACAATAGCTCAGAAGCTGACAGCGTCATGTAGGAGTCGGTGCATTAATGCATGTTATATCAATATATATTATATCAATTTATAGAATTGTTACCGTAGCTTTGCTGTTTCAGTGGTTCTCATTTTATGGTGTATTTTGGTTATGCCTGCCAAAGTTTCTGGGCATATGTGTAGCCTCGGTTTGTATTAGGCAAGGCAACTGTAACCTTTTCGGAGGATGTCTGTTAAGAATGTTATGCAAAACTAAAGACTTCCTGGGTTTCCGTGCACATTTTTAATGGGGCTCCAATAAAAAGTTTCACCCTTTTGAGTAGTGGTGTTTATATGCTATTGTGATTTGCATATAATGATACGTCTTTTTATAACAATAAAGGAGGCATTCTAAAATCTATTAATACTTTTTAGACTTTTTGTCACAAAAAAAAATTCAGAACGATTTTGTCAAAATAAAAATGGGAGATTTGTTCTTTGCTTTTGTCATCGACCACTTAAACATATTTGTTTCATATTTTGGTTCCTTGGGATTACTAAAAATGTGAGGTTTATTAAAGCATTGTGTGATAAAAAGCCATAATTGCTCTATGTTGTAACCCAAGTGTTTTTTTTTTTATTCTTTCTATAACGTTAAGATTGTAATGTTTTCTGGCAAGCAATCCTAAATATTCCTACGGTTAAACCCCTTGGACGGTTTGTCTGCTTGAATAGATCTGTTGTTTTTCCACACAATTTGTTGCGTGTAGCTCCCAGTGCCCTGTCATCTGTTACTTTGCTGTATGGTGCTGTGGCAGGTACAAATCTCTTGTGGCTGCTTCTGGAGCACATTGTTCCATTGCCTGTTCTTTTTTCTTTAATCAGACTGACGAGGAACAAAGCTCTCATGATGTGACAAAATTTCCATGCTTGCTGGTGTCCAGCCGAGGAAGCCAACACAGGCCTCTTGCTCCAGGCCACAGATTTTGATGAAGGCTACTCAAAGCATTTTCTTTTCTTGACTGATAGGTTCATAACTCATTGTGGAGCAATAAGCTCCAAGTGAATTATTAAGATCTCCCTGGTGGGGAAGAAGATAGATAAGGGCATCATTACCCTTCATGGATGAGAACTCCTTAACCCTGACACAGAATGATCTGTCCAGCTCCTATCAGCCTGCAGAGACAGTGGTTATTCTTATCTCCTCTAGACTCTGTCTGCTTCAATCTGTTGGGTTTGTCATGGGTATTCATGATTGTAGCTGACACTTTTATTACTTATATGGTTGTGTAGATTGTGATATTGAAAACGGTAGTTTGTTGGTGGTCCTTAAATTGTAACCTTGTTTATATTTAAGATCTTTCTGGTGTGTTCATGTAAAGGCTTCCTACCGAACATGAGAAATTTGAAATTACCCTTCTTTATAGCTTTTCTACAGGTGGTCTCACAGGATGCCTGTGCCAAGAACATTTGTAATATAAGCAAAACAGGCTTTTCTTACATAGCATTCTACAACAAAACACTTTAGTGCTTGCCTGGACTGCTTTATGGGAAATACAGCCTTCCAGTGCCTTCAAACAGTTCAAGTTATAATGTTTTTCTCCTAATGAAGGAACCTTTAAAAGTAGATCACAACACTTTTAGTGACCTAGGAAATTATGTGATGTACAAGTTTATTTTATGCTGATAGTTATCATTTGGGATACTTATTGTAAATGACAGCTCTATTTCATTCCAGGATCTAATTCCAGTTTAAAAAATGATTTATAAAAACAATTACATTGCTGAATCTACAATGCCAACAATTATAGACGCTTCTGATGAAGTTATATATTCATTAGATGTAAAAGATATAATTAGCAAGTGATGCACTGAAGAATACACCATCACAGAGGATATTCATCACTGATAGCGGTTATGCTAATGATCTAAGCCATTTATAATAGGTATCTTGATTAATTGCCAGGACCGTTGAATCCATTGTGCATTTAACATTGACATATATGCAAATTCTTTATCTGTTTTCAAGTGTAATGCCCCATATAGCCCCCACCAATGAAAATGCATATTAAAGTATTTTGTAAGTAGTTTAATATGCATTCTTAAACGAAAGAAGGAAAGAAAAATAGAAAATGTTAAAATGTTGCAGTTCTGAAGCCTTGTTTTGGCTGCTTAAAGCTTCATTACACACCCTAAAAATGTCACGTTTGCTAGGGATGGGTGTACCGTGCATGTGCACTAGGTAGGTGATGCCTTTGGCCGATCACATGCCAAGGAGCTGTCCAAAAACTTTTTGAAAGTAAATTCAAAAGTGGCGATTTGTTAGCGTAAGTATTAAAGTGCACGTGATGACTGGAGCGTCCCTTTAGCTGACGGTTATAAGACCTCTATAGGGTATGGTGCCTTTCCCCCTTACGGATCAGGATCAGCATGGTTCAGAGAAGCGGTCTTGTGTAAGCTTTCATGGTGTAACATTTTAAATCCATATATATGTTCTACAAATGTAATCAGACTAAAATGCCAGCTCAAGCAAGGCAATTACTGCAATGTTGCCAGAACACAGTAGGTGCAAATTAGAATTCACACCATTAGAAAGTCGATTTTCAAATATTTATAAAAGATCAAAAAAGGTTAATTAGTTCAATGTAGTGTTGCAATAAGAAAACTAAAACAATTTCCGGTTAAAGTGGGTGGGTTTTAACCCTTTCAGTACATTATGGGCTAACTTTGCAGTGGCTGGGTTAAAAATTAGCATTGCAAAGTGATTATCTCACACTGAAGCGCTTTCAAGCAGATCTGTGTATACCATCTGTTTCTGTCTGTTTTCAATCTGCCACAAATTCGAATGCTTTTATCTCTTTATTGTGCAATATGTTTAATCTTTGCTACTATAAATTATTTATAATCTTTAAAAAAAAACAAAACAAAAAAAAAAACTTTATCTTGTGATTGATCCTTGCGACAGAATGCTACATTCTTATTCCTTCAAGGCTTCTTATAATATTATAGGGAGAGGACCATACGTATCCTGAGCTTTGCGCAATCAGTTTGTATTTTGGAGACAAGGAATAATGATTGTCTCGGACTTTATCAATGCGATCGTGACTCTGGGACTACACTGACAGGGCTGTAGTCTGTGTGGTCATTCTCGGTTCTCGGAGGGTGATCTGCTCCAGGCCACGCTGGTTTGCATGAGAATGCCGGGCTCTTTGAGGAAGTTTAAAATGTGATTGCTCATGTATCTAGAATATGTAAAAGTAGTTGTAGTAAGTGATGCGGAGCATAACAAAAACAATACAGTGTACAAAGTGCAGCAAGAACACCCAAGAGAAACTCCACAATTTTCTCAAAATAAGAATATACAAAAATAAGTGTCTACGCCTCTTGTGGTAGGTGAAAGATATAAAATATTAAATAATCCAGATGATATTCCGGTAAAGAATCCAGGTATGATCATGTAAAAACAAAAAAATAAACCAATATACTGTAGTATGTTGCACAACTTAATAGTTCACCTTCACAAACCCTGCCACAGACATTGCTGTCCTTTTGTCTATCCCTGCCACAGACTGTACTTGTGATCAGTGCCTTTGAGAGATGCAGCAACGCAGCTATCTTGAAAGGTCCAAGTCGGTCCATCATTCTATGCCACATATTTGTCCATTGTGAATCAATTCATCATACTCTTTTAATGATGTACTAGTGAATGTGGCAGGTGTAGTTACCCGTAAATAATGAAATCTGTTCAGTAGCAGCACTTATCATCAGAATGGGCCATCTCATTCTGTATCTTCTACAATGGAGGTATTGAGGGAACGTTTTTAGTAGCTGTGTAAGAACGATACAGGCTGTAGTCTGTGCATGTCATAGTATGGAGAGCAAAATGTAGCTCTGGTGGTGCTGCTATATAAGATCATGTTGTCCTCACATACGTTATTTGCTAAGTAATGCAGTTTTGAGTATCATCCTACTCTACATGAAACCAAATGTAGGAAAGCAGTCTCGTTCCTAGAGGATAGCAAAGGTTCAAAAGTTTATCTGTAGATGGTCCTTACAAGAGGATTCCAAGCCTGTCCACAAGTACTTCTGGGAGGGCAGAGGTTAAGGTATCTTTGTCTCAAGCCAAGATAGGTCAATCAATTTGACTATGAGACTAAAGCGAGGAGATGAAAATATATCCTGTTTGTATTCATTGAAAACTGGCGTGGGGACACGTGTCATACACACTGTAATGTCTTCAAGCTGGTACACTTGAGATATTGTAAGCTTGACATACCATAAGTGTATTTAAACTTTGATTTTTTTCTATTTTTTCCACAACCATGTAGACTATATGTAGAGGATTACATATTATAAAGATTGTAAATGTGCGAGCAGGGCTCTCTCCACCTAATGTATCGGTTTGTCTGTCAATTCTCGTCTTGTAATACCCCTTGAATATATGTATTTTAAGAAGCGCTGCGTAAATTATTGGCGCTATATAAATAAGATAATAATGTGGATTATTATCATGCAGATTCTGTATACCTGTTATGTATTTGTGTATTCTTGTGTACGCTGAATTTTCTATATTTTTTTTTTTTCCAGAAAGCTATTGTGGTGATATCAGTAATGCACCCATGGAGGTTTTCTTGGATACAAATGTAGCTACTATACGTTTTGAGAGCGGCCTTCACGTGTCAGGACGTGGATTTTTGCTAAACTATGCCAGCAGCGATCATCCAGGTGTGTGATTTTTGTCAAATAACATGACTATAACATGCAGGGTTAAAAGCATAATTAGCATTAATATTATACATGGTATCCATCACTGTAGTCGGGGACCTCTGAAGTCTTTCTCGATCTGAAAAGTATACCACTGAAGTTCTGAAAATGTATGATTTTACTTTTTTGTTTGTTTGTTTTGATCCAATAAAAGGCATCAGCTTGGACTAAAAACTCTTTTCTCATGGTTATCTATGGCTATATAAATGTCTGTGAAATTAAAGACAAAAGGTGGTGTTTGTTTTTATTGCTTCACTTTCCCAGTGTTTTAGCACAGCGAACAGAGGCTCATTTTCAACTATGCTCTTTTATTTTCCTGGCGGCTGACGTGTGCTTACATGCGCAGACGTAGGGAGCATGTGTTCGCACGGTCCCGGTATATTCGCACCTAGGAGCTGGGTTCACGACTGAGCTCATCTAAGACTTGGCACATTAGCCTGCTAACCATATTGCAGCCTGGAAATTGGAGGATCTTAGAAGGAGACTTTTTTCTCTGTTAAAAATAATGTGACAAATGATTTAATATTATTTCAAAGTTAAGCCTTTTAAGATTTATTTTTCTTGTTTCTGCTTCAGCAAGCATATCCATAAAATTTTTTTATACCTGCACTTATGTAATGTTTTTGTGCTTTTTTTCCTATAATAGATCTAATCAGCTGCCTGGCTCGAGCAAACCATTATGAAGAGACTAAATTCAGGTACGAATGAATGTAAATGTTGTAGCATTATGCATGAATGGAGCAATCTGCGAGTGTCACCATAGGCAGCCGACGTAAGGGTGTCTGCAAATCATGACTGTTTTTTTTTTTGTTTTTGTTTTTTTGTGGATATTTAATTTTTATTAACTGTAGAATGTGCATTAATAGTGTGTGTGAAACAAACAAAAACAGCTGGTAATAGTGGAAATAGTAAAGTGTGTTTTGTTTTTTTTTTTCTATTATTTCAGTAGGTACTGTCCGGCCGGCTGCCGAGATGTTGCAGGAGACATATCTGGAGATGTGATAGATGGATACAGAGATGTAAGTATAATAATTCGCTAAATAATATATTGACCAGAGTGAAAGTTGTACCCATAAAATTAAAGGGTATGTATAGCAAATTGACTTTGTGGCCATGTAGACCAGTCCAAATGTGTCTCCTTAACCCATTTAATAGAGTCCCATTTTAATTGCCCTGTAATTCGCTTTCCCCATCCCATTAAAGTTTTCCCACGCACACACACTCAACGCATAATGACTAATACTAATTCATATATATTTACCTGCACAGTATCACTCATGCGTTTAAACACAGACATTCATTCAGAGGGTACTTACACCTTCATTCATTTATACACATACCAACGCCTAGTCATTTAGTTATTTTAATTTACATCATGCACTGACTGGCTGAGTACGATACTACTGCAGTCCTTAAAAGTAATGGAGACCTTGTAAATTGTGTTCAGCATCTGACTTGGTACTAAAGGGAAAACCAAGTAGTACAATTCCTAAAGTCACAGACTGAGCATGATCGGAGGTCTCATTTAAGTAGCGGCGCACTGGGTGAGTCTGACCAACAGGATGATTTGCCCCTGGTTATGCCAGTATATTTCACTGATATCTGTGGTATAGCTGCTAAGTGGAGCTTTGGCGATGTAGAGTAAAGCGCAATATAGCAAATGGTAATTTGTCTCAATCAGAAAAAGCCTTTCTGAGACATTTATAACTCTCTAGTAAGGCTACATTTTTACAGATGTATAGATTTACAAACACATGCATTTCATTGATGTACATGTAGTTGATCTTGGTCTATTTGTGAACTCACTAGCTAGGACACAGTCTTATCAGTGCCTTGTAATTCTATTTAATCCATTATTGCAGATGTGCTGCTGCTTTGCATTGTCCGTCTTCTCTATCCCCAATAGTGTGTTCCTCAGTGCACTATCGTTTCTAACTTCACAAATAGGTGTGTTTAAGAGTTCAAAGTGATTGTTCTGTTTTATGTCCTCAACAGTTTGCCCCACCTAATTACACCTGCCCCATCCTGTAATTATGAATCGCTTTGATTGTACATGGTGGCTCTTTTGCAAAACTCTCATTTGAGGAATTAAGTAAGGCCTCTAATGATGTACACATTGTGTTCTTGCTTTCTCTGGGGAAAGAATTGTGCTTGTGACTTCATTAAGGCTTCCCAGTCTCACTGTTGCTCATTGCCTTGGGGGTCGGTATCAGTAACATGAAGTAATGAGGGTCAAAACAGGTCATTTACAGTCCAAGTAAAGAGTAAGGAACAGCCTATTTGAATACTTTGTCCTCCAATTATGGCCACTTTTGGAATGGAATGTCTGTGCTAATCCAGTCAGTCACTTGGGTTTAGGCTACAGTTGGTTGTGAACAGATTAGCCTATTTGCATGTCTCAAGGTCAGAAAAAAATCTTAATGGCAGCGAACAGCCAGAGATACCTGTCTACCGGTTGTAAACCATATGTTCTCAACCAAGTGTCCTTTGAATTGGCCTTGTTCAGCCCTCCTGCATTAGACAGGTAAGTATGATAAAGAAACTGGAAGTTAGTCACCTCCAAGATATACCTGATTTACCTCTCTGTCGCCTAGTAATTGCTTGGTTACTTCCAGCTATTTTTGAAGACAGCTTCTGATCTCAGAAAAACTAATTGAGGGGCCACTGAGAAGTTTGAAAGAGTCATGCCACACCTAACAATTATATGTACAATAATGTGATTGTTTTTTCTTGACAAGAACTGATCCATAATGATATTAAATAGTCCGTTTTGGCCATCGATAACTATTAATATTCAATGTCTTCCTAATAAAATGTGTGAAGTCTTTATAATCACAGTTCTACGTAGATGTCCTATATTATGCATGATGTTTGCGGGCAAAAGATTTCCAAAAATGTAATGGCAAATTTATGTCTAAAATCTGTGTTGATTCTGTCTGTTTTGCCTGGTTTTGATTAATCGCATAGTACTTCAGAGGCATTGGGAGAAAACACGGATATTGTTCCTCATTCCTTCATTGTGGGATTGTAATTTCAAGGAATGGATTCTTATGTACCGCCCGGTCCGTTATCCACCAGGAGTTCTTTGTGTATATTACTTATTTTAGACCATTTATACACAAAATACCTTTTTGGGTAATTTGTGTGTAATATACAGTTGTTTTCCAGTTGTAGTTTGGTATCCTTTGTTGTTAAAATAGATAAACGTCTCAGACAGAAGGAATCCACGATAGATGTATACGATTGTAAAGTATTATTGAGTATCGTTTGGCATTATCTAGGCAGATGAACAAAGAGATGCTCACTCCTAAAAATATAAATGTATTGCAGCAATCACTGGTTAATCATGCGCATGAATGAATGGAAGTATGTCTGTCAGACTTTCACACTGGGTTTCTGTCATGTCGTGTCATGAACTAGCAATGTGGCCTAGGGCAGAGTTGTCATGCAGCATTCCAGGTCTAGCAGGTCTGCCCTGACTTTAACATTGGAAACCGGGCCTGTTCACAGCACCGATTTATGTGTCCTCTACGATTTTGTTTTGCATAGTCCTTATTTATAAGCCGTGAGTCAATGACTGTCTCACCAACTTCCAAAAATCTTGATTTACTTCTTTGATTTGCTGTACCGTGGGAATGCTGCCCTACCGTGTCCAGACCTCTACGCTGAGCATCACATATGAGCAAACTAAGAATATGTGGTACTTAATACTGCCAAATGACCAAAAGTAAACTTAATGGAATGGATTCACCCACGGAAGTATTTTGTGTCCACGGATACACTGTCTGACCTCCATACAAAACTTGTTCCATTTATTGTTGGTTTTGTTATTCTGACATAATTCTAATTATAGGACAGTATTCTATTGTATTATTATACTGTAGTCAAGTCAAATATAGCTATACGGAAGAGGGCATATGATGTGTTCGTGGCATGTTATATTGGTAGTTCTTATGCTCTTGATTTAATACTAAGCGTATACTATTTCATCCTGCAGTCGTGGAGTCGTCTCTCCAGCTACATTCATTACAGATAGCCTTACGTTTGTGCATCACTGGTCAGCTGACAGACGTGAGGTCTAAATAAACTTAGGTCAGGACAGGTGATTGACGGTGGTATTTTATACAGGACCACCCTCTGTTTCACAAAGGAATTCTTCCAGTTTGCACAATATGAATGGAGTCTTCTATCTGCCATCGGTTTGAAGACCCTTGAATCCAAGCTTCTACTTGAAGCTATGTCCTATGATTGATATACAATACGTAAATTATACTATTTCAAATTATTAAGTATTAGGAAACCTTATGGAAATTGATATTGGGGATTAGAAAACCTTAGGTATGCATACAACTCTTGCTGGTATTTACAATTATTATTAAGACAAACCGAATATCATGTAAATATGCAATTTGAGTATTTCATTTTTTTGCAATATGGTTATATGGAGCGGCAAAATCACTGGTGGTTGCGGGTAATAAATTCATGTAATATAAAATTAATAACTCAGAAATACTTATGGTAAATATTTGCTTCGTTTATTCTTTTCTCTGTAGACCTCCCTGCTTTGCAAAGCTGCCATTCATGCCGGAGTCATTGCAGATGAGCTAGGTGGACAGATCCAACTCACACAGCGCAAGGGCGCAAGTCGATATAGAGGAGTTCTGGCTAACGGGATTTTGTCTAAAGAGTATGTTTCACCATTTTTTTTTTATGTTGCTGTATTTTCAGTTTGATTTTTCACCTTCAATCCTTTATGTCCTAATGATTTTCATGACATCCCAATCTGTCCGTATCTGTTTTAACGATGCAGGGAAGTTACGAATGATTCCCCTGCTAGTTGTGCAGACATGACCTTGACATTTTGTCTCCTTTCCTATGAAGTCTGTACGCGGGATTCAAAATGATTTCCAGTAACATGTAGGCATTCGATACGCATCCTCTTTCACAAATAATAGGTATAATGAGTAAACCATACTAACAAAAAAGACAATAGTGAATGTAAATAAAACCATACAATCAACCCAACGAACAACTCTGCGTTTGTAGTGTGACCAGAAGTCTCTCTGCTCCCAGCTGTGTGTTCTCACCTAGGGCAGCAGCCCCTTTGCAGCACTACCAGGGCCAGATCGATGCAAGCCTTTAAAATTGCATCTTATCTCTCTCTCTCGCATTTAGCTCTATCACATTACTTTATGCACTGCATCTATATCTCCTTTTTTGGATTCTGTTTTATTAGTTATACAAACTAGCCTGAAGCTATATCTGTTTCAAGCCCACCATTACATAACCCTCTATACAATTCTTTTTGCCATATAATTTCTTTGTGTTATTGTGGAGGACGATTGATTGAAATTATTAAATAAAATAAAACATGCCCTGGAACTGGAAAACTTAAGTGTTTTGATGACATGAAAAATGTTTTTCTTCTTGCTGGACATTCCTCTTATTCATTCGCACACGTGCACGCAGTGAATGATGGGTTGACTAGCGCAGTCAAAAACATAATTGGTTAATTGCCGTGCTGATAAATCAAACGAAAAGGGGACATTGTTTTAAACTAAAATGACACATGCTTGATAAGTCTTTCTTTAATAAGGTTACTGACATCAGACTAAATAATAATATCATGGCTAATCCCAGAGTTAAGGAAACATTGTTTCTACTACTTTCATTCCTCTACTGGACAAAACATGTCGCTTCTTAAACAGAAGTGGAGAAGAGAATGATCCTTGGTGATCGGGGCAATGCTTTTGTATGGCTCCGATAATGAGCTTCTGTTAAAGAATGCTTTGTCTACACTCCGTCTGAATGCTTTCTCCTTGTATTTTATCTTGCAGTGGCTCGCTTTCAGATCGCCAGTTTGAGTTTAACAGTCTCGGTAAGCAGAATACATTGTAAATGCCTGTGTGTGTGTGTGTCTTTTGTGTTTGTACATGCTTATTGTATCAAGTTAGCAAACAGATTGCGGCTTCAGAATACACCATCCCTCGCAAGCTTTCGCAGTCGGTGCCCTTGTCAATACACCAAGGCTTACAAGGTTTACATTGATTCTAAAACAATACGTGCCTTGCAGGGATCTTGCTTCTTACTGAATTTTCTGCCTTCAAGACAAATGAGAAATAAATGACTGCCAGTATGCGCCTTCAAGAAGGTGTGATTTATAACATGCTAGTGTTCGGGTGTTCAGCAACCCTTTTATAAGTAACTTGAAAAAGAGCCAAAAGAGATGCATCGTTCCCTTCCGTGACTGATTATGAATAATTTAACGTGGCATATATAATATATATATATGTGTGTGTGTGTATAGATATACTATATAGATAGATATAGATATACTATAGATATATATAATATATATATAATAGATATAATTTGCAAGCAAATAGCTAAAATATCCAAGGTATCATTTTGCAAGATATTAGAATATTTAAAGAAAAGACAGACTACTTAAAGTCTTTTTAATAACAATAAAATATTCAATTTTAAATCAGACATTGTACATACGATGATACATTTTAAAACGGTGAAAAGTAACGAAAAATTAACCAATTCAATCTAAATTTTAAACATCGACCATTGCTGTAATTGACTATGTAACAGTTCGACTGTTATGATAATGTGGTGTAATTTTATTGCAAAATAATGTTGAAGTGCAGCCAAAAAAAGTAACTGGAGGTCACAGTGATCATGCAGCTGTTCTTTAAATATCTAGCTTGTCTAGGCAAAGGTTACATGAATTCCAACTTATGAGTCTGCCTTCAGGGGGATCCTTGGCATGTCTTGATTTTTTTACTGTGCTAGATGCAAATGAACCTGCTAGGAGTAAGTGGTCATGTCAGGTGGACCTAAGGAAATAAACTCCAACAAGCAGAGCGTCCCAGTTTTGCAAACAAAATATTCTTATTTTTTATATACTATAAAAAATATACTAAAGATATATATACTATATCTTTTATATACTAATGGCTCTTTATATTCTTGGTCTGTGGACTCTGGGAACACTTAATTGTCATGTGACACAAAACTAGGCGCTCATTGGATGTTTTCATGGAAACTAAAATAGCTTCTTAAACGTTTCTGTGTCTTTATGGGATTAACCCCTTAAAGACAATGGGCGGTCCCTAAACCAATGCATTTTGAGCCCGTACATGTACGGGCTTTATCATTAAGGGGTTAAGTATTCTGAAGGAAGAAACGATAGATCTGCTGCCAAGGATTATTTACTTGACATCCTGTTGAGTGTTTGTTCTGTCTAAGTGTAGCAATACATTTAATATGTTACATGTGTTTTGAATACATTATTCTTCTTAACAACTCCTGTTGTCTTATTTTAGACTGCAGGACCTCATTGATGGTTGGTCCAAGAGCTGGTATGTTTTCAGCCACCTCTTCTTGGGGGTGGATGAGTAACACTGGAGAGATGATCTACTGGTCACCCGAGAGAGCACAGCTGAATAGTCCAGGTGCATCTTGGGCATCTAGTCACCAGGCGGAGCGGGAGTGGTTGGAAATAGATTTGGGGGAGAAAAAGAAAATAACCGGTGAGTATGAGGACACTTTCACTATTTCTTTCCTTAGTTGCAGGAAGGTTGCTCATGGTTAGGATGAAACTATTTAAGTACCTTAGAAACACAATGTAGGCACACAAAAAGTGGGCATAACACATTATCCTTATGTTGTGGGAAGGCTGATGAGCATTGGAAGCCAAAAACCTTTTCACCGAAAGACTAGTTGGTGGATACTCCTGTTTTAAACAGTTTGTGGCTCCCCAGTGCTTTTAACTCCTCTCCATTTACCTTCATTGTCAGGAGATGCGGCGCTCACAGATGAGTATTCCTGTGGTCTGGTGGGGGAGCAGGGAGATCTCTGCCTCCATCGCCACATAGCTTTACCTGATCTCTGCTGGTCTATGCGTACAAAGAAATTCAAAGAGCTGGCTTATTGTGTCACAGCCGGGGGTCGTAAATCTCTTTTTATATGTAGATTGACAGGAAGCAGAAGTACCTCTATTGTCAGAGATCTTGTTACCCCCACCAGATCATGGCATTCAGTTGTGCCAACGTTACCGTTTTAGATTTTGTTGGCGCTTATACCAGTCAGGACTGCACTTGACATGGTTTTGTTAGCCTATGTGAATGGCATTGTGTGTTCAACACAAACACAATCACCACAATATAAATAAGCTCATTGTCTCCATCACAGAGACTATTTTGTGGGACTATTGGCAAAGTTATTTGGTTAAAATATAAATAGTTAAGTTTCTTTTGAACTAATCTATCATATAACACGGTGTGTGGCGCTACATTGCATTATTTCTAGTGTTCTGTGTGGAATATAGCATTTTCTCTGTAATGAATGATGAAAGTAGATACTGTTCACAGTTGATTATGTCACACTTAACGTGTCCTCTTTTGGTATGTTCCAGGTATTGTGACTACAGGATCCACATTACCAAACTTTAACTTTTACGTCAAATCTTATGTCATCAGCTTTAGGAAAGATGGGCCAAAATGGAGACTATATAAAGGAGTCATCAGCAGTGAAGAAAAGGTGATCTTTAGATTTTTCTGTTAACATGCTCAACAAATTATATAAATCAAAGGCATTGCATTTATTTTTTAGAGCATCAGTCAATTTCACAGAGCTATTACAATAGGGGACTGTGAAATTGTACAAAGACATTAAAAATGACAATATACGAAATTGACAATAATGTTGAAGTGTTGAGAACTATTGGTACGAGAAGGAGGATGGCCCTGCTCTTGTGTTTAAAATCTATTACATATTAGAACATGGTTTTACTGTCATGACTTTTAGCCCACTTGGAGATGCTATGATGTATGTATCATAAGTATAAGTGACATGTTATTGTCTTGTTCCTTGTGACACGCATAGTGACTACACTATACTTATTTTCTTGGTCTTTATTTATATGCAGCTGTTGGAAGGTAATTCAAACAATATGGGTCAAACACGGAACAACTTCATCCCTCCGATTGTGGCACGATACCTTCGAATTGTACCGCAGACATGGCACCAGCGGATTGCCCTGAAGGTCGAGCTAGTAGGATGTTCCTTAGCACAGAGTATGTAATGCCAGATAATCTCAGTGTTCTGTTCTTCAGTGAAATTACGTTGCTCTGTTGATCATGTAATTAAGATAATCTTGTTCACAAAATCATATCAGTAATTGTGTTTTTTTTTCATTTCAATACCACTACAATTTACATTTTTTGGTCTAGATTTTTTTCTCTAGTTTCTGGTGTGTTCTTTTTTTTATTTTATATTTAATTCTTCATGTTTAGAACTAGATCTACAGAATTTGATGGTGCTATATAAAACAATAAAAATAATAATTTACTACGTGATAGTATGTTGTGGGGTTTGATCTTATACCTTTAGCATTCAATTGAAACAGGAGCTTCACAATTTCATATTTTCACAGTCAGACAGTGGCCTAGGAAGGAGTTGGGTCTATAGGATTTCAGCCCAGTTTTGTAATTTGGCCTAATTATTGAAGCTTCATCAAAACATCACTGTTTATTGCTCAATCTTTTTTTTTTTTTTTACAGATCCTAATTCATCCACACACCCCATGTGGAAAAAGACAAATCTCCGAAATGCTAAAACCCCCACGACAGAAGAGAAGACCTTCACTGAGCCGGTACCATCTGAAGAGACAAACTTTGGTGAGGATACCATATAATTGGCAATTTAAATACTCAGGCTTTAGACTAAATATTTGGAGTAGTTCAGCTTGTTTGTGCTACCAAAGCAATATTTAAAATTACAATGGGAAAAATAAGAGTTGGGAATTAAAATGTGTGCACCATTGTACATCATTGGCATAATCGGAGAATTAGCCTTTCTAATGATATTTTTTTTCCTAATGCTAAATGGAAATGACAAAAGCTAGCGATTTATGTGGCAAGTAAGCCTTTTAAACAAGCCTAAAAAAAGTAAAAGTAATCAAAAGATGTTGAAACTCTAATGTGCAGATAATTATGTAGTTCTTACACCACTGTGAAATGATCAATTAAGTCTTAGTATGTTCCATGAATGTTCTTCTTTTCATTTCCCCCACCCGTAACTGGGCGTTTTTTATTGAATGTATTTTTCGTTTTCTAGATACACATAAGTGGACTGTATGCATATTCTAAGATAGCAAGATTGTAATACTCATGTTTTTTTTCCTGTATGTGATGTATAATATTTTCTTATTACAAGAAAAATAGAGTAGTCACAGTTTTCTAAATTCTTTTTTAGGGTGGATCATCGTTGTGGTCGTTGTGTCGCTTGCTCTGGTCCTGTTTTTAGTGCTAGTTGGCATTTGCATTTGTCTGTCACGAAGGTATGTATTTTAATTATATATCTGTTTGTGTGTGCTTTTCCGTATCGCTTTCTGGGCAGTGTTTAATATACTTGAATGTGCTGACCCTTTGGGTCCCAGATAAGAGTGCAAGACATTTAGTAGCAAGATGACTGTCTCCAACGGTATGTCCATAAAGCACTGTCCATCTTGTTAGGTCAGGAACTGAAGGCTTGGGACGACATCATCTTGCGATGTCTGTACAGTGTTTCTCCACAAAACTCTAGGGATAATTCTGATAAAAATGTAAAGTTAATCTTTTTTTTTTTTTTTTTATGTATTTAAAAGGAAACGCGCTTGTGTCGGGTCAGACCAGTCTCTGAATTTGCAGAGTTGTAGTCGTTTGCGTTTATTGGCTCCCCTCCTGTGTCTGTAGTGTTTGCTTGTTTGTTTTAGCTGACTTCGAAACAATTATATACTCTGCGTTCCTTAATTGCTATTGGAATTCGCCCCCCTTCTCCTGACTCTTCTCCTGACTCACCGCATTGTTGTGATATCTGTAAGCATCGGCACCCAGCTTGCGAAGTGAGGTTAAGCTTGCGCAGGGGTTATCAGCCCCTTTTAAAAGTCAATCAATCCCCAGACTGTATCTCCTCAACTAAATTGCATCCAAATCAAGTGCTGCCATCTGTAACTGTTTGGGGGTTGACAGATAATCACCATTATTGCCTTTTAGTCATGGCTTTCAGGTCTCTTCCTGAGAGATATTAAGAATGAGGCTGCTTACTTATTAAGGGATTGTCCGTTGGGGATTCATTATTCTGGACTAGTAAATATTTTAAATGGCTTGCGCCGTGCCTTTGGTTATTTTACATGTCTACCAAGCCCGAGTTCCAGATTACCTTACAAACTGTTTTGATGAAAAATCATTCCTGGTAGAATTCACACATAATTGGGTATATGATTTGTCTTTGGGACAGGAACAGGACAAAAACCGATGTATACAAAGCGACTGATGAACAGAAAAGTGGTAAGATAAGAATAATAGTCTGATTTTTTTTACATCTAGTTACCCATGGATTATAGGAGGTTCTGTATATATAATTTGTGTCTCCCACAGGCTGCTGGAAGCAACTTGAACAGCCGTTTGTGAGACAGAATTCCACCGAATTCACCATCAGCTACAGCAACAACGATAATGACAAGGATGAGCTACCAAAGTTTGATCTTGTCAAGTGCGACATGGAAGGTAAAAGAAATAAATTATTATGTTACTCTGTGCCGACAGCAAATTGTGATTATCTTCCCCACCCCCAGAACTTGAGAAGCTTTGCATATTCTATATGTCTGGGCATGACAAAAAACACACCCTGAATATTTAGTGCTTTGGGATGTCAGACTCCATCCAGCGTGTTTGTTTCGTGGTCTGTAAAAAGAAAAAGGATGCACAGTGGGGGGAATACGGGGGGTACATTTATATTATGAAAGCCTATGTTGTTGTCTTGTGCCAATGTTTTGGTTAGGTGGCAACAAAGATGTTTTCTGGCAGTATCAGTCCCATATGTAATGGGGAATTATTTTTTTTGACAATATCTTTAGACACTGCCAAGAGCAGTAAGTTACATTTGTCCCGCCAACAGTTATTCCATGAATTACATGTAAGCAAGGGGTTTCGTTTGAGGCCGTTGTGTAGAGGTGTTACAGGAATGGGAATGTCATTGGGAAGTGGAGGGAATGAGATCTACCTGAATAATTAGAATTGGATATGTTTCCATAAAACAGGTGATACAAACACATCAGGACAAATGTGCTTCTAAAATAGCCCCAGTAATATATATTGGAGAATTATTAATTGAAAACATGTTTTCATGAACCATAGAAAATAAAGGGAAAATACATGGCTTGACCCTTGAGTATAGTTTCCACCCTGATAGCAGATGACTCTTTTATACTCCCTGAGAGAGCATATATTGTGGTAGAACACAAATAATTATAGATAAAGATAAATTCGGCAAAATGAACATTATCCTTAAATATTTATCATCTTCAAATAACTTGCCAATGCTGACTGTGGCTAATATTAGAGTGCTCGTTAGAAAGCATTTTCACTACTGTCCATTAGTCCATAACAGTTTCTTCCATAATAGAAAAGCAATTCCAACTGTATTGGCCATCTAGACTAGTTTATTCGTTCTTCATTAAATGTTTAAGACGCCATCACTGTATCAGGCTTATCCCATCTTGTATAATAATATTAATAGGAAGAACATTAATCCTCATCATTCAACTCTATGATCGTACTGTGTTCACATGATCCTCAATATAAAATTACCTCTGTGTGATATCATTAAGAATGGATTATTTAGGCTTATTAGTTATTTTCTTTGTAAAGCAGCAAGGTAGATGGGACATTCTCATGCTTGCCTGTGGAATCTTGTATAGGGGATGGCTTGTGGAAAAATATCGCCACCTTGTGGCGAAAGAAATGTAGGCAGCAATAGGTTCTGATTCCAGTAGCTTTTGAGCTGAGATTTTTGGGCACAATGCCTTTGCTGTTCTTGTAAGGTGTAATCATTAGCAAATGTATTCAAGGGCACCTGGAAACAACATGCATTATTATAGTAATACTGGCAATATTTAATATATGTGAGTGTAACGTAGAGTGTGTACATGCGTTATTTATAATATCACAAAAAAATGAAGGAAACATGAGCATTGTTAATTATAAAATGTGAATTCCATTGAATTTCATTCAAATGCAAACAATTGTTGGTGAATTTACCCATTCTCTCTGCTCTCTAAATATTTAATGGCTTTTATTTTTTCCTTTGATTTAGACTATGAGCAGTCCAGTATGATAGGCACTGGCTTGGTGACGAGAAAAGGATCCACCTTCAAGCCTATGGACACAGATGTTAAAGAGTCCCTTGATGGGCAGGAGATTGAAAACCACTATGATTGCCCACACAGTCGCAACAGACCGGAGTATGCTCTTCCCCTTAATTATCCTGAGCCGGAATATGCCACTCCTATAATAGACCGCCACATAACACGAGAAAACATGTTCGTACCCGTGTCCGGCTACAGCGTCCCTGTGGTATCACTAAACCGCCAACAATCCTTCTCTGTCGCCAGCTTCTCCATCTCCACAAGCCCAGAGAACAGTGGTGGAGAGTACCAGACACCACACTGTATAAACTTCGACGAGAGCGAATATGATAAACCAAAGGTCTACAGGGGATGGGGTACATTGGAGAATGGCGATTATCAAAAACCACCGCTCTGCTCAATGCTGGCAGATGGTTATTCATCTCCAAGAGACTGTTTAAAACCCATAAGTCAGACTGCAATAACATCTCTATTGTGACCCCGTGAAGAGCTAACTAATGTTACTGCACAGCTGCTTTAAAAAACATTGTTTACATTAAGAACATTGGTATATTAGATTCCCCCCTCTCACAATTGTCAAGACAGTGTATGTGGTTTTAATGACTTAATTTGTTACATGGCTCTATTGCCAATCATAAATCAAATCATATGCCAGAAACCCAATCCATAATATAACAGGCAAGTAAACATGAATAGAACTGAGATGATAGATTTATTATATTTATTACAGGAATTAAATAACATTAAGCCTGCTACCATGATATCATATAGTAACGCATACCTTCCCATAATCCATGGTACTTAACTGCAAAAATCATAATGACATATATGTGAAGTATAAAACTTTCATAGTTTGTTTTTTTTGCAGTCAAATCCAAGGAATAGCATATTTATAGATATATTGGGAATTAATCGGTTTCTTAGGAGGGCCCTGAGATCAGGCTGCTACTTTCCCAAATGATCGATCCCCGGCACGGCTCTTCCCTTTCAACTGGTTGAACTACCTACCTCTACCACATTCCCAAGTCACACATCTGTCATCATTGTTCTAATATTCAAGCCTGATTGTATTCACATCCCAAGACACTGTCTACTTTGTGTATTACGTGCAATGTGTATAGAGTTTTATAAAGAATCTTATTTGTTAGATTTGCCTTGTTACTGAATATATTTCCATAATTTTTTATATTCCCTAAAAAAAAAAAATGCAGGTTGGTCCCCAACACTGTGAATATTTGGACCTTCTGTATGTCAGGATTTGGGGTTTTAGGTTGGCAATTTGTTATATAATGCCATCGTTGCTGAATCACAAAATATTGTTATGTTATTCTGTTACTTGTCTTCTGATGGTTTTGTTCTGGGCCAGACGTTAGTTACTCGAGCGCACAATAGAATGGTCAAATAGTTGAGCCACTGACTGTCCAACACTGATAATGGTAAGACTTCTGTATCTGCGGGCAAGCAAGCATTCTTGGACCTGATTTTGTGTGGTCGCTAAACTAGCCATTTTTCCTGTTGACTTTACGTTAAGTAGATTTAAAAAGTAAAAATGTTACGCTTTAGTTGTTAAGTCTAAATACAGAAGAGACGACGAACGTACTGTTTTAGTCTTCAGGGCAGTATCATTTACGCAGTCATTGACTGGTCCAAAGTACAGCTGATAACGCATGCTGATGTGTCATAGAAACCTGTCAGTATTCTTATAAAGTGTGTGCACGCAACTTTGGTGGGTGATTTAAAAGTGTCATAGTGGCTATTTGTATAAATTTTATTATTATTATTTTATTTTTTTACACTTTTTAAAGGAGTGTTTTCCATTTAGGACCTCATAATGCTATTTATCACAATGCTATCCTAGTACTGTTGAATGCCAAACCCTTTTTAGCTGGGAACTCTCCTGGTTTGACCCACAGTTTTCAAGTTTCCGCCAGTTTGTTCCTTCCATGAACAGGTTACAGTGTTTGGCTGCGACCGCTCTCCTCCCAAACCCACCAAAGGCTGTATGGAGCTGGCCCGATTCCTCCAAAAAGCAATTCCCCCAGGAGAGTCAGGGTAGTCTTGGGAGTTTCCAGAAAACAATATTGAAATTTTGCCTCATTAATATTTTTAGGGGATGACTTAAAGCAGCCTTCGAGGTTTGCTGGACCCCTTTGTCCATAGGAATGGATAAGTGGGAGTTCTGCTCTCCCTCACCTCCATGGTCTCTGAATCACGGAGTGAAGCAGAGCTTTAGAATATGACATCATCTCTAAGCAAGCTGGCTCAAACAACTTCTCTGTCATAGGGACTGGATTCACAGTTTGAATCCCAGTGTGAGATCTGGGGTCTCGCTCAGCAAGTGCCGTACCTCCAGATAGATCAGGATACAGCTGGGTTCGCTTTTTATGCTATAAAGGGTGTTTAATTCAATATTGTTGCTGCTTCCCGCAGTGCACTGCAGTGTCCGGTCACCTTATTATTCACGTATTTAATATTTATTTGGGTAATGGGTGAGGTTTACAGACTATTATTTTGGGGTGAGACTACTAATATATATCTTTCATATTATTTGTAATATGTTTTTTGGATAACCCCATTTGAGATGCTCATATTTTGTATACAAATGTTTTTGTTGAGACTCCATGTAAATAATGTGTTATACATCTGTACACAATCTACTAATATCAGCTTTTCGTTTTTTTTTTTGTTTTGTTTTTATTTCATTTATGAAATGGAAAATCACCAAGAACAAACCACGGATGTAATGAATTCAAAGACAAATCGATTTGACCTTTTTTATCATTGTATATATGTAATATTGTAATATGACAGCTAAACCAATTTGCACACTGTGATTTATACATTCTGGTGCTGGAAAAAAAAAGGAATGTGAGAAACAATGTTTAAAAGCAAAAATTTGATTAAACTGTGTAAATGGTGACATTTCTGTGAAATAATAAACCATTTCCATTTTAAAAAGTGGTCATTTTAAATTTAGCTATAATAACATGTAAGCTAGACTTTATTGATTGAAAATGAAAATCCATTTGTTTTTAGGGGGGTCATGTATCCAGAATCATGAATGTCGCACCCCAGAATTAGATGAATCTAGCATTACATGGTGCCATCATTAGCATTGCCTTTAGTGGGGCTGGGAAAACCATTGTGTAGAAGGTTTGATGGAAGCCTGTTCTTCGAATTAGCTTCACATATCTTGGATTGCAATTGAAATATATGGGAGAGTGTGTGCGTGTGCATGTGTGTCCGTGTGTGTCCATGTACGGGTGAAGCAGTAGATTTGGTGCGATTGTGTAGAGGACATTAGTTACTCTGTACTCTGCAGCATTTGAAGGGTATCAATCACTGGCGTTCTGGTGTTTCTATGAATTGTGATCCTTGAGAAAAAAAAAATTGCCAGCGGCTAAAAGCACAGGGAAAAGGGAATGCACAAGGAAAAAAACGTAGATGGGTAGCTAAGGGTTAAAGGTCACACCGAGAGGGCTTTTGGAGCTTAATATGATAAAAAGGGATTGTACCGTGTTAACCGTTGAGAAAACAGGAGAAAAGTATAGTTAAAATGATTCCAATTATTGTCTAACAGAGTTTAATAGCGAGCTTTCGAGACCAAGTTGTTCCTCAGGCATTAATTTAATGAAAAGAAATGTAACAAGGAAGTGAGAATGTTCTCAATGCTGAGTGCTTATCTTTACTGTGTGAACAGAGCAGAGAAGGGACTACCTTCCATATAGTGGCATAGAACACAAAGCCTGTATTGTGTAGCTTCATCTCAATGTACAAGAATATATGCTCTGCTCAGCTACATTCCTGTTTTCTTCCCCGAAGCAGCGTCTTACAATAACTGAACACGTTTCGCTGCTTTGCTGTAACATTTATATATACTGCATATTTATTGATCATAGTATATTATAGGAGAGGAGATTTTCACAAGCCACACTTATTATGGGGAACCTCCAGCCATCATATGTGTACAATAGCTGTGGTCGTGGGAGTCACTATATCGACCAGGCCCATCAGGTGACCCCCTGGAATCACTCGTCCTGTAACGTCCGTAATACCCGCAGCTAGCGGCACAGACAGCAAGGGCCGGTTTTCTCCAAAACTATCAAAAAAGGGCTCATACAAATTACAGAAACGTGCTGGGGGGTGGGTAACATGACCCTGCACCAAATGAATGGCTGCTTGAAAAGAAGCTTCCACGATGGTGAGGGTCGAGGGGGAAGGATGAAAGTCAGAGGATGAGAGAAAGGGTAAGGGAGGCAGGCAAGGAGGGATGGAGAGAATGAAATAGATAAGGGAGTTAGAGGAGGAGAGGGCATGTATTAGACTTGGGCACCAGGGGGCTCTTCGTGTTCGTCTTCGTGCTTGTCTTCGGCAAAAAAAAAAAACTTCGTATTCCGCGAATATTCGCCCGGTC
>VKOC01000005.1:22693619-22715062 GCA_009364415.1 Spea multiplicata | reverse complement strand
TTTGCAGAGTTGTAGTCGTTTGCGTTTATTGGCTCCCCTCCTGTGTCTGTAGTGTTTGCTTGTTTGTTTTAGCTGACTTCGAAACAATTATATACTCTGCGTTCCTTAATTGCTATTGGAATTCGCCCCCCTTCTCCTGACTCTTCTCCTGACTCACCGCATTGTTGTGATATCTGTAAGCATCGGCACCCAGCTTGCGAAGTGAGGTTAAGCTTGCGCAGGGGTTATCAGCCCCTTTTAAAAGTCAATCAATCCCCAGACTGTATCTCCTCAACTAAATTGCATCCAAATCAAGTGCTGCCATCTGTAACTGTTTGGGGGTTGACAGATAATCACCATTATTGCCTTTTAGTCATGGCTTTCAGGTCTCTTCCTGAGAGATATTAAGAATGAGGCTGCTTACTTATTAAGGGATTGTCCGTTGGGGATTCATTATTCTGGACTAGTAAATATTTTAAATGGCTTGCGCCGTGCCTTTGGTTATTTTACATGTCTACCAAGCCCGAGTTCCAGATTACCTTACAAACTGTTTTGATGAAAAATCATTCCTGGTAGAATTCACACATAATTGGGTATATGATTTGTCTTTGGGACAGGAACAGGACAAAAACCGATGTATACAAAGCGACTGATGAACAGAAAAGTGGTAAGATAAGAATAATAGTCTGATTTTTTTTACATCTAGTTACCCATGGATTATAGGAGGTTCTGTATATATAATTTGTGTCTCCCACAGGCTGCTGGAAGCAACTTGAACAGCCGTTTGTGAGACAGAATTCCACCGAATTCACCATCAGCTACAGCAACAACGATAATGACAAGGATGAGCTACCAAAGTTTGATCTTGTCAAGTGCGACATGGAAGGTAAAAGAAATAAATTATTATGTTACTCTGTGCCGACAGCAAATTGTGATTATCTTCCCCACCCCCAGAACTTGAGAAGCTTTGCATATTCTATATGTCTGGGCATGACAAAAAACACACCCTGAATATTTAGTGCTTTGGGATGTCAGACTCCATCCAGCGTGTTTGTTTCGTGGTCTGTAAAAAGAAAAAGGATGCACAGTGGGGGGAATACGGGGGGTACATTTATATTATGAAAGCCTATGTTGTTGTCTTGTGCCAATGTTTTGGTTAGGTGGCAACAAAGATGTTTTCTGGCAGTATCAGTCCCATATGTAATGGGAATTATTTTTTTGACAATATCTTTAGACACTGCCAAGAGCAGTAAGTTACATTTGTCCCGCCAACAGTTATTCCATGAATTACATGTAAGCAAGGGGTTTCGTTTGAGGCCGTTGTGTAGAGGTGTTACAGGAATGGGAATGTCATTGGGAACTGGAGGGAATGAGATCTACCTGAATAATTAGAATTGGATATGTTTCCATAAAACAGGTGATACAAACACATCAGGACAAATGTGCTTCTAAAATAGCCCCAGTAATATATATTGGAGAATTATTAATTGAAAACATGTTTTCATGAACCATAGAAAATAAAGGGAAAATACATGGCTTGACCCTTGAGTATAGTTTCCACCCTGATAGCAGATGACTCTTTTATACTCCCTGAGAGAGCATATATTGTGGTAGAACACAAATAATTATAGATAAAGATAAATTCGGCAAAATGAACATTATCCTTAAATATTTATCATCTTCAAATAACTTGCCAATGCTGACTGTGGCTAATATTAGAGTGCTCGTTAGAAAGCATTTTCACTACTGTCCATTAGTCCATAACAGTTTCTTCCATAATAGAAAAGCAATTCCAACTGTATTGGCCATCTAGACTAGTTTATTCGTTCTTCATTAAATGTTTAAGACGCCATCACTGTATCAGGCTTATCCCATCTTGTATAATAATATTAATAGGAAGAACATTAATCCTCATCATTCAACTCTATGATCGTACTGTGTTCACATGATCCTCAATATAAAATTACCTCTGTGTGATATCATTAAGAATGGATTATTTAGGCTTATTAGTTATTTTCTTTGTAAAGCAGCAAGGTAGATGGGACATTCTCATGCTTGCCTGTGGAATCTTGTATAGGGGATGGCTTGTGGAAAAATATCGCCACCTTGTGGCGAAAGAAATGTAGGCAGCAATAGGTTCTGATTCCAGTAGCTTTTGAGCTGAGATTTTTGGGCACAATGCCTTTGCTGTTCTTGTAAGGTGTAATCATTAGCAAATGTATTCAAGGGCACCTGGAAACAACATGCATTATTATAGTAATACTGGCAATATTTAATATATGTGAGTGTAACGTAGAGTGTGTACATGCGTTATTTATAATATCACAAAAAAATGAAGGAAACATGAGCATTGTTAATTATAAAATGTGAATTCCATTGAATTTCATTCAAATGCAAACAATTGTTGGTGAATTTACCCATTCTCTCTGCTCTCTAAATATTTAATGGCTTTTATTTTTTCCTTTGATTTAGACTATGAGCAGTCCAGTATGATAGGCACTGGCTTGGTGACGAGAAAAGGATCCACCTTCAAGCCTATGGACACAGATGTTAAAGAGTCCCTTGATGGGCAGGAGATTGAAAACCACTATGATTGCCCACACAGTCGCAACAGACCGGAGTATGCTCTTCCCCTTAATTATCCTGAGCCGGAATATGCCACTCCTATAATAGACCGCCACATAACACGAGAAAACATGTTCGTACCCGTGTCCGGCTACAGCGTCCCTGTGGTATCACTAAACCGCCAACAATCCTTCTCTGTCGCCAGCTTCTCCATCTCCACAAGCCCAGAGAACAGTGGTGGAGAGTACCAGACACCACACTGTATAAACTTCGACGAGAGCGAATATGATAAACCAAAGGTCTACAGGGGATGGGGTACATTGGAGAATGGCGATTATCAAAAACCACCGCTCTGCTCAATGCTGGCAGATGGTTATTCATCTCCAAGAGACTGTTTAAAACCCATAAGTCAGACTGCAATAACATCTCTATTGTGACCCCGTGAAGAGCTAACTAATGTTACTGCACAGCTGCTTTAAAAAAACAACATTGTTTACATTAAGAACATTGGTATATTAGATCCCCCCCTCACAATTGTAAAGACGGTGTTACTAGAGTGTATGTGGTTTTAATGACTTAATTTGTTACATGGCTCTATTGCCAATCATAAATCAAATCATATGCCAGAAACCCAATCCATAATATAACAGGCAAGTAAACATGAATAGAACTGAGATGATAGATTTATTATATTTATTACAGGAATTAAATAACATTAAGCCTGCTACCATGATATCATATAGTAACGCATACCTTCCCATAATCCATGGTACTTAACTGCAAAAATCATAATGACATATATGTGAAGTATAAAACTTTCATAGTTTGTTTTTTTTGCAGTCAAATCCAAGGAATAGCATATTTATAGATATATTGGGAATTAATCGGTTTCTTAGGAGGGCCCTGAGATCAGGCTGCTACTTTCCCAAATGATCGATCCCCGGCACGGCTCTTCCCTTTCAACTGGTTGAACTACCTACCTCTACCACATTCCCAAGTCACACATCTGTCATCATTGTTCTAATATTCAAGCCTGATTGTATTCACATCCCAAGACACTGTCTACTTTGTGTATTACGTGCAATGTGTATAGAGTTTTATAAAGAATCTTATTTGTTAGATTTGCCTTGTTACTGAATATATTTCCATAATTTTTTATATTCCCTAAAAAAAAAAAAATGCAGGTTGGTCCCCAACACTGTGAATATTTGGACCTTCTGTATGTCAGGATTTGGGGTTTTAGGTTGGCAATTTGTTATATAATGCCATCGTTGCTGAATCACAAAATATTGTTATGTTATTCTGTTACTGGTCTTCTGATGTTTTTGTTCTGGGCCAGACGTTAGTTACTCGAGCGCACAATAGAATGGTCAAATAGTTGAGCCACTGACTGTCCAACACTGATAATGGTAAGACTTCTGTATCTGCGGGCAAGCAAGCATTCTTGGACCTGATTTTGTGTGGTCGCTAAACTAGCCATTTTTCCTGTTGACTTTACGTTAAGTAGATTTAAAAAGTAAAAATGTTACGCTTTAGTTGTTAAGTCTAAATACAGAAGAGACGACGAACGTACTGTTTTAGTCTTCAGGGCAGTATCATTTACGCAGTCATTGACTGGTCCAAAGTACAGCTGATAACGCATGCTGATGTGTCATAGAAACCTGTCAGTATTCTTATAAAGTGTGTGCACGCAACTTTGGTGGGTGATTTAAAAGTGTCATAGTGGCTATTTGTATAAATTTTATTATTATTATTTTATTTTTTTACACTTTTTAAAGGAGTGTTTTCCATTTAGGACCTCATAATGCTATTTATCACAATGCTATCCTAGTACTGTTGAATGCCAAACCCTTTTTAGCTGGGAACTCTCCTGGTTTGACCCACAGTTTTCAAGTTTCCGCCAGTTTGTTCCTTCCATGAACAGGTTACAGTGTTTGGCTGCGACCGCTCTCCTCCCAAACCCACCAAAGGCTGTATGGAGCTGGCCCGATTCCTCCAAAAAGCAATTCCCCCAGGAGAGTCAGGGTAGTCTTGGGAGTTTCCAGAAAACAATATTGAAATTTTGCCTCATTAATATTTTTAGGGGATGACTTAAAGCAGCCTTCGAGGTTTGCTGGACCCCTTTGTCCATAGGAATGGATAAGTGGGAGTTCTGCTCTCCCTCACCTCCATGGTCTCTGAATCACGGAGTGAAGCAGAGCTTTAGAATATGACATCATCTCTAAGCAAGCTGGCTCAAACAACTTCTCTGTCATAGGGACTGGATTCACAGTTTGAATCCCAGTGTGAGATCTGGGGTCTCGCTCAGCAAGTGCCGTACCTCCAGATAGATCAGGATACAGCTGGGTTCGCTTTTTATGCTATAAAGGGTGTTTAATTCAATATTGTTGCTGCTTCCCGCAGTGCACTGCAGTGTCCGGTCACCTTATTATTCACGTATTTAATATTTATTTGGGTAATGGGTGAGGTTTACAGACTATTATTTTGGGGTGAGACTACTAATATATATCTTTCATATTATTTGTAATATGTTTTTTGGATAACCCCATTTGAGATGCTCATATTTTGTATACAAATGTTTTTGTTGAGACTCCATGTAAATAATGTGTTATACATCTGTACACAATCTACTAATATCAGCTTTTCGTTTTTTTTTTTGTTTTGTTTTTATTTCATTTATGAAATGGAAAATCACCAAGAACAAACCACGGATGTAATGAATTCAAAGACAAATCGATTTGACCTTTTTTATCATTGTATATATGTAATATTGTAATATGACAGCTAAACCAATTTGCACACTGTGATTTATACATTCTGGTGCTGGAAAAAAAAAGGAATGTGAGAAACAATGTTTAAAAGCAAAAATTTGATTAAACTGTGTAAATGGTGACATTTCTGTGAAATAATAAACCATTTCCATTTTAAAAAGTGGTCATTTTAAATTTAGCTATAATAACATGTAAGCTAGACTTTATTGATTGAAAATGAAAATCCATTTGTTTTTAGGGGGGTCATGTATCCAGAATCATGAATGTCGCACCCCAGAATTAGATGAATCTAGCATTACATGGTGCCATCATTAGCATTGCCTTTAGTGGGGCTGGGAAAACCATTGTGTAGAAGGTTTGATGGAAGCCTGTTCTTCGAATTAGCTTCACATATCTTGGATTGCAATTGAAATATATGGGAGAGTGTGTGCGTGTGCATGTGTGTCCGTGTGTGTCCATGTACGGGTGAAGCAGTAGATTTGGTGCGATTGTGTAGAGGACATTAGTTACTCTGTACTCTGCAGCATTTGAAGGGTATCAATCACTGGCGTTCTGGTGTTTCTATGAATTGTGATCCTTGAGGGAAAAAAAAAAAATTGCCAGCGGCTAAAAGCACAGGGAAAAGGGAATGCACAAGGAAAAAAACGTAGATGGGTAGCTAAAGGTTAAAGGTCACACCGAGAGAGCTTTTGGAGCTCAATATGATAAAAAGGGTTTGTACCGTGTTAACTGTTGAGAAAACAGGAGAAAAGTATAGTTAAAATGATTCCATTTATTGTCTAACAGAGTTTAATAGCGAGCTTTCGAGACCAAGTTGTTAGGTCTCTTCCTCAGGCATTAATTTAATGAAAAGGAATGTAACAAGGAAGTGAGAATGTTCTCAATGCTGAGTGCTTATCTTTACCTTGTGCACGGAGCAGAGAAGTGACTACCTTCCATACAGTGGCATAGAACACAAAGCCTGTATTGTGTAGCTTCATCTCAATGTACAAGAATGTATGCTCTGCTCAGCTATATTCATGTTTTCTTCCCCGAAGCAGCGTCTTACAATAACTGAACACGTTTCACTGCTTTGCTGTAACATTTATATATACTGCATATTTATTGATCATAGTATATTATAGGAGAGGAGATTTTCACAAGCCACACTTATTAAGGGGAACCTCCAGCCATCATATGTGTACAATAGCTGTGGTCGTGGGAGTCACTATATCGACCAGGCCCATCAGGTGACCCCCTGGAATCACTCGTCCTGTAACGTCCGTAATACCCGCAGCTAGCGGCACAGACAGCAAGGGCCGGTTTTCTCCAAAACTATCAAAAAAGGGCTGATACAAATTACAGAAACGTGCTGGGGGTGGGTAACATGACCCTGCACCAAATGAATGGCTGCTTGAAAAGAAGCTTCCACGATGGTGAGGGTCGAGGGGAAGGATGAAAGTCAGAGGATGAGAGAAAGGGTAAGGGAGGCAGGCAAGGAGGGATGGAGAGAATGAAATAGATAAGGGAGTTAGAGGAGGAGAGGGTATGTATACATGCATGCATGCATGTATGTAATAGTGAATGTGAGTGTCATAGCAAACAGCCTGCTTACTACTATCTCAAGCCGAGCCCTTGCAAGATAGAAAAGCTCTTGCCAGATCTGCAAACAAGTTTCTAAATTCATATTTTGTATACTTTTCCTATACATGTACCAAATTTATATTTTGGGATATATTTGTATTACTACACCCTTTAAAACTTTGTCTTGTAGCTTTTCTGCATCATAGCAGCCTGCTTACTACCATCTCAAGTCAAGTTCTGTGTGGCCGTATCAGTGTGTGTGTGTGTGCGTGTGTGTGCATCTATTATATATGCGTATGTGTGTTGGTTTACCCATGTTTGTATGTTACTGAGGGAGTGGCTGCAATTGCCCAGCTTGGCTTTGCCCATCCCCTGGGCCTAAAGGTTCCTGCCCTCCCCTGACACTGTCTGCTTGATCTTCTGCAGGAAGTGACGTCACATCCACTTCCTGCATGCTGGGTCTGTCTGCACAAACCATGGAGGAAGACAAACACACCACCCCTGCAAGTAAGTGGTGTGGGCAGAGGCACAGGTAGGCTGGGGGCAAAGATGGCACAAGCAGGTGGTTTGGGGGCACTGTGGGACATGTTGCTTGGTGAAGTCAAGGGACCCAGAGCAATTTGTGGACCGTGACCCTGTGGTTTCTAGTTACGCCCCTGGTGTGGTCACCAAACTGTCAGGATGTCCACCTTGCAAATGCAATGGAGGATGCTGCAGAATCCCTCCATATGCATCTGTCCCTTTTGCCTGCCCCTAGCTATTTTCCTAGAAGGCATTCTCTGCCTATGATATACTTACAGGCAGTCAGCTCCAGTACTGGCTCAGCAAAAGCCGAGTACTCAGAGTACTTTAATGTGCATTCTTCTTCCTTGGAGTTAAGGACAAGTAGCGACAAGAGATAAGTATGAAGACACAAATGCTGATTAACCAAAGATCACTAATCTGTATGGAAGTGTAAATAGTCCTTGCTTTATAACAGTAATAACATTAGCAAGTCTTCTACCACCTCTAAATAGTCACGTGTGAAGTGTATTATCCAGAAATATAAATTACAAATCTGAATACGGATAACCAGACCAATCATATGAGTGCCTGAGCACCTTCACAAACACATTCTCTGTGATTGGTCCACTTGATTATTACTTTTTTGAACTGATAGTGGGTAGATGGTATTAGGAGCAAGATACTCTTACTAATTTATAAAACACTTGTAAAACCTCAGAATAATTGATATTTGAAGAACAAAGCTTAAAGTATATCTAAAACACAAAACATAATGGATATACATATTTATTTTATAATCTTAAAAAAAAATAAATGAAAAGATATGGCTTGGCTGCAAATAAACAATGTGAAGACAAATTATACTATAAATAATGCCTCTGCTAAAGTCTTACATACAAGTTTGTGGAAAGGACAGAAAAGATATCCTTTATTTCCATTGCACATCTAGAAATTCCTTTAACCACATACATTTCAGTTTGTTCCTATTGAGAAACATTAACGGCAGACTCTGTATAAGGTACCCGTTTTACAAGTGTTGTACAGTTACATTAAGTACACAAATGTAGTGCCATTAATGCACAATACATGTTTGGAACAAAAACATCCCTCGCATCTTCAAAAGCAAAACAGACAGTGTACGGGGATGCAGATTCCTGGGTACCACTAGGTAGTAAGCCATTAAAGTGCTAAACCTACACACTTTCCTCCTCTTTAACCAGAGTCTACAAAATACAGGACCACCTATGGCAAACCTGAAAAAGTTAGAAGGTTGGTTCATGTTTAATAAAGGGGACAATAAGAACTTGAAAATACATCATGACACTAGAATGCTACAGGAAACCTTAGTGCCTTCTACATCAAGCTCTCTGCCCAACATTGGTGGCTAAGGCCAACATGTTAATGAAAGGCATTACATATCATCTGCAGGGTTTAACGGGTCAAAAGTACAATTAAGATTTTTGACACTTGCAGTCGAATCTTAGGAATGCCAATAAAAATGCCATGCATCAGCTTCCTAAAAAATACAAAGGCCCAGTCGCTATGCCAAACATTTGCCGGTGTTACTCCACCAGGAAGGGCTGTGCTGACCCTGCATAATGTGTAGTTATACAGGGAAGATTTTAAAGCCAGCCCGCGGATTCAATCAATGCATCAGCTCACCATCACTTCTTGCAAAAGCTCGGTAGCGGTGGCCCTTCATAAACGTATAAGGAAATTGTTAAACTGAAGCCTTAACGGATTCGCACATTTTGTAAATAAGACTCAACGTGTTCTCAAACAGAAGACGACATGGGGGCTTATGGAGCCGAGTCATAGCCTTGATCAGATACTGAATACAGTCACATGTTAAACAAAACAGTATATAGCTATATGTATTACAATGGTAGTGAGTAACGAGAGCTTTCATTAAAACCATGGAAGATGCAACAAAAATATTAACCTTATAAAATACGCAGTATAAAAAAAAGCATTTAACAGATATATAAGCTAGATTTCAAAAAAGCCACAAAGGGAAAATTATAGATTTATAAATACCAGATTTGCTACTATTTACATCTCCAATGTTCTGTAAAACAAATACATAGTGCAGAAAGTACAAAGGAGGAAAAAAAAAATTATATATTAATAGAAATGGACATTACTATATATAGAAATAAAGTGTTTTTTTCTGATGTCATTCTATGCAAAGTGGCTGATGTCATACACCATATGAGAAGAAGTGTTGGCCATTCACATTTTGGTTTCGTATAACAGTCTGGTAAGGAGGCACTGTGTGCTGACGGGAACACAAAGTATGAAAGCATTCACTTATTTGTAGACTGGATAATAATGCACTCCAAGAACGGATTCAGCCTGTTGAAAACGCCACATGCTAGAAAATGCTAGATGACTGGAAAAGAAGAGAGGGGGAGACCCTGCAACATTGCCATCCTACTACATCTGCCTTCCAACCCATGAATGGCAGTACTGACAGTATATTAAACCACCTTATTGCTGCTCTGAGCTAATAATTCCTAATTTAAAGAGTTGGAGTTTTTACTACACCGCATGTGACTGTAAATGTGGATTGTTCTTGCGCTTCCTAGAGCATCATGTTTTCGATAATTATAAAATAAAAAAAAAGTTCTTTACTGCATATAAACAGATGCTCCATTATGACTTGATTGTGCTGGGCCAAATTGGCACTTAAATACAAAATTACCTGGCTTTTCTAAATGTCAACACAAAACACATTCAACGTCTACATACTGTAAGACAATTTTTTACATCAGTCCAGTTTTCACCAAAACCTAAAATTAATTAAAAACGTGAACACACATTTAACTGTTACACAAAAAGGAAAAACACGTGCTTTGGTGCTTACAAAAGAAAAAGAAAACATGCAACCGCATTAAATGTATGGCTCATAGTGGATAAATGACACAGCTTCTCTCACACTTTGAATTGCTCAGTGAAACCCTGAGGAAACCCAATTTAAGGCAGCAGCCTCTCTCGGACGCAGTGTAGTTCGACTTCATGTCAGTAAGTCTTGTTCCACTAGAGTCAATATTGGTCTCGTCTGCCAAGAATACAAAAGCCAAACTTTAGGATAAGGATTCAGATGAATATGCTAGTTTAGATGCAGTTCCCTCTGAAAGTGAATCACTTGCTGGTTCCAAGCCTCCATTTTCATGACCATCAATATGTTGCTTTTGGTCAAACACTGAAAAAAAATTAAAAAAAGTTTATCAAACTCTTGATATAAAAACATGAATTGTGTTGCTCTGATATGACATGAATAATAATATGAAATCCAGCCCTACAGTATCATGACCAGAAAACAAATGTGGCTCTCAATTAAGCAAAAGGGTGTGAAATACTTAACTCAAGATGGGATGTATAGAAATAACAGGTTTCCTACAATTTAGACATTCAGTCAAGGGAAGGTTAGTTGTAAAATTTCATAAGGTATTGTACAGCGGCAAAAAAAAGTGAATCCTTTGGAATTACCAGCACTTAAGCGTATGTATTTCTCTAAAACTGACATCTTCATCTACGTTGTAATAATGAACAAGCGCCATCTGTTTTATTATTTTATTGTGCCTGTCCATATTGAATACATAATTCAAGCATTCACTTTGTGGGTTGGAAAAACTATGGACCCGTGGGCTAAACAAAGGCTAATTGAAGTAAGGAGTTGCATAAAGCTGGAAAGGATTGCAAAGCAATCTCAAAGAGTTTACATATTAATAAACAGTTTGTCCAACTGAATGAACAGACAATTTATGACTGTGGTGCCCAGCCAAAATGACAGGGGCACTACACAAAAAAAGCTCAATAAACGTAATAAAGAACCCAAGACTAACAGCCAAAGTCTTGAAGGAATCAGTGGAAGCGGTCAGGAGTTGTACCACATGGAAAACATTGGCATGGAGTCCAAAGCAGGGCACCAGAGGAAGCCGCTGCCCTCCAATTTTGCATCGCTGTTCGTCCGAAGTTTCCTGAAGTGCTCCACAACACTACAGGGAAAATGTTTTGTGGACCGATAAAACTGAGGTTGAATTATTGGGGAAGCACTTGTTTGAGGTTATTGCTGCCAAAAGGAGATGCAACCGGTTCTTAAATCCAACAGTTCACTTACTTTTTCCACTAGCACTGAAAATGTTTAACGGGTACGTTCAATAAAGACATGAAATATTATCATAGTTTGTGTGTTATGAACGTAAACATAGTGTCTTAGTTGTGACTTGGATGTAGATCAGATCAAATTTTATGAACAATTAATGCAGAAAATGAGGTAATTCCAAAAGGGTTTACATTTTCTTGCCACTGTAAGTTCATTATATTAATTAATTAATATATATTAAAGCGTGATCTAAAGTGCCCACTAGGACTGGAAGTTGTGAACCACGGTTGGTAGACTATTAGAAGACCATACCTGGCAATGGTTTGACATCACTACTTCCATCCTTACTAGCTCCAGGGCTACGGCCTCCTTCCTCCAATTCATCAAGGTACAAGCGATAACGATGGCCACTTTCATCTTCATATTCTACATTTTCATCGTCTGAATCTATCTCCGGAGCAACATACACAACTTCAAACTCAATCTCTCCCCTCTGCAAAGCAAAAAAAATGTATTAAAAAACCATGTAAGAAAAGTTTTACATTCACACACTTAAAGAGAAAAAAAGCCCGCTAAATGTCTTCTGAAAATACAGACTATGGTAGTAACGTCCTTGCCTAGTCCTTCCACCGAAGAATTTCTGGGAGATGCAAAGCTATCTCTTGGCTCTTATTATTTTTAAAAAATAGCATGCAATGCACTTAAGTGAAACCTATCCAGCTTTATTGTGGGGCTGAATAATCATTGAACTAATTGCATAAATACATTCTGAAATTTTTCCTTTTTCGCTGTAATATTCATTACTAAAAAGAACCGTTATTAAACACTGTATGGCACCAAATCATTGAGCCGACTGTAAGTGGGTAAACCTGTATAAACTGGTTTACTCTGTCAGGGCCAGATGTTCGGAGTAATCCCAGGCGAAGATTACGCATGACCTACTGCGGTCACAAAATGAAGCCTTATTATTACATATTATGAATAGTGCACCAGCACGTTCTGGAGCGCTATTACAAAAAAAGGAGTGCGCAAATAAGTACATTAACCCCTTAAGGACAATAGGCGGTCCCTAAACCTATTGAAAACAATGCATTTTGAGCCCGTACATGTACAGGCTTTGTCATTAAGGGGTTAAAATTGACAATATACAAATTGGACAAAACTACAGCTATAAAAAGGAGAAAAAGACCCTGATCTTTCGAGCTTATGTATTACCAAAATGGTAACCATAACATGCCTGAAACCATAACATGCAATTAATTAAGTCAAACATTCCTCGACACTAAGTCCAGTAAGAGGACTCAAACACAGTATCAGAACTTTGAATGGAACAGTAGGCCTTTACCTTAAAGTCCTGATCTGCTTTCCATGATGCTTAATGTTCTATTTAGCTTTAAAGTTAAAAGCTTTATTGTATAATGCAACATGAACTAATTTCATGCCACGTGAATAAGTTGATTGCCCTCTTTTGTAAGGCATGAATCTCACCTGCTGAGACAGAATTGTAACAGCTTCTTTGTGCTTGGCATCTCTTAAGTTGATTCCATTGACTGCTAAGATGGCATCCCCAACATGCAACCCTCCACAACGGTCAGCTGGTTGGGCTGGATGGATTTCTGAGATCAGAATAGGAACTCCATGCTCTTTCCCACCCTGTTAAGATAAGACGAGGAAAGACAGTTGTATGTAAACATTTTATTTGTAAAAGGTGATTAACACACTAACATTAAGAAACTTTAGTACTATAAAAAGGAGACACAGGCTTTAAAATATTCAATGTACTACTGGTAGTCCACCACTGATGGGCCTGCCTGAAACAGCCCATGTATGAAGCTTTCCTTTGAAAGAAGTTAAAGGTTTACATTAATAAAATGGCACAGATTCTACTTACCGTGATTGATATGCCAAGTCCTTCATGGTCTTCTTTAACCAGAATTACTTTTCTGATTGGACCAACTCCTTGGCTTTTCTTTAAACAGTCTGGGTCCTGCTGGTACAAATGAATATATTAATGTTCATGCAATAAAATTTATCTATACACAGGCTTAGTCCATGGGTTATCAAAAAAGGTCTTTACCTCCAAAGACCACCAAAGTGTGCTCAGACCAAACAGGAACACCACGTCATATATGCTTGAATTATTTTTTATATACAATTCACTTTTATAAACGAATGAAGGTCGGCAACTGCACAACAGAGGGAAGGCAAAAAAACAGAGACCTATTTGCGCAAAGATAAGGAAGCGAATGCTTGGAGCGTTTTGGACGACTGGAGTTGCCGACCTTTGTTTGTATATACTAGTTTTTGGTGTAGTAAGTCACACGTGCACCGGTCTCATGCTACTAAACTACTTCAGGTGTGCAAATAAGACTAGGTGCAGCATGCTGTTCAACAATATACTGTTACCTGATAAGGAAATATGAAAATTTTTACAGTATACAGAAAGAAGCTTACATGCCCTGGAGGAGTTGGCAAAGGACGCTTTAGGTCATTGCGTCCACGGCAGGCTCTGATAACGGTTTTGTGGCGATGAAGGTGGATTTCAGCCTCAAGTTGGTTCCACAGTTTGTCATGGGCAGGTCCTTTCATATCCCGTCCAAGCAACTGAATCTGCTGCACCCTTCACGTATGCAAGAGAAACAAATAAAATTCCACCGGTCCACCTCAACATGAAATCAATAATGTGACTAAGCATAATGTTTAAATTCAAAACTTTTCCCTCAGAGATTGAATGTTTTGTATACCTTTGATCTAAACTCGATTGTACATACAGTACCAGCGATGGGTGTGCCACATAGACAGGAGATGACATAACTACACTGGATATTTGTATTACAAGTTGGTTTAAACTGGCCGTATAATGGTCGCAACCCACAGACGTCATCAGGTAGATGCTGCTGGAGCGTCATGTTTCACCCACCTTCCAGCCAGTTCTTTATCCAAGTACTTTGCGGCTAGTCGAGCACCATACACCTCCGCCTGAAGGACTGCTATGTGTCGTCTGAGAGATTCGTTTTCCTTTCGTAGTAATTTCACTTCCGCCTCCAACTGTGCTTCCTTCACTTTTTCTTTTTTGTTGGCCTCAAGTTCTTTTTCCTACCATCCAAAGAATATATTAACAAAATAAATGAAGTGAACTCCGACACTCATTTAAAAACAAACCAAAAAAAACCCACAACAGTCCCCATAGAAACAGAGACAATCCCGATACCGGTACGCAGCTTTCCAAACCATTTCCTTAGAACAACCAGAAAATAAGTCACATGAACCATAATATAACTGTCCACCGATTTCGACCATATAAGTTAAGGGTTGCCAGCTAGCCAATATGTTATCAACAGTACCATAAAAAAAGTCAAGGTTTCCTTTTGTGGGGAAATACATTCATAGGGCTATTACTCAACCAAAAGCACAGAACTTAAAGGAGTAGAATATGCACGTCAACAGATTTCATGCTTTAGTAGAAACATTATTAAAACACTAATCTACAGACATGTCAGAAGGCTTGTTGTTCCCTTTAGAAATCTCATGGTGCTACCACAACCAGAGGGGATTCTGGGTAAGCGCATGCAAATAAGGTCAACAATGATCACCTTTTGCCTCTATATCCACTTTATACATGGATCCCCTATATATACACACATACATACATACATACATACACATGTAGTGCTATACTATTTTACACTTTCTAGCTAATCAGACAATTTCACACTACCCCTGAGAACGATAAGATATGCTTTGATAAATCCCATAGCAGTTGTATACATATTTGCACAAGTAATACAAAAATAAACCTACAAATAGCTTTTGTATTTAATAAAGAGACAGCCATGACTGTACTCACCATAATTCCCAAGGAAGGGACAGACTTAAAGCAAGAAGGAAAAAAATAAAGACTCTAGATTAGAAAAGATTTTATTACAGGGATAGAAACGTATTAGAAGAGAATGGAAAAGGGAAGACTGAGCAAGTGTGAACATCATGGAGTTGGAACCTATTTCCAGCCCACGCTGCTCACTTTAAATACTACTACATTTGGGTGAATGTTTCTCGCAGAGGTACATTTAAGAGCCTCGTATTAAAAATGGATATTTGGTGAAAGACTTGATTTTTCTGGTGGGCAGAGAGAATGGGGAAAATTAAAATCTCAGGTCCAGAAAGCTTTTGTAACTTCCTTTTCTGTGTTGGTCCAACAAAAAGGTATCAACTTTTATTAACAAGCCTCTGGACAAACAGCAACAACAAAGCTTAACGAATGGAGGATCTATCGCACTTCCCAATCATTAAGAAAACTGGATTGCCATCATTAAAAACACACACAAAATAATTTGATCGCTGTTGCGTTACTGATAGTGTGCGTCTTTGAAGAATAAGATGTAGTGTTTTCAGAAGGAAGTAACTGGCGGCAAATGCGGAGAGATAGGTAGGCTTTGTCCATATTTTAAAACGTATTTTTATCACCCGCTAAACCCTGCAGAGACTTTAAAATGATAACCAGTTAAAGAACCCATATATTCAGCTTTAAAGCAATGTACAGATAAGATGGTCAACTTCCAGCCCAAACACGTTATTCACATCTAATCTGCTAAAATGATTGTAATAAACATTAATATAGTAGCAAAAAGTGAGCATTCTGAAATATTCTATTGGATTTGAAAAAAAATAAAAATATATATATATATCACGAGGCATAAAGTACCAATCGTGTAGATGGATTTTTTATATGGAGGCTTACATTTTCAACAATTCTAATGAGTTTGAATATGAAACAGTATTCTTACAATTTTGTTATTTTTGTATCCAACAAAAAAAAATATTTATACAGAAATGATTAGTAGGCATTGTGTAAAATTATTAGTATTAATTATATGAAAGCTTTTAGTTATATACATGCACTTTCCCAGCAATAGAGATCTATCCAATAAACACTAGTACGGACAGCATACTTTTTACAGAAAACGTATTTTCTGCTCACCAGTTTGGCTTTAATGGCCCCGGAATCAACATTCTGGCCCGTCTTGGCATGTAGCTGAAGCTGTACAGCGTGAAGCTGCAGGAGCTGATCGTGAACCTCCTTTTCTAGCACAACCTTTTCTGCCTGAGTTTCAGTCAACTCCGACTTCAGATCCACCAGCTGTGCCTGAGAGATAGAAGGGGAATAAAACATTGTTAGTTGTGGCATTTCATGCAATTTTTCAAGTCTTAGTTTTTATTAAACACTTTACATCTGAAGAACGCACCTCTTTAGGTGTGCTGGTCTATTTCATCCACAACATAACATTTTTATATCTCATGTGTTGTATTGGAAACATTTTTAGGGCTCCTGAATGTCAAACCCTTTTAAGAAACGTTCATGAAGAACCAGAACGTGGAAGAAAACAGATTCCTCGTTAGGGCTACAAAGGTGTTGTGAGTTTTCAGGTTTTATGTACTTGGGAAGGCTACTGCCGTCTTTAAAAGAGAAACTATCATCATCATTTAAATGAAAAAGAGTTGGACTTCTCAATTCCTTTCCCTTTTGTAAGAGAGAAACAGGTACACAATTATTTCCAATTCATACCTCGCAATGAGCTCTGCTCAATATCTACCCTACCAACTCTGCGCCTTCTAGAAGATCTCCTTGTCGGTAACCCTCTGTTTTCCCGGAAGGATACCTTTGTGACCAGCCCAAACAATAAAGCAGATGAGCAGATAACGCACCTGTTACATAAATGGGATGAATGTCACTTCTATTTGTTGGCAACACCGCTAACTATCTTTGGTCATTGCAGAACACATTGGGAAACATAACCAAAGCTTTCACTTGGTTGCGGTTATAGCGACAGAAACGCAACTTTTCTTTTTTTTTTAAACAAACTGGCACATCAGTTTAGGTTATTCACTAAAAGGGGATTTGCCATGAGCCAACACTAGTAGGTCTCTCTAGCAAGAAGGGTTGGATGGCCTTGCATGCTTTATGCAGGGCCAGCCCAACCCTTCTTGCTAGAGAGACCTACTAGAGTTGGCCCATAATTCGACTGATGAAGAAACTGTACAGATTTCTCTATAAATTATGCAGGGTTGACCAAACTCTACCTAAAAGAAGGGTTGTTGTCTCTTCAGTGAGATGCTGAAACTCAACTCGCCTGTTACGTGTTTCCAAGCTAGAAGGTTCCTGTATTGCGGCTCGGATACTGGGTTAAGTAGTTGAACGGGATTATCCCCTAGGTGTGGTCAAGCAAACTGTGCTGTAAAACATGGTCACTTCTTCTGACAAACCTGTTCAACAGGTCTACAGCTTGGGTCGTTGCAATGAGGACACTTTTACTAACACAAACAAACACACGGCTCATGCGAAGGGAGAAGGCTCCTAGGTTGAGGCCACCGGATAAGTAAAAAGAACTCTACTATAGTAGTTAAAAATGTCATTGTCCCAGTTTCACATGTATATGCAGAATGAACCAAAGGGCAGCAGAGGCCCTCATGACATGATTTAAAATCTCTTACTAGGACTTGCAAGCATTTATCTTAAAAAGACCATTCTAGTCACATGTTTTTTTACATTGGTGCCCATTTATGACAACTACAGATCTTATAGAACATTTGTAAACAACATGCTTACATGAATCGCCCTGAAGTTCTTAAAAGCCTCATGGGCCCACAGGCAACAGTTTCAATAGCTGCATGTTATTTAAGCCACATGACTATATTCTCCATTCTAAAAACCGTATTTGCCCTTAGGCTTATTCAACTGTGCCATAGGTATGACATTTTTTCCCCAGATGATTTTCTCTTTGCTGTTCAAGCAAATACGGTATGAGCTAAAGGATGCTGTATTGCTGACATTTCTTTCAATAACAAAAAACTGAAAAGGGACAGAAGCTGCCATACTTTTGAACAAAGCCAATGATGGCGGTTCTGTTCCAGCCCTTCACAGACTCGCTTTTGTAAGAAGCCATACCAGTCAGTAGTAAAGCAGATCAAAGCTCACATGAAATAAGTCACGCAAACATAACCGTCAGTTACAAGCAGGAAGAATGAAATGGAATGGGCAGGTCCGGGTTATCTGATCATTCACATCCTTTCTAGATGTGTATTGAATTGTCTTAGTCTGTCAATTCTTGTCGCTACTACATTCTCATGATAATGAATGAGAAAGAAGTCTTTTCGCTAGATCATGAACTGACACTAACCAGTGAGGAGCAAGAATAATACCCGGCGCTCATGAATGAATATTTTAGTTACCAGATGACCTTTAAGCACAGTATAAATAGGAGTAGACAGTTTCCAGTTCGATTCATACACCCCGACACACGAGTTTAAGAAATGCAGCAGAACAAACATATCTTTATAACCGAGTAACAACAGGTTCCAGTAAACCCTTCAAAGAGTTGAGGAAGAAATCGATCCCAGTCTCCCTTACGTAGCAGATCCAGTCTCTGTTGACTTATCGGCCCTGCCAAGAGAACTGCGCTATGGTAGATTCCAATGACTGCGCAGTCTGGCCCATGAAAGTTTTATTAATAGTTTGCTATCCAAAATCATTGAGGGCCATATGCGCTTTAGAGAATTTTGGAAAATAAATGATAAAACACAATTAATTCGTGAATTTGAGCAAATAGTGTGGGAGTTGAATCCAAACACAGCCCGATATATGTCTAAAGAGCACCTGTCGCCTGAAGAAGGTACAGTATGCAATGTTGGTTTAACTTCATAAGGAAGGACACATCAGGTAAGCATGTATACTTTCGCAAGATACAACAATGAGATGATAGTATACCAACAGTTAATAATGGAATGTACCCATCACAACTCACTCTCTCATACCTATCACATTTCACACCCAGCCATCACACCTATCAAGCCCCACCCACTCTACAACATTCCATTTAAGCCATGCCCGCTCAGGGCAATAAAGAAGGGAGGCATAGGAGGTCACACCAAGACTAATGCCAGGAAGAAGGTAAAGAAAAAGTGGGAACTGCAACGCTGTGAGGGTAGGAGTGTGATTGATGCACTCTGATTGGTCCATTCTTTATGCCCAGCATGACTGGCGTTTCCCAGGGTGACAAGTCACTTTGCATATAACTGCAAACTCACTAATAAAGCACTGCTTGCACACTTACAGAATTATTAAATACATGTGTAAGAAAAGCGTGGTTATCTGTGAATAAATCTATTGGTCACTCATTGGAGAGTAACATTGGATAAATAATCTTATATAAACACACCTAGCGCAGATGGGAGTAAAATTCACATTGGAGCCCCTTATATATGGATGCATTCTGATGGAGTATTAAAAATATTTTGGCTGCTTCTACTGAGTTGGCTCACCTGAGAAGTCTGCAACAATGGGAGATCATGTGGCATAGTTGCCAAGGTGACGTGACCTTTTACTGCATGTGTGGGCAGCATACTATTGCATGTGTGGGCAGCATACTAAAACGCATGTAAGCATTTGGGGGCAATAACATGCAGTGTATATAAAATTAACTCCACGGTGCATATATATATATATATATATAGTATATATATATATATATATATATACATATATACATATACACACACACACCTTAGTCAACTAGTCACGGCTACTCCTATTATACTCAGCCAAAGCCTGGAGTATCAGAGCTGTCCGGATGTCACAGAACGGAATCCCTGTCCCCACAGTACCCCCCGAGCCTCACCTCCAGCTTGTGGTTGATCTGGCTGACAGTCTGCGCCTTGTGACACAACTGTGCAAAGCACGAACTCAAGCTGGTCATCTTCTGCCGACCCTCGTAAGTGATGTCGGCCTGGTCGGGATCGATCTCGCCCAGTAGCAGGTCCACGTCCACAAACGCCTTGTCAAACTCCTTCTCCAACACCTCTAGCCAACGGAACATGGACATGCCGGGAACCTGGCCGGAACTCGAGGCCGTCGGGCCAGCCGAACACGGAACGGCCGACATGACGGTGCAACCGATAGCAGGACACGGTAAAGCCAGGGAGAACCGTCACTCACACCCCACGTATCCGTGACCCGCCCACTGATTGGTGGAGCGCAACGACCGAAGGCGTCATCTGATTGGTTCGTCAAAGTACTGCGACGTATGTGGCACGGAACGCTATGAAGCTCCATGAATGGCAGCGAGAATAACATGTGACCAAGAGCGAGCTCTTGATTGGCGTAGGAAATCAAGGAGGTGGTTTGTTGTCACCGGTGTAAGTTGAGTATCGGCTGTTAGTTGTTTTAGTAGCTCTTTTATTCGCATCCGTGTCCTGTAATAACAGCCTTTCCTCTAGCCGCGGAAACCCAACACACCGCTTTCTTCTTCCGTTAAAGACTTAACCATCCAAGCCACAAAATCGGCAATTGGATGCTTTCGTCTGCCACAACTGAATAGCCAGTCGTATCCAAATGATCGCCGATCGATTCTTGAGGGAAACGTTGTGGTCACTATAGCGATGGGTCACACCCTGGGTGACACAGTCATATGCCAACTTTACGCCGTTGGAAAATACTGGACTTTGGGTGTTTTAACCCCTTCAGGACCGGGATTTTGATACTAAGGTGTCGCTAAAGGACCGAGCCGTTTTTGTGTTTTTGCTATGTCTTTCTTCAACTGTAATTTCTCTCCTATCAATTAGTGCACCGACACAAATCATATATTGTTTTTTTCAGCACAAGTAGGGCTTTAAGTTGAAACCATATTAAGCTGGGTAGTACATTGTTTTGTTTGAAAAAATTTTTTTTACAGTTTTGTATACATACAAATTGTACACACATTGAACCAATGGGAAAAATTATCCTAAATATATTCATTAAGTTTCCTGATTTGGAAACCACCCAACATGGCCAGGATTTTTATCTATTTTGACCAGTATAGGGAAAATATTGCAAGGCATGCATCACGTTTTTGAAATGTAATTTTTTTCAAATTTGGCATGGTAGTCTAATAACTGCAATACTTGTCACAGATACTGAT
>VKOC01000005.1:22650930-22684260 GCA_009364415.1 Spea multiplicata | reverse complement strand
ATTATGAGCAATCTCCCCTGTTAAAAGACAGAAATCCTTCAGAATGCTTTTCATTGAAAATATGCTTGACTGGAACTGCTTAAATTAAATTATTAGATGTTCAATTCCATAGGAGCAATTGGATCAATGCTTTTCTTGTTATGTAAGGGAAAAAAACCAGATCCCTTTTATCATTTACTTCTGCTTTCTTCTCTACCACCCTCCCTCCCCTCCCTCTTTCTTTCTTTCTTTCTTTCTTTCTTTTCTCTACCTCTTTACCTTTTTCTCTCTCTTTATTCTCTCCCCTTTCCTCCACATATAACAGAAGGCCAACTAACAATGTCTGGGTCAACTGTTATATACAGTGTACACACTTAATGCACTGAGCCCTCATGTGTGTTATATATATATAATATAATATATAATATAAAGAAAAGACTGCTTATGAATTGCTTATTTAATAAAGAAATGTAATCTCCTTCCATATGTATTTTGTCATTAATCCTTTGTTATCTGTTTGTTGTAAAACTTACAAATATACCTTGCGATTTTGAATATAATTGGATATTTCATAATTAATGGATGGTCCGATATTGGTAAAGAATGGTCTGTCCAATCGCAGAGAGGGTATGTTCAGAGCATCCGTCATTTTGCAGAAGTGCTCTGGGAAGCCACAATAATGAATTCACAGAGAAAGAGAAGCATTTCTGCACAGAGAGAAGCGGATGAAGATAGAAGACACAGAGCGCAGCGGACGAAGAAAGAAGACAAAAAACAAGGAGAGGCAAGAGAAGAAGCAGAGCTGCGGAAAGGAGACAGGGACCTGTCAGTAGAGAAAGTAGGGACATTGAGATAAAGCACAAGAGAGTGTGAATGTGCGTGAGAGTGTGTGTAAGAGAACATGAGAGAGTGAATGAGAGTAAGTGACAAAAATTTAATTTCTAAGTGGAAAAGTTCTCTGAATTTCATCTGAACCGAAAGGGAACAAAATTTGTTGTTCGAAAACAGATAGACCAAAATAAAAACAAAAAGTGTGTGTAAATAGTTTTTGGTCCGTTTTTACAAATCTAATACAAACTACCGTTCCTAAATTTGGGGTGACTTAGACTTTTCCTTGTTTTTGGAAGAAAAGCACATTTTGCCATCAAATGGATCGGAAATACAGTGCAGATGTTGTTGATGTTGTAAATGACTATTGTAATGACTGAAAATGACCGATTTTTAACAAAATATCTTCATAGGCATACAGAGGCCCTTTATCAGCAACCATCATTCTTGGGTTCCAATGGCACGTTTTGGTCGCAAATCCAAGTTTAAGTTTAAAAGGCCAATTGATCATTAGAAAACCCTTTTGCAATTATGTTACAGCTAGAAATGTCCTTGTTTCCCAAGAAAAGGTGACCACTTTTGAAAGGTAGTGTGTGTGTGTGGTGTGTTATATATTATCTATATATATATATATGGGTTCCTTGCTATATCTGGATAAGAGCACAATAATAATAATGCAACTAATATACAAAATCTTTTTTTTATTTGTGAAAAAAATATTTCAATTGAAGAATAAGAAGCAGCAGGATTAAGAGTCTCCATCCTCGATTAAGATGTCTTTGGTCAAAATATTATTTCATCACCTACCCTAACTAAAACATTTCACTCTTCAGAGCACCTCAAATCCCTAAAACCAAAGATATTATAAAAATGATTGCAGTGCAAACTTTGGAAAGTGGCCCTATGCTATAGCAACCAGTGAAATGGTTAACAAAGTGAATATTTAATTGATTATGGTGATATCACATTTCAGACATTGTACGAACACTCACTATTTAGTCTTATAGCCCAAACAAATTCTATGAACTGACTTTTATAAATTGAAAGGTTTTCATGTTTCCTGTATTCAAAGTGTACACTCCAATACTTATTATGCTGAAGTGTAGGTTTAAGGAACAGAGATCAAAATATAACAAAAGATAACAAATATTCTTTGATTGCTTAAATAAAATTATTCACCTTGGCATTTACATTTTATTGTTCAGTCTGCAATTTTCTTGAACATAACCTATTGTTAAAAAAGTCCATAAAAAGGTATTATTACAAGATGCTTATTCCATCTGTTTATTTCTACATAGATATTTTTTTGCAGTTACTTATCGACTATTGTTTGGTATGTTTACATGTATGTGGGAAATAAATATATTAAACATCAGTCATTTATAACTAAAAGGAAACAGTCCTTGACCTGTTAAAGTCACATAAAAAATAGGAGAGTAATTTTCTTCTTCCTTGACCTCTAACTTTTTCATATAACAAAACACATAAAAGGAATTTTTGCTGCCGTGCATAATTCTGTTAAATCTTAAATGTTTCCGATAGAAGAATTACATAATTACCGCCGCAAGGCTTTTAAATATATCTTTTGTAATAGGTTTTTAAGTAACAAGCCTGAAAGGTTAATGCAACCGTTTGGTAAGTGTCTATCTGTTTGGCCTCTCCTGCCAAACATTACGAGCTCTTCTTCAGGATTAACAAGAAAATGTAAATTCTTTATTTGTATTGAATTTTGCCTTTTTTTCAATTAGGGCAATGTTTACCAAGGTTTGCTTTCCACATGTAAATTGTAGATTATGACTATGTGGTTTGATTTATTTTAATAGACAGATGTCAATATGTACTAAGGTGGGGATAGTATACTTCTTAAGGTCCTGGGGCTATCAGGGTTTAAGAACTGCTACAGTACATGTAGTGAAATGGTTAATGGTGTTTCACCATGTGCTTTGCAAAATATAACCTTGAAAACCTATTTTCTGAGTGTGACTTTGTAATTAAGTTTGATAAATGCCTATCATTGTACATATACCGTATTTGCTCGATTATAAAATGCTCTGAAAAATATCCCTCGTCTATTATTCAAGGTAGTCTTATAATCAGACCTCAAATAGAGTTTTGACTACAAGACTAAGATCCAGATCCCCCATAGTGCTGCAGGGGACCCGGAATCCTCCTCTCCGGCAGCTGGTGGGGGTCTGTGTGATGCACGCAGATAACCTCCGCTGCTGCCGGCACTTCCTCTGGGGCTTCTATGACGGAGCGCCAGCATCACATGACCTTCCGGTTCTCATTCATAGAAGGTCGCACAGACCTTCACCTGCTAGACACCACGGAATCTGAAGTCTAGGGAAGCACTGGTAAGTCGGGGAGGGTAAGAGTGGCATATGAGGGGTATAAGGGCTTTCTGGAGGCAGAGTGGCATACAGGGGGTTAAAAGAAAAATAAGGGAGACAGAGTGGCATCTAGGAGGTTAAAAGGAATATTATGGAGGCAGAGTGGCATATAGGGGTGTATAAGGCATATCTTGCAGCAGAGTGGCATATAGGGGGTTTATAAGTATATCAGGAAGACAAAGTGGCATATAGGGGGGTATAAGGCATTTCTGGGGGCCAAAGTGGCATATAAGGCATATCTGGTTGGCAGATGTGCATAACTGGGGGCAGGTTGGCAAATAAAAGGAAATAAAAACAAAATAATTTTTCTCAATCATCATTTTTATTAAATATGAAAAAATGTTTGTATGTGGATTAATATTTACAAGTAAAACTTTTTTCTTATAGGGTAGTCTTATATTCAGGCTTTTTTTCTGAAATTAATATTCAAATTTTGGGGGGTCGTCTTATAATCGAGAAAATACGAGCAAAGTTGGGCTGCGGCCTGTATTCTAGGTTTAGTGCAGGGATGCGCAGTTCGTATCGCCCGATGCTCGGGAGATTTTTTTTTTCTTTTTCATTTAGGCCTGCTGTGGGCAAACAGCAGGGTTAGGATGCAGATCCCCCGCAGCGCTGCAGGGGACATGAATCCTCCTCTCTGGCAGCCATGGACGTCTGCATGATGCACGTAGACAACCTCTGCTGCTGGCACTTCCGCTGGGGCTTCTATGGTGGAGCACCGGTGTGACATAACCTTCCGGTGCTCCACCATAGAAGCCCCCACCAGCAGCGGAGGTTGTCTACGCGTATTGCACAGACGTCAACAGGGCGGCCCCACTAGACACCAGGGAGTCTGGGGGTGCAATGGTAAGTTGGGGGGTGGGGGTGGCCATTCCACTAATGTGTATTTTTTTCTTTCAAAGTAATTTTTTCTTTAAAATAGCATCAAACTTTAAGGGTGTGGCCTATACTCGGGTGTGGCCTTTATTCGAGCCAATACGGTATATTTATATATACACACACTTACTGACCACTTTATTAGGTACACCTCTTCAATTGCTTGTTAACACAATCACATGGCAGCAATGTATGTAGGCATGTAGTCGTGGTCAAGACAACTTGCTGGATTTCAAATAGAGCATCAGAATGGGGAAGAAAGGGCATTTAAGTGACTTTGAACGTGGCATGGTTGTTGGTGCTAGACGGGCTGGTCTGAGTACTTCAGAAACTGCTGATCTACGGTATGTAGAATACCATTTCTGAATGCACAACATGTCAAACCTTGAAGCAAATGGGCTACAGCAGCAAAAGACCACACCGGGTGCCATTCCGGTCAGCTAAGAACAGGAAACTAAGGCTCATCAAAATTGGACTATGGAAGACTGGAAGAACCATAGATCCATCCTACCTTGTATCAAAGGTTCAGGCTGGGGGTTTAATGGTGTGCGGGACATTTTCTTGGCACACTTTGGGCCCCTTAATACCAATTGAGCATTGTTTAAACGCGTCAGCCTTTATTGTCACAAAGGTCACATCATCTCAAACTGGTTTCTTGAACATGGCAATGAGTTCACTGCACTCCAATGGCCTCTACAGTCACCAGATCTCAATCCAATAAAGCACCTTTGGGATGTGGTGGAACACTTTTTTAGTTATGCTATTGCATGATAAGTACTGTCTGTACTTCTCAGCATTATGGAGACCATTCATTCTGACCAAATCCCCAACTCCATTTGCAGAAATGCTGCCCCAAATTTGCAAGGAACCTTCACAGTGCTTCACTGTTGCCTGCAAAGCTGCAGTTTTGGAGATGATCTAAGCCAGTCATCTAGCCATCGCAATTCGGCCCTTGTCAAAGTTGCTCATATCCTTATGCTCGCCCATTGTTCCTGCTTCTAACTCATCAAGTTTGAGGACGAAATGTTGACTTGCTGCCTAATATATCCCACCCACTGACAGGTGCCATGATAACAACATTATCAGTGTTATTCCCTTCACCTGTCAGTGGTCATACTGTTATGGCTGATCGGTGTATATATATTTATTCTTTTTGTTCAAAATAAACTGTAAGATTGCAAGACTTTATTCCACATATCACAACACAGGGGTACATCAACTGCTTCAATTATAAGCACAGTTGAACATCGTAATTTAAAAATTTCAAGGCAAACATTTTGTATCAAAGCTGTGCGAAATTCCAAGCCTGCATAATGCAAAAAAATGTCAGTATTAGTAGTGTGAAAATGACCAAGCATGAAGTACATGTGTGCGGCTGTACCATAATAAAGAGATGCTTCCCAACCAAAGCATTGCTCACATTCTTGATGAACTCCGGGGAAGTTTATCCCACAGAGCACTGGCCTATGAGTGCCATTTGTTAACTATTCAAAAATTAGAAACAAATGCATTTTGATAGCAGAAGAATTAAATTTTTTGTCCAATAATAATAATCAAGCCGTATCCTTTTCAAGCCCTGTTCCAACTTTTGGTACTATATCAATACATTTTAACAACAATAATGATCATAATAGATAAAATTATAATATTTTCAAAATTTCTCTTATTCTTACCAGCAAACTGTAATTGTAACTAACCTGAATTTTTTCAGCTGTATTTTGTGCATCACTTATTTGATTTTATGATGACACACAAAAAGCTTTGTCATGCTCCTGATTCTGTCGGCTTTCCAAGACGAATTTGTGGACTGGAACAGTTTTGCCCATCTGAATAAACACATGTTGGCTACTTATACTGATAAACTTTATTGTAAAAATGTGTTACAGGTAACATCAATTAACAATGGTCTGCCTAAAATACATTACAAACATTACAAAAAAGGTCTATTCATAAAGCAGAAATCCTTCTAATTTATATCAGAGATGTATATGCATTATTACAACTGATGATGTAGCAATTATGTGTATTATATGTGTGTTGCAATGACCATTTTTTTATTATGTTTATCTGAAAACGTATAAGCCACATTGACAGATAATTTATATTGTAAGCTCTAGTAAACTGAGCCCTCTATTTCTCTGTCCCTGTTTTTATGTACAATTTCACTGAATGGCATTGTGGACTCTTTCATCGTCATTCTGTCTTATTTTTTGTATAAACATTCCAAATGTTCACCTTTAGGAAATCTTTCTGTCCCTTTTTCCTCTCCTATTGTTTTTATTTTCTGGCACACTATGTTAAAAAACATAACCGTTAAATAGTCTCATGTGTGGTTAAATGCGCATCATAAAATAGAGGACTTATATTTCCTTCCTTTAATGACGGATGCAATAATCCATCCATGTGCTGACTTTGGAGCATGGGCGTACATACACATCAGACATTGTAAATGTGTGGCCAGTGGGCTACACCTATTGCCCTAAATCTCATCCTCTAGTCCTCCTTAGTGAAAGGCTACACTGCGCCAAAGCACTTGACAGCCAACAATCCAACCACCCAGTACAATTAAGTATCTGTATTTTATCATGACACATAGTCATCAAAGGCCCTTATCACCATTATCGAATGCCTTCCATCCACAGAAGATGAAGATAGGAGCCATAGTTGAGACCAAAATCTCCCCAAAAGTTTAGTTTAGTATTCTTAATTCGCATCCCATAGCAAATCAGATATGTGTGTGGGGGCGGGGGGTTGTTGGGCACCATAGCTCCACAAAGGAACTCCTAAGGTGGTATGGGTGGGTACCAAAGTATTAAGCCCTAGAGAATGTGTGTGGGGTTATGTACAGACTCCCTATTCCAAGGGAGAATTATGACCCCCTCACTGGGGAAAAGAAGACTTGGCAGTATCCCCTTCTTGGACCCTCATTTTTTAAAATTGAGTTTGTTTTTTAGATGTTGAACAGACGAGGCAAGTTGCAGACGAGCTAGCAAGGTAAGGGTCGACTTAAGCTCATCAACTCAACTGCAACTCAAACAATCCATACATCATGAATAAAGGAGTTGTTTTGCAAATTACAACATACAAGTGCATTTGTTTTACATTGTTACATCAGCTAAGTTAACATGTAACCTGACTGATGACTCTACTTTTAGTGAATAGAATAAGACATTTTAGTAAGTGAATATTGTATCGGTATAAAAAAGATGTATGATTTTGAAGGAAGTACAATAGGTGATGTAAAATTAATTGAGCTATTTCTGTTTAGCAAACTAGATTCCCCTGATCTTAAATTTACCACAGCACCTGTCTGTCTTTATAATGGGTAGTATGGGTTTTATACATTAGAAGAGACTAAATGCTGCCTGGTGTTCTTAAATTACCCACACCAGAATAGCAGAGTTGTTTTGTGGAACAACAGTGCAATTGTATTTTTATATATATTGTAAAAAGATACACTCTGTTATATCTATGCCTTGGGTTGCCTGAGTTGTATATTCTCTACTGCCAGGGCGTAACTAGAAGCCTCAGGGCCCCGGTGCGACCCCGGTAGTTCCGCCACTGTCTACTCCATTCAAATAAATCTACTTTTCCCAGTTTCACGCTATTTTAAATTAATTGACATCACCCATAGATTGTAAGCTCCTTTGAGCAGGGCCCTCCTCACATGTTGTTCCTGTATGTCATTTTGTTATGTCATATCTACCCTTTGTACAGTGCTGTGGAATCTGGTGCTATATAAAACAATAAATAATAATAAATATTATCATTATTATTATTATTACAAACATATAGAACTTCCTAATTAGTATTGATATTTAAATACCATAGCATACGAGCCAATCCCAGCTGTGATTTGTGCAGGAGATGTGTTCAGTGGGTTTTTTTTGTTGGGGCTGTTAGTGACAATTAATTGTCCCTTTACATTAGTTTCCTTGATGCATGACTTTCAAGTCAATAATAAAACATGTTGAGCTTTCCTATGCTGTGTGTGTTTCAGCAGCCAGTCACACACAGTTAAAAACCCAATATGGACAGTCTGGCAAGGGTTTCTTATGAAGGAAATGAAAATCACGTATACATGTTTTTTTTCTACTGCATATAGCAGTAGGATCCAGTGGCTAAAGCATATGGGAAATACAATGAGAACCATTATTTTGAAGAAAGCCACAAAATCCCCATTTTATTTGCTTTTTTTATAATGGCACATTTGCAGACAAAGCTGTTAACTGCAGTAGCCACCACTTGCTGATTCTCAGTTCTCTAAGTGACCTGCACTTTGCTATTTGTTTTGTACTTTTTATACTCTTGTTGCTCTTCCTCTGTGTGGAGGTCATGGCGAGGAACAACTGGGAGATCTTCTTAGACTCTCTCTTGCCTTTTTAGGTTATGAGGGTCTCAGTGTGTTTAGGATAACATGATTGACAGCTCCACTCCGGTCCCAATTAGCACCCTATAATTTATTAGCTTCTGCTTTCAGATTATGCGTTAACTTCACAAATATTTCAACCACGGAAACAGCAGCTATCAAGTATCGCTCCTTGATCCAGCAGCCTGTAGCTGCAGTTAGAAACAGGCAGAGCAGTCTGCCCAAGCATGAGGGGATCCAACAGGAATAATCGTTTGTGGGTATGTGAGCTGGTGCGAGGTCAACGCAGAAAGAGAGCACTTTAGATGCTGCATTGCAGGAAATTGCACATTGTGTCAGGATTCCTCTCACTTTATTCAAAGGAGGTGGGGAATGAAGGAAATGGTAATGAAGGGGGTTTGTTTGCCTAACTACACCGCTTGAGCAAATATCCAGATTCAATTACATACAAACAGCAGTTAAAAGAATGCTAATGTCACCAAAGCGCTCCCTCCTCCTATCGCTCGATCGTAATAGTGCAAAATCTTTATGCTACAAGATCCTGGTATCCTATATTAAATGAATAGGGCTGTCTTTATTAGACGAGGCCTGGCCAAAGGTCTGCTGGTATGCTCATCAATTTGAAGTGCACATTATACATATTATTTATATGTTCTTATCCTAGAAACGATTAAGGATACAGGACCTTTGTGGCCATGTTTTGGAAAGATAGACCTGTGTTTCGGTAAAGACAGGTAAGGCAGGTAGATCGATACGGCTTACTGAATTAGTAAAGATTATTTACACATGGTCACAGCCTTGCAGATACAAAATGGCGATAGGTACAGCAATAGAATGTACCACCTTGGCTTGAGCTCTCTCAGTGACCCCTCTGTGTGCTGCCTGCATGCCGTGTACAGCCCAGGTCCCTAGATAAACATAAAAAGCAGCCTGGGTCCCCCTCATATTGGCCCTCATGCCTGATGCGCTGTGAGTGGAGGCATTTTCACTAGTCATCACTACATCCAGATCTGATTGGACACTGATATGAAACCGTGTGAAACACCTACTGTCATTTTAACTTTGGGCACATCAGCTAGTATGAAAATAATACTGTCTTCCTTAGTGTTATGGTCCCATTGGTATCTTCAACAGGTGCAGATCTTTAGCAATCTTTAACACTTGTCAAACTGGGACAGATATGGACATAGTGCTAACATGGTTCAAGCTGCTTACATTTCCCAACACTAGTGCTTTCCGTGTTTTATATAAACGTGGACGGAGCCTGCAGCTTACTTAGGAATTTGTTAACTACTGTGGCAGTCACCTACTGTGCACCATCTTTAGACTAGAAAGGACATCATGCTTCTGACATTACTAGTCTAGAAAGATTATTCTCCCTACCCATAAGTAAATAAGACCCAAGGTCCAAAAACCACCTTATATTGTCCAGCCTTTCACAGAGAGCCAGGATTAGGATTAGTTTGTGGCCGGCACTGATCTAAATAGAACTTCAAAGCTCCAGTGATAGATCATAGCAGGGCTCCCAGACCTTAGAAGAAACCTGAGACAACCTACAAGATTTATTTGCGTGCAAGCTTGAGATAATTTAAAAGTACTGAATAATATGGAGACAGGAGTCATGTTAGGATGGACAGGGTCCAGGGAGTCACATTTCTGTCCCTTCCCCTGCCAGATCATCAGGTGCATTTAAACATCAGACCACAAGTAACTCATTCAGTGCTACTGTAAAGGACAGAAGGAATGAGGGTTTCAATACCAGACACTAGAAGCTGACATGAGTGATGGAGAGGCAATAAATCACTGATTTATAGAGGAGGTGTAGAATTACCTCAGACACCACTCTGCTGTTTTCTTATGCTTATTTTGTCACTTTGTTTAACCCCTTCTGTAGGAGGGGGTCAACTATGCATAGCAGTGGTTAATTCCTGGAAAAAAACACCCAGCTGTTTGAAGAGACAGTAATATGTCATTGTATGAAAGTGCACATTCGAAGAAGTTCAAATATACCGTATGTATATATATAAAAGCAATGCACCTACTTTTGACGAAGGGCTGTAAGGATTTGCTACCAACTCAGCCTTTCGTGAATAAATCTGTAAATGGTCAGAATCTGGTCAGTTGAGTTAAGGGTTAATTCTAATGACCAGGTGCGACTTAGGTCACACATATACTCACATTTTGTTTGCAACTTGAAATTTTGTGTTTCAGCTGAGGACATGCACGTTGAATCACCAGCGTTTATAGTGGGGAGTGGGAAGTCAGAAAATAACTTTGAGGGGTATAGGCTACAACTACACCCCCTCTCCCTCATGTTCAAGGACTTCTCTTTTGTTTAGCTTAAGTTTTTTTCTTTATGCTTTTTTATTTAATTTATTTTGTGATAATGTGGGATGGGCTACTGCACATTGCTTCGCTTAATTTTGGGAGTATTTTTTAGTCAGCTCTCATGCTCTTTCCAGCTCTGTTGAGTTAAATTTTAGCTTCAGTTTCCTCTCTACTTCGTAGTAAACAGACCAAATAGTCCCAAAGAGAAATAAAATTCCTCCAAAGGCCATCAACATTACCTATATTAAATGTTAAAGCGGTAAATGAAAGGAATACATTATTTTTTTTTATTAACTGAAGACGGCAAAACCAATTCTCTTGGCAGAGCATTCCACGTATTCACTGCCAAGGCTGTCAAAGAAAAAAATTCCTTTGCTCGTGAAAAATCAGAGTGACCCTGTGTTGTCTGTGAGTCTATTGTTCTTGAAAATGCTGTAGTTTTGTATGTTAATACATACTCGCATATTTTCTTCAGCGTAGACAAGCCCATAGTAGAGATTGACCAATTTAATTTATTGCCTGTCTTTCAGGGGAGTGCAATCATATGGCAGTTGCTCTTTGGGTATCCTCGTAGCCCATGCTTCTGTGCATTGCTTTCTTTTTTCTTTTTTTCTAATAAAAATTATTTCATTGAGGTTTTTGTTGAACATAGAAGGGGCATACATGTGGATGACATCCAGTATAAAATAGATGATCAGTTAATCCAATACTGTCCCCTATTTGTACATATATGTGTATGTTTGTAAATGTATGTGTTTACAGATGGTGGGGTGGCAGAAAAGTTAGAGGTAAAATGTAAAAGTTAGACAAGTTAGATAAAAGAGAAAAAAGGTAAATTCCCTCTGTGCATTTATTGTGCACCAACGGACTGATCAATGGAGTGAAGAAGCGGTTTACCAATCCAGTGGTATGGTATATTCAAGGTGTGATGCTACTTATGATATGTAAATATATACCGTATATAGAGTGCAGGACAAAAACTTGCAACTGCCTGAGAGGACACACTTGTGGAAAGTACTTGCAGTTACTTCTCCATAGAGGATTTTCACAATGAGCAGTCATTCAATATATAATTAGCAGAATTGTATTTTGTTCCCAAATGCATAAGCTCCCATTTTTCTATGTGGAAATGCACCTGTATAACTGTCCTTTATTGTTCAAATCCATGTGTAGTTTGATAGCATCTTTTTCTTACAGCATTTTGTGTCATCTGCATACCTGATGAAGCACCGCTTCTTCAGGTCCCTAAGGGGCGCACCCCACTCCCGGCCCACTTCCCAATTAAATATAATGTGTGTCCATGGACATCGGCAGGACTGTCCACCGACGTCAGCGGGATCCGCCCAGATCACCGGGACCTCTTTCCTGCATCCTGCAAGGGGTGCTCTGGGTCGCCGAAGCCAAAAAGTTTCCAGATATGGTCATCTGAAAATACTAAGCTACGTCTTCCAGTGTCCTACACCACTGGAAAAAAAATAAGTGCTAAGGGGACCTAGGACGTACCCTTGGGGAGCTCCACTTAAAACTACAAATACTAAAGTTGACGTCATGGGCAATTCAGAAATGTTGGATGAACAATTATCATTTGTGTAATTTGAGACATATACCAATAATCAATGGGGAGAAGGAGCAAAAAGAGTGAATGAAAATAATATGAGCCAAACAAGGATGCTGACACTGATTTTATGATTTTTACATTTAATCTACTTTACTATAATGAGGCAGTGATTACATTTGTGGTTTATTGACTATAGTGTGAGTCAACTCACCAACGTCACTGTATGTTGATGGCCAGCGCCCAGCTGTAATGAGGTTGAGCCAGAGCTGGACGGGGAGTAAAATACATATTTCTATGTGTTATTGCTGTGCACATGGTATATATTAAATGAGAATTACAGAAAAGTATTTTCATTGGTTTTAACAACAATATATAATATATATATATATATATTAATTATATAGATCATGGTATATATCATCTAGAACATTTACTGCATACTTCAATACTTTTCCAATAAGGTTTGTTATTTGCAGACCTACAGTTAAAAGGACATTTAAAAGTAGGGTGCAAATGTCTTCCACAAGAGGTTTGTATTATGAATTAAAAAAATGACACGAATAAACCCAACCCAATGCATTTGTAAACTTTCCAGTCATCTCAATGGTCCTGTAATTTCACTAGTCTAAAACCGATAGCCTCATCTTTGTGCCTTAGAACAAAGAACATTGATCACATGGAAACCCACCACCTTCATTGTTTCACAATAGACTGTTCTAGATCCTTACAAATACATTTTTTGTTTGGAATTCATTATTGAAACTTGATCTCTGCCATTACCCACATTATACAAAAAAAGATAATGCCATGCATGCAATCATAGGGAGATGGGAGCAGAAGATTGTGCCCTGTCACTAAACAGTTTTCAACATCCACAAGCAAGAGCAAGCCTACTTGAAGACCAGCTCCAGGTCAGGTGGCCTGCTGGGTTGGGAAATGTTTCTGGGTATCCTGGCAGACAAGTTTGGCCCTAGCTTCAGCTTAGTTGGCCCTGAATAATGTATGGTTAGAAAGTGAACATTTCGGAAATTACTAATTGAACTATGCATTATGCAGTCTAGGTCAGCCTTTCTTGCTGAAGCAACTTGCAGTCACTTGGTCTACATAATATATAATCAATATGAAGAGTTTCAAACAAAACTCTCCAGTAACTCTCTCAGTTACATCTTTATTGAATAAATCCCCCAACAAAAATATTTAAAAATCTCACAGCAAATATATATATATGGGCTTTATAGATAATACTCCTTTCTTCGTAGGCAGCAAAATGTAATAGTATATGTTTATACTATAGGTATATATATTTATATAATAGCATCTGTCTATTACCACTGTTAATTCATTTCTACAAAGTCATACATCCGTTGTGGTGTATTATAGTACTATTATTACATGTTTTATGGGCCACATGACTATGAAAGGCGTTTGTAATGCATTGTATTAATAGTTTTAGCTGTTGTTGTACCAGATAAGCAGTTATTAAATTGATCATTTGGTTTGAACAAACGGTTATAACAAATCATTTAATAGTTAATTTAAATACACTTGAATATTATGATAGAAGTTGAAGAATTTAATTCAATATATTTGGTGTTATGTATTAAAAAACTGGCAATGCACAGGACTGGTAAATTTTAATTTTCTAGAAATGCTAATTGTATTTCTTTAAAAAGCATAAAACAATTTAGAAACTCTTTGCTGCATTAACCCTATATAGCTCAGCAATCATTTGTATTTATTTTTAAGGTTGATTACCATACTATACAAAGAGAATGACATGAAAATAATAGGCAGCAGGTGGAATATTATGGAATATGATGGCACTATAGAAGTCAATAAAAAATGCTCAGTCTCTAAATAATGAAGCGGGAAAAGGCTGTATCACATTTAGGAAAACTACGTTGAATGGTCTGCATGTTGCGCCATCAGTGAATTAGAGCTACCTGGGCAAATGGATTGCACTATGCACTTTATGTACTTACCTGGACACAGCGGGAAGCCCTCAGGGCATCTGTTCAATGAAATGTCACGGTACATTATGTCTATTATGTTATGAGTTACAATGGAGTAAGTAGTATACCATTTGTGATTTTGTTATAGAAACAGGTATTTGTAAAATAGGCACAGCATTGTTTAGGTATATCCTTGTAATCACAAAAATCGATGAAGACTGAATATATTTATTCACCGAATAGCACAACTAAACATATTAAGATACTTTAATGTATAGATTCTGAAATTAAATACAATTTTCACTGTTTTCCCAAAAAACAAATTAAAGTGACCTTATGGCAGCAGCAAACACACACAAATAGGAGCCCTAGAGATCAACTGTCCATACTGTGCTCCGTGCAGATCTCCTTACAAGTTGCTGCTGCTGCAGTTGTTCTGCATACAGGCTGTCCACATCCGAAAGGGTTTCTCCTTTCATCATAAAATTCTCCTTGTAAAAAAATAATTTGCAATAGTTGGGCTAAATCCTGAGTGCCACCTTGGTTGTCATATTTCAGACGTTTAAACAGTTGTCCGTTTAACAGCTGCATTTCTGTAAGCTTAGGGGCAGGTGGTTACAGATAGCTCCTTGCCATTCACCACATAAACTGGATTGTATGTCCACATATGGGCCACTGGATACGGATCTCTAAAGGTTACGTGCACTTGTGTCTCTGAGTGTATTTTTATGTATAATAATATTTATACAAATACCTAGATTATTAAACCGGTAGCCTGTATGGAGAGAATATAAATGAAAAGTCACATAGGCCTAAAAAATATTCACAACACCAAAGGAACAAAAAATATATTGTCCTTGTCATTGGAAAGCCAGTGAATTTATATTAATATATTTATATCTATATAATTTTTGGTGGCACCAACTCATTGGTGATAGCAACTTCTTAAATAAAAATAGCATCAGTTCTTGAAAGGTCCACAACATCTTCCAAAAAATCTTTTCTCCTAAATGGCATGTTTTTTTTTTGTGTGTATGTGTATACGTCCGGTTCACATGCTCCTCGGAGTGCAGTCTTAGTGCTTGAGTGCTGTTCAAATTGGTTCTGGGCCTTGATAGTTCCTGGGACTGGGATAGATGATTTGGTTTAAAGTCTTTGAGAAGATCAGCTCAGGAGGGCTCCACCACAGAAGGAGTAACGCCGAGCTGCAAACCAAGATCACAAGCTGTTACCACCAAACCAAAGCAACTCAATGTCAGCCAAGGATGTTACCAATTTAACAAGGTGTTTAGGATCTACATTGGGGCAACAGGTTTTAAAACCAGTACAGATCTTTGCTTTTATCCTGAGGATGTAAACCTGGGAATAGGAAAGTAGCAAAAGAAAGGCAGAAGAAACAAAAATATACAGAGAGAAAGACATAATACAGAAAGGAGGAAGATAGAGGAGTAGAAGAGAGATAAAAGCACAAGATGTTTAAGGACAGAGTGCCATAGCAGTTAGAAACTGGCAAATCATAAATCATAAAGAAATAAGGGGTCACTTTTTTGGATTACAACTTCCATAATGCACAGTTGGGCTGATGGGAGTGGTAGTCAGTACAGGATGGGGTCTCAGCTAGAGTAGACTCTACAGAATGACTTCATGTATGATGATACTTGCATGCTGTCTCTTTGTCACACACCACACACATTCACACATATACATATATATGTGTGTTTGTGTGTGTACAAAATGTGTAAGTCAGTGACAGAATTTTGCAACCTGAAAACATGTATGATAGGGGAGGCCTTTACAACTGTCATCAATATTTTACTGCCACAATAGCATGGAAAGGGTCCTGTTACCTGCATCAACATTGAGACCAAGGCTCTGTCCCATTTCTCCAGTTGGCCCTGGGAAAGGACCCGGCGCTGTCCATGCAGAAGTGGCTGCTTCTCCCTTGCCAAGGTCACACTGGGCTGCAGCTGACGTTGTTCCCGCTGGAGAGATCCGGTGAGGACGGACTGAGGCTGGGACAAGCAGCGAGCTGTAACGGGGATCAAAGTGCGTGCTATAAACCTCATGCATGCTGGCTCTTGGGTAACTTGATGCCTGGCTGTTTATTGCTCCTCCAATTGAGTATGGATGGTGGTGGTGGTGATGATGGTGTGCATGGTGCCATGGCTCTGGGGGAGCCTGGTGTAAGTGGCTGTGTAACGAAGCTGTGGAATAGGGATCTGCCCCAAATGGGATTTCTGCGTGGGGTCCACTGAGAGGACTGGCCAGGCTGCTGCTCAATGATGAGGAGGCCGTGACTGCAGGTGGCTGATAGCTGCTGTTCCAAAAAGAAGGGGGAAAGCTTCTCTGGTTCATCGGATAAGATGAGTCTGGGAAAAGACAAGGACAGTTGTTAGTGATCAGTAACTCGCCATCTACTAGTTTTCATATTTGGTGCATTGGCCACAGACTAAGGGTGTTCAACTCACTTCTGAGCTTCAAACGTTCTAGAGTTTCAGAAGCTCTTTCAGAACCAGGAAATCATGTAATTAACACTGTGCATTACTACATAATGCCTTTTGTTGATGTTAGTGATACCTGTTTAACATGTTTACATAATAAGACTCACATAAGCTTTCAAGACCTCAGATTTACCATCTTAATTTCTTGTGAGCCCCTCAAGCAGAACTTTCTGAATTCCCTCTAGTCTTGTTGAATAAGTAATGGTACTTTTATACATAACCACAAATATCTAACTGCACTTTTTACTGTATAAACATGTAAATTTTATTTCAATTTTCTTTGGAAGAAATCCATCCATATTCAATCTGGAAACCTGTTGTATTTGTGGACTGCAGTTGAACATCCTGGTATTGGCCAGCAATCCAAAAAGTCCCATAATTATTCTATTCAAAAGAATATTGTACTCATATAAATTTTTTTTACAGAGTTTACATAATATTTTAAAGTACTGAATGACCTTTAGTTTGCCAGAGTTAGTTTAGGTTTAAAATAAGTTCAAACTATATATTCCAGCTCTTTTGCTCAATTGTAACTTCAACTCAAAATACTATATATACTGATTGGATCTGTGACTGTTTTCTGTGTACCTTTTTAACTTCACATGGTAACATGAACTGTTTGCATGTTATTAAAGGAACAGTCTCTCCGCAGTCCAAACTGACCTCACCGTAAAAAGTCACATTTTCGGGAAGTTAAATATAGATGTATTTTGGGAAGGTGCATCAGCTTAAGTTTAAGACAGAAATAATAGTAAAGTGAAAAGGGGTAACCTCACGCTTAGCCAAGCATCACTGATATTGAAAGTGAGTACGTATAATTTTAGTATTTTATAAGCCTACCTATGTAATGTAAATGAGACTTAAAAGTAGAAAATAATAAAATGGCATCGAGAGTCATATACCTTAATTTATTATTTGATTTAGAGTGTATGTGACTTGAGAGTGTAAAGGAAACGATCAAGTGCCTACATAATGTTGCGAGAGATAACAGCAGCTCACAGTGTGAAAATAAACAATTAACAATATTATGAGCAAATTATCAGGCTAATGATATTGACATTAAGCCAAAAAAAAAAACAATGCTTGCAACATATACAAAAACAAAGAGCCTACAAAATAATACTTTGGGCTTCTGGTTAAGAATAGTTAAGAATTAACAAAGTATTTTTTTTTTCAAATGTAAAATTCTGTAGTAGGGTTATGAGTAAAAAAGAAGAACAGCTGCTCAGAACATAGCTCTGCGCTTTACAAATTAGTATGCATGTGGTGTAAACAGAACAGATTTTTACGATTAATTTAGGGGACAGTGCTTAAAATGCTCTATTAATTTACTCACACGGGAGTAAGAAGTATACATTGTACTGGTAACAACAAAAAAATTATATCAAAGCATAAATGAACAGTTTTACCCAAAGGGTATATTTTAGCTCATATTTAGTACCACAGATATAAAATAATTAAATAATTTATTCAATACAATATCTTGGGTGATGGGAATTTTGAATGCGGTATTGGCAACGTGTTAAACCGACTTATGATATTTAAAGCAAAAAAAAAGATTTGCTCATTGCTATACTTTTATCGGGCACTTCTGCATTAAACAACGAGAGGCAGAAGCCTTAATTTGGAGACTCGCTCGTGAAAATTGGGACATCTGGTTATAAGGTATGGATGCTGATTCCATTGCTAGGCGAGGTTCTACTATAGAACCTTTTAATAATTTATTAGGGCAAAATGGTTAAAGTGATGGGCTTACTGAAAATCTAGAATATACTTGACGGTACACACAACAATATGTTAGAGATTTAATTTACCAATAGAGTCTACCAGAAAGGGTCATCAAAGACCCAAATTGACTATGATCATTATTTGAGGTAGCCTGCTCTTTGTAGGGTTAATTTAAATTAGTATTATACCATGGGCCCAGTTTTGCGGAATTAAACGAATAATGTAGCATCAGTATAGATAGACTATCCTACCAATGAGATACATGACCGATCATGTCCACTAAGCCACATTCCAGTAATGAATTTCATTTTTTTGTGCAATTATAGCAGTTAAGGCACTCATTTTGGTAATTCTGAGGTTATCAAGGGCTGGTCACTAAATATTAATTAACCGTCCTGTGCTATCATAATATTTTCCCTTGATGTGCTAATAATGAAGGTTACATGGGCCCTTCGAAACCACTTACACTATATAATCTTACTTGGTGGTTTCACAATACATAAATATTGTTTCTTTTTTTATATATAACTATTATTTACTCTTAGTATACAGTTTTTTATATAACCAAAAAGCACAAAATCAGTGTTCTCCCCAAGGTGTCCATCCCAACATGGGCCACCCTAGCAGGGCAGTCGACAACTATCAGGTACCAAAAAGAAGACCTAATAGGATGGACAAAAAAAATATTCAATATTAAATTAGCAAAAAAAAACTAGTGCTGCTGGTTGGATTCAATTTTCCTCAAACCTATCTTTTGTCTCTGGAACCTTACAAAAAAAAAATAAAGAATATTATTTAATAAGTCCATGTGGATCACTAATACAAGTGAGTGGGAAGAAATAACTCAAACCCTCCTTTAAAATGTAATTTGGGGCTGATGTTAGGAAAACTACAGCACAAAGCTAATTAACAATGTGTCAGTTCTCAAAAATATAAATCAACATTTTTCGCCTAGACACCAAATAAAACTTCATGTTTAAAGTGCTTTTTCATAAAGCTGACTTAACCCTTTCAGTGTTTAAATTCCATTAGCAGACTTTGAAAAACAGTTTGACATATACTGCGCAGCTAAAAGTGGCTGCTGTCATTGTCAGCCGCATAATGTCCTATGTCTTCTCCCCTGAGCAAATGGCATTGACAAACATAGAAACATCGAATTTAATAGCGGAGAAGATGACAAAAAAAATAAAAATGATTTCTTTACTTAAAAGGCACTTTTCATACATGTATGAATTCATATAAATTGCATATAAATTTCACAATTCATTTTATAGAGCTGTTTTACAAGATACAAATAAACACAACTTATGTACCATCCTCATGTATTTTAATTGATTTACTAAATATTGTTAATTATTATGAATGAATTAAATTCGCTTTCTACTGATCTTGAGGCTATGACCCCTTTGTTGTAAGCAAAATGTTATTGCACTTATTTACTATATAACATACCAAATACAGTCTCCACTACTAGTGCTGATCCATTCAGTAAGTAGATTTATGTTAACCTTCTATTATTTATCCCATGCACAAGCTAATTGGTGTTGTCACCTAAATCTAAAATTCCTATAATATAGATAGTTTTCTATTTTTTTGTCTATGTAATAACTGATCACTACTATTAAAAAAAACAAACAAGTCTAAGGAAATCAGAGAGAGATTAAGTTTATAAAGGCATGATGAGGTTCAATGTGGGATTTATTCTTCTCACCACTGCACCCCTAGTGTGTAAATGAAATGTTTCAGTGGGCAATCGGTATATTTTGTTAGCAGCCCAGTCCCACTTACCCCTCCAGGAGTTGGAGCTGCGGGAGCTCTTGCCATTGGAGCCACTGGGCGAGTAGCTGCTGGACTGACTGAGTGCCCGGCTGAAGTGCTCGTCCACCACCGAGCTGATGTCCCCCTGGAAGTAGGTGAAGAGGACACATCTGGAGTTGATGTACTCTGCCTCGGGGGGTCTCTCCTTGTCGGGGCTGCAGTCTTCTTCTTTGATATTGGGGGGCACTACATGGCTGGAGAAGGAGCTGCCGCTGCTCACGCTGCTCACACTGCTGCTGCTGCTAGCGCTCTCTGGAGCTTCTTGCATCTTGGAGTAAAAGGCGAGTTTCTATATAACACAATAAGAGAGCAACGCTCATCAGTTCCATGTAACATCGCTAAAAGAAACATCGCAATCCCCACCAGGGGCCGGCGTATTCACAACTGTGCGCTATCGCCGGTCTAAAAGCCATGCACCCTTCGCGTAACAAAGCAGCCCCAGTTACCCTCTCAGATCTAGGACGGGGACCCCCGGTGCTGTCTCGGAGACTCCGAATTATTCCTAGCGAGATCCCGGGTCAGTACAGCGCTCCAAACTTACTAAACACAACCAAGCCGCTTGTTAGCGCACGTATCTAGAACGCGTTAATACATAGGGATCTAACAAAGTTATTGGAGGCGATACACTGTTTGCAGCGCCTCGAGAATAGAAGCTAGAAAAAGTAAATATAAAATAAAAAATGAATTATATATATATTATACACAAATGTATAATTTTATGATTGCATATTCATTAATAAAACCATTCATATATATATATATATCTCAAGATCCACTACATAAGTACCAGTTAACTCCACAAACTCCCCAAATCCACTGCAAATAATACATCGGTACATCACCCACATTAACATAATTACCTTCGCGTACATTACTAAAGCTTTTAACGAGACCGACGAAGCATTTAGTTCTGTGAATGAATAAAACAACGGGGTCGGTTTCAGATCGGGGCTGAAATGTCTATGAATGAAGAAGCACGTGCAACAGACTGCAACAGGTGCAGGGTATGGGAAACATCCCAGCAAATATTTGACACATTTAAGGGGGGGGGGGGAAAGAAAAAAGTAGCAAAGCGACTAATATTTCCAAACACACACCCGAGGGTGGAATTACACGAAAATAACAATTTCTTCCTAAATACATCTAATAAGTATCCTTTTTAAAAGCAAATCACTGCCATGCGATCACATCCACCATGCGAAGTTCTCAGCCAGCGCTGCTTAATTGCTTAGTAAATATTATTCTTTGCACCTAATCAATGCCTTTGGAATAGAGGACGGTGTCATTTAAAGTCACTTTACTGGCGATCCCACACTGACAACAGCAAAAAAGCCGACAGAATTCACACTTAATGACATTTTCTGCAGGAAGAGAACATCTACAGATCAGAGAATACAAAGTCATTTTTTCAAATGACTAAACCTCATAAAAAATAAAAATAATAATTCTATATATTATATATAGTAAATTTATATATATATATTGTATTTTATTGTATCATTGTGTAACGTACCTGGTGGTAAGGGCTATAAGCTGTTGCAAAGTAAGGCTGAGGAGGACCATACACTTGATACATAACATCCAAACAGCTCATGGCTAGAAAAAGTTGATGCTGCTAATGTTGGCTTTGTTGATCGCTACTTTCTTCGTGTTCTTTACCATTAAGGTTCAGTGTCCTTGTAACAGAAAAGCTCCTGATGTTAAGATCCTTCATAGAACGTGGATGAAGTCGGGGCTGATACATGCGTGGGGCTCCACAGTGGGATCTCTGCAAACTTTCAATCCGCGGCCAAGAGCAGCGTGACAGCAAACTGTCTTCAACGTGGGACAAGTGACAGTGCGCCAGGTAGCCGGACTGCCGCTGGAGGGCATTTAAATCCCGCGCATGCGTAGTGACGTTCCTGCCACACTGGGCAAGTGTAGAGGGGGAGGTGGGCGACGAGAGGTGGGAAAGCTGAAAGACAACAGCCTGGGGTGGTGTTCTTGCTTTTGTGTCAGGAAGATGTTATTATTAGGGCTTTAAAGAGCCTGGATCACGTTGTAGTGTGTGACCAGGGCTAGGTGTGCTGGTGTGGTGTTTACTTATAGATCAGGAATTTGGGGCAGTTTTCTATATGAAAGCATTTTATGGTCCTAGTGAAAAAAGAAAAAAAGCTTGCTATTTCTTTCCAATCCCAGATGCCACCATGTGCAGTATTAAAGAACAATGCTGTGGGGATGCTAATAGCATGTATCACAGACCCCCCCCCCTCAAAAAAAATATATTTAAAAAAATCAAAATGGCAAGCATTATTGTAAATCAATATTGTAAAAAAAAAAGTCGCCGTATATTGTTTAGAAACAGGAGAAACTAAGAATCTTAGTACAAAGTAAAGGTTAATGTATGTCCAGATTGTATCCTTTTTAACATGATTGGGCAAATACATCCTGTTTTATTAATAAAATATCATAGAAACAAAAAACCCCCACAAAATTAAAAATAAAACAACTATATTAGGAATTACGGTATATACAAAAATGACCCACCTGCTTAGCAAGTCAGGAAATGTATGTACTTTAACATAGCTTTGGAGACAGTTTTCATACTTTATTAATTATCTATCTATCTATCTATCTATCTATCTATCTATCTATCTATCTATCTATCGATAGATACTTCTTAGAATATTCATTTAAAAGGGTCTGACTTGGCAGACTAAGAGGAATCGTTACATTAGAGCCCTGCACACTGTGGGACTGAAGCAATATTTGTACTAGCCAGAATCAACAATTACCTGGCTGGTATGATACCTCTTTGAAATTGTCCAATAAGTAATAATTATTTACCTTCCACTCGTAAGGTAAAAGTGTATATGCCAAGGCTTCAATGAACAGTTTGTTTCTGTTACAGAACCCCTTTTGACACAAGTCGATTTAAGACTGGAAGAATACTGAAGAATAGACCGTACTTCTTGTGAACATTTGGAACAATATAAGTCACTGAGATTGTCAGTGCATTAAAATCTAAGCCCAGATCACTTAATGGTACAAAACATATCTGTGCATGCTATAATGGAAAGGATTGCAGAAATATCATCTGGAACACACTCATGATTTTGTTTCGGCTGACATATATATATTACAAATAGCAGAGACAGAGAATATACCGCAAAGGTTAATGGCAATGGACAAGGCTATATTTGTCATCTGATCATAACTTGTTCTGCACCACAGGCAAAATTTCCAAACTTTTGTCACCTAGCAAAACGTTATACTAAAATTGGCAATATAGTGGCTTAACGCAACATTAATTTCAGCAAGCAATCAAACATTCATTTATTGCTAAACCAAAAGTAAAGCTTTGGGATATGCTAAAGAAAACTGGTCTTGAAAATGCTTCTTCGCTTATTGGACCATTATGCTCTCATCTCTAAATATACTCAGGTCTGGTATAATTCAACAGAGATAGAGATGTCCATTGGCCAAATGTGGCAAGTTAAAAATTGTGCAGCTCTGGTTAAAAAAAAAATCAAATATAACAAATATAAAAAAAACAGGTACAATATTGAAGAGGTGCACTTCCCCAATGCAAATCTCCAGCGAGGGTCCCCCTTAGAGAGGAGTAGGCACTAAGGAGATCCCTGCAAGGTCTACTTGCTATGAATGCCTCTTTTTGTCCTTTTGTGGCCACTGCTGGGCCCTCTGAGCGTTATACAAATGTTATGAACATATTTTCTTTTGTCATACATGGGCCGATTTCCATCTGGGTTTCTGTCAGTGGTGGTGATATGTGACACTATAAATCAGTATGAATGCTATTTTATATAACTCACACTAGGCAGCTACATAAATATGCATTTTTATGAGCATACCTACCTTCTAATTTTGCTATTGCTCAACTATATGTGGATAGGCATCCTTTGGACAGTTGGAAGGGCAGAGCACACATTGGGCAGTTGGAAGGGCACACATTCACGCTATCTGATAATCCATCCAGCTCACATGTCCCCCTCCCTCGGCCTCCCTCTTACATGTTTAGCTCTGATTTCTTTTAGCAGAGCTTTTATTTGAAATTTTTATTACCTGCAATGAAAGTAATGTCTCTGTTGTAAATAACTTTGTTTTCAGTAATATATTTAATTACTAAGTAACTTTTTATAATTATAATTATACATTTTTATAAAATTATAATACCAGTGCTCTCCCTGTTTTTCCCAGCCCATCACATGATCACATGGGCCACAGTGTTACTAGGCAATATGTGTTTTCATATATATCTTATTAATGACTAATGCGTTTTTCAAATATACTTCAAAATGCAGGGTTTTTTCCCTATTCTAAACAAAAAAAGTGGGACCTGAACCCACCATGCACATTGCGCTCAAAAATGGAACCTTCAGATATCGATGGTTTAGTGAGAAGGTAGACAGGAAAAGAAGTTAGTTTTAGTGAGGTCATTATGGAGAACTTTATGATGATCTTGCAGGATGGCATGTCAGATGGCTCCTTTGGCATGCTGGTTGATGGTATTAGGAGGGAAGGTTGTATGCTTCTTGGAATAGGCAGCTTTTTAGTGACTATTTAAAATTAAGGTTGGTAGGAGAAAGACTGACAGAATGGGGTGGTGAATTTCAGAAAAGTGATACATATGTGAAATCCTGAGTATGCAAGGGAAGAAGTACTACTGGTAGAAGAGAGAGACTCAAGTCATGAGGGGGGGGGGTGAAGAGGGTGGTTAGTAATATATATGGATATGAGAAAAGTAATGGGGTGGTAAAAGTTGGGAGGGGAGCAAGCCAGTTGGTAAGGAGACAAGATATCTCAAGGGAGTGGATTAATATTTTGTTTTTTCTTATGTGTAGAAAGAGCAGATTCAGGAGATGATTCTCAGGATTTGGCGAATAACTTGGTGAAGGAGAAGGAAGAGTGTCCACAAGGAAGTAAACTGGGTATTTTGAATCGATTGGGTTGTTCTGAACAGTGATAGAGGTGTCAGGAATTGTGGACAGAGGAGATGGTGGAATGATCATAAGGAGATTCTTGGAAATGTTCAGGTAATGGGCCATATGGGCAGGTGTTGAGACAGGAAGACAAGAGGACATTAGAGGCCTCACTACTAGCGACAAGGCTTTTTATTTTAAAATAAATTATTTTTAAAATGGGGTGCATGGTGTTGGGCAGAGACTTTAGAAGGATAGGGAGGTGCTGGGTGACAGAGGAGAATGTAAGTGGAAAACAGATGTTTTGATTATGGGAGAGGGGGGAGATGAACAAAAATTTTAAATTTGTGCATGAAAACCTTTGGTGGCAACAGGTCTGTGTGGAATGCAATGGCTGATGTGGAAGGCTTGGGGGGCACAGTTACAGGAGCAACCTCATCTAGGACCAAGATGTTGTCATGCTGTGCAGTCATGATGCGCAACATCAGGGCAGGAGGACGTAGAGATGCTTCAAAGCAGAGGCGAAGTGTGAGTGTGGTGTTTTCTTAGGCATAGGAGGTGTGAGAGTTATGGCAAGGTTGAATGTTAGAAAACTGTGAGATTCCAACATGCCCGTTTTCATGTTTTAGTGAGGTCAAGGGGGTCAGGTGGTTAGAAAATGAAAAGATTGTGAACAGCAATGAGGGTACAGTAGACTGGTTTGAAATTTGTGGTTGTGTTTGCATGAAAGGTGCATGGAGGGATGTTGATTGGAATAGAGGTGCCAGGGTTAAGTTGTACATAAATTTGAGCATAAAATGAGGAGAATAAAGATGAATAAGAGGTGAGATTAGGATTTGTGGGGATGAGGTGCCTTCACAAAGTTGGTTAGAATTATGGAAGGTTTGAAGAAAAGAGAGAAAGACATGTGAGTTGGGGTAGGTTGATGAAAGAAGGGTAGGTGAGACACAGACTATGGAGTGGTTAAGGGGAAAGAAATGTGTTTAAGGAGGAGGGGACAAAAAAGAAAAGCAACAAGTAGGAAGTCATAGGGTGGGTCACGGTGAGTCACAAAGATTAAGAGGAGCACCCATTTATTGGTGGATTACAACTCTTAGCACACTCCACTGGAGGGTGTCATACTGTAAATCTGTATTTTCTGCTTATATTTTGCTTTCTAGCATAATTATGGAATTTACCTTATTAGTTGTAGCTGTGCAGCCTTATGTTGTGCATTGTCATCTACATGGGCTTTGGTTGCAATCTACTTACATGTAGATTACATGTATTGGATTTATTTACTAAGAATTTAGTTACTAAATATAACGAGGAAAACTACAAAAATTACCACTCAATGGTTTAAGAAATTAGGTAGTAATAAACTGCCCCAGGGGTGGAAGCTTAAAACCAGACATGGCATTGAAACAGCTCTGTTAAGTTTGTAGGGTTATTTCCCTGCATGATTTGCGACAGTGATATAATATGTATATATATATATAATAATAATATTAATAATAATGATAAAACACAGCTCTGAACCTCTTAACCCAATACTTCGTATCATAAATCCACCTATCTGGGGGTCTTAATGTACCTTACTTATTCAGAATATAGGGAGGTGTACAGTATGTATATATAGTTGGCTTTGTCTCCTTCTTAAAGGGGAACAATCTCAATATCCTAGCCGAGATAATTTTCTTGCTCAGTACTTATCCATTTGTCTCACTGATTAAATGAGTGTTTCAAATATTCTAAGTGTTAATATGTTTGTTGTTTACAGGTTAAATATGTATGCACTACATACATAGGTACTAGACACAGACATAACATTTATATAACCACATCTGATTTGCTTATTATTTTTATTGGAAAAACAACATCTTACATTTTCTTGATTATATCCAAAACAACAAAATAGTTTTCATTAAAAATGTGTTATGTCCCACTCAAAAATAATGGGATCAGGTGAATAACAAGAAAAATGAATTAGATGAAATTACTGTCACTAAATGAAAATTCTATACATTTGATTTATTTTCAGTTATCTTAAAATATCTTAAAAGATGGTGACTATACAGGAAAAGACATTGGAAAAGAGAGAAAAAAAAATCATCACAACTCAGTTTAGATATTTAACACTAAAAGTAAAACATATGTTATAACTAGATTTAATTAGATTTAATTAGTTAGTGTTTCCCTTAAAATGTCAATACATATTTAAAATAACGAATTAAACCTAAGAAATAAGTATGCAAATTTGTCACCTTAATATGTAAAGCTGAAAGCATAGGCAAAAATGTGGAATTCTCCTGTCACGGTGTATTAGCTGTATGTTTAGTATGTCAAGGAATTTTTAGTTCATGCTCTTTACATTTTTGAAGGTTATAAATGAAATACCACAGTAAGGTAAATTACATAAAAATATTTTTCTAGCCATTCCTGAAATCTCCGTCCAAGTTGGCATAGGGCTGCCAAGACATGAACTTTTGACTGAAGCTCAGATTGCTAGGAGACACGTCTCCTTGTTAGTTTCGGGTGACAGTCGACTGCACTAGAGATCCACTTGTGTCTAAAGAGGGGAGAGGGGAGGATGATATTAGCAGTATATTTTCACAGGAGCACGAAATTCCATCTGTCTCAAATGTGTCTTGGCCCAATGCCTTATCCCTGGTCAGACACATGGCAACCACAAAGCTTCCTATTTTCGACTTCAGCATGAATTGTGGAGGATGCGTAAATACTAAATATTTGTTATAATTAGGTTGTCGACGTAAAATATCATTCATTTGTAACCTACAGATGACGTGTGTTTAAAGGTGTGAGGGGCTGCATACTGAAGAGTTCAGTGTCATTACCACATGCAAAACTTGAATTCAAGATCCAGGATATCCAGTAACAGCACGAGTACAAAATGTAGACTAAGAAAGTGAAGCAATCATCCTCTATAAAAAAAATTCTTAATGTCATGGGCAATATTTGGAATATGGAAACTTGGATAGCACAACACGCCAGTGATATTCCAACAACATCCAAACAGAAAAACAAGAGATACTATGATGATATAGACCAAACATTTCAATCTGATTGTAGAACCTTAGCTGTTTTAGTTACAATTTAATTAATTGCCATTTTGCATCTTACATAAGCCACTACACCATTCCATATATTATATGTTATATATGTTACAATAATTTATTCGCCTTTTCAGGGGCCTATTAACAATCATTTATCCAGCTGTCGAGTCGAGCAACTCTAGTTTTTAAGATTAGAAAAGTTTATTTTTGAGTGATATTGAGTTGCTTTCTAGTTAAGTCAACTCGAACTTTCCAAAGTAGACTTGCCTGTTTGATTCCCTGTTTAGGGATATTGACTACCTTCGCAGAAACTTCAGGTGTATCAGGCAAACATATGACTACATGAAATTGAAAATCATGTAATTAAGTGCTAAAATGTATATATACTCATTGTTGACACACGCACCAAAGTTAGCTGTGTTTTCATAAATCCGGGTTGCTGGCTTGAAAGGCCCAACTACGGCCTTAGAAACTATTTGCCCATCCATTCTACTAACCTCTATTTTACCAAAATATTTGTATGTTCATGTATTTAATAATTTTTCTGTTAAGGCAGCTCCACCATAAGAGTGGGATATTTGAAGCAAGCGGCCCACTTTTGAAATGAATAAGATTGTTGGGTAATTCCATTTAACACATTCCGAGCACAACTGCTTGAGACGTTTTCGAAATGACAGCAGAATTGGCCTTCAGCTGTCCTCTCCCTGGGGTTTTAAGGCATGGTGGTCTCATGAATATATCATTCAGCTCCAAACACAACTATAAAACAAACAGCCATTATTGAGCACATCCCAAGTATGAGTGCTTAAGCTCAAAATGGAAAATTCAATAAATGTAATTGTAAGCTTGAATACGGATAACACGGATAACATACTATATGAAGTTTATTAATCATTTTGACTGTATTATTAGAAATAAACAGTAATTCTGTATAGTCCCTAATACATTATCTTTAAATTAAATTAGTTTTTTAATATTATGCGACCCATAAAGCAATAAAGAACTGTTTTTACAATATATAAGTGAAAGCAAATGGGTTTTATGTTTCACCAGATGAAGCCCAGCGATGGGTGAAAGGTGTTGTGGGAGCAAAGGCATCTGGCACAAATTTGAGGACTTCCATGGGAACTTACCATTTACTTTACTGCTCCATTCAAAGTGCCTACAGCTTTCTGAGTGTTATGGCCACTTTTATAGACATATTGCACTATATATATATATTTCTTTTGGATTTTCTTGTTTTATTTGAAGCATCTTTGTGACCCTAAATATAAAGGTATCATTTATAACTTATAAGCACTTTAGGTGTATTGAGCGCACAACACATTTGCTCTCTGTTATCGTGTTTTTGGCTGGTTGAGACACCAGAGTGGGATTGCAGCTATTGGGAGTAAGGGCACAGCAGATACATTTTCACAACTGTTTAAGATTTACATATATATGAATAAGCCATACATGTGTAAACATACTAAAGGTACTGAATGTGCTAACTAAAAAGTAAGCACTGCCAGTTTATTGTGTTCATATAACCAGATGCTGCACGGCCTGACAGTATTCCTCTCAGATCTAGGTATGTCTTAATGTTCTCAGCAAGCTAAGATTGAAAAAATGTTTTTTTTTTAAACCTCTTGTAAATGAAGCAATGGTTATGAAGCAGTTGAATTGTATGTCACTCTAATAGAACCATTGTGCAAACATGCCACACTGTTGATATCAAAATGGGTGCACAAAACATACATTTAGCATACATGTGATGGGCTGTTGTTACTGGGCTGAGTGGCCACTCAGAAATCTCATTCTTAACTCCAATAACTAAATAATGCTTGTATAAGTTTGCATGCAGTGAGATGTACTGAAGTCTATGGAAACTATTTATGGACCCTTTTAATTGCCATTGGACCCCAATTTCTGGGTGAGCTTTCTGATTCTCATGGTAAGCCTGGAGCTGACTAGTTTATGTTAGTGATTAGTGATCCTAAACTGGTTATTTTCTCATTTTGTAAATGACAGTTAAATTCCTTCTAAAATTGAGATTATGTTTACCTCCTGATGCATCATGGTTTTCATATGGACCATTATTGGAACCTTTAGATGCTTCCCATTACAGAGGTGTCAGCCACATATCAAAAATCAAACATTCAAACCAACTAATTGAAACCCTGCTTTCCGTAAATAAACCCCTTTGTGAATAGTGCTTACTGTAAATATATCAAAGCTTGTGTGTTCATGCTATATAAAGCATATTGTTACATTTCTAGTACCTATTGCAGCTACTGGTGTTAATTGTCCACCGTGAGTGGATGCTGGGGTTGATGGATGGCTCTTGGTCTGAATCTGTATTCTGTTTTCCATTGTGGCAATTAGTACAAAAGGTATGTGCAAAAAAAGTGCGAGATGTGCTCAGCCAAGAATTAACAATGCTTAAATAGATTAATCCTGCCCACAGGGGCAGTCTACGGCCAAAATGCGAGGCAAAATCTCCTCTTTAATGGCACTTGTGAGCTAAAATGTAATACTCTCCTGAGGGTGGACTCACCAAAGGCAAGCTATTTAAAAATGTCTACGTTCTCCTTTTGGGTTAGTTAAATGAACAGTAAACTAATAAATACAGCAATGAAAAATATGCATGTCTAAAAGATTTGCAATCCCTGTAAGCACTGACATATGCCATCATAAATTCTTTCTTCGAAAGATGTACTGCACTATATTAACATAACATCTGCTAATTCTTATACAGTCTTCTGCAATGACAAGAATGTGCAGATAAAAGAATATCCTTACATAACCTAAATAGCCATTTCATTTTATGACAAATCATTTGGCACACCGCATGAATCTTAGAGAGACACTACTAAAAAATTAATTATTAATCGCTTTCATCACATGGTGTTCAACACAATAATTCCATCTATTTGTACCTAGTCTTATGTTTACGGTCTGAGAGTGCCAAGCATTCAGACTAAATGAAAATATAGCCCTTCTAACCATGTGTGGTATGCTTCATAACAAGCTGCAGAAACTCACTAAAGCATGGCTGCTATGTTGTGGGGAATCCCGTGAATCTTTCACTTAACTCTCTGGTCCTATAAGCTTTTGGATAATAGGCAGGGAGAGGTCATCAGGAAGGTACACTGAAGCCTGACTATCATTAGTATTACTATGGAAGAGAACAGTAACTATTCAATATTTGGAAAAATTAACATACAGAAGATTTAAAGACAATAAACTTTTTTGTGTAAAGATGCATGTTATCTATGACTTCGCAATTGCCACACCAAATGACACACAGCATAGAGAACGTTGTACGTATTTATTATTAAGTAACATGTTTTCACTAATGTCTCAACCCCTGGATTTTTATTAAAAAAGAGAGCCTGTTCTTTTCATGTTATTGGCATTTTCACACTAGCATGGTTTCCGGTATTATAGTACAAAGTGACTTAGCAAATGTCAACTGTGAAGTAGAAAGGACAAAAATAACATAGTTAACACATTTATACATTGTTTCCAGTGGCAAGAGAAATACAAGCCTGTAACCTTTCTGAGATCTTGTTTTGCTCGTTTTTTCAAGTGCAGATTTATAATATTCTCATTTTAGGGCAAACTAAATTAGAATTCTTCTGCATGCTGGATTCATAAGTAACATGATTAAATCAGGGGATTACATGAATGAAAATACACGTAACGGTGTCAGAAAGTCCATGCATTCTTTTCACTGTTGGGGGATTAATTGTAGATTGATAATTGCGAATGGGGCTTTATTCATTAAAGAAAGAGTTAGTAGCAGAGTTTGCAGGAGAGCTGTGGTTTTAACAATGTTACTTTTAATTACTATTAATTATAAAGGGCCAATATTGGCACATTTCTCTGGCAAGAAGAGCTGAATGAATGAATGAGTGATTGAGTGAGTGAATGAATGTATAAGTGTCTAGCGGCGGAAATGAGACAGGCAGACTGTTATGGGGGTAGAGATGGCACAGACAACAGACAGGCTGCTTCATGGGCAGAGGTGGTACAGACAGGCTGCTTTAGGGGCAGAGGTGGCAGTGGCAGGCTGGTTTAGGGGCAAAGGTGGCAGAGGCAGGCTGTTTCAGGGGCAGAGGCCTACCATCTAAATCTCTGGCTAAGTATATATGATGCACTACTATCAATGTCTGGCTCAATGTATAGTGATATGAGTTATGCAGTATCACTATCAATAACTGGCTCAGTATATAGTGATAGGAGTTATGCTGTACCTTTATGTAAGCATTTTTCTACAGGACTGGACAGGACTTTTTCAAAAATTATACACTTTTGTGCATGTGTTTTCTACTTGCTATTCTAACCCAAGAATAAGAAAGCTTTGAAGAATTTTAGCATAGAAACAGTGTAGCACAACAAAGAGAAATTTCCAAAATTTGGAGACAAAAGCAAAAAATACATCTTTAATAGGTTGCATTTATTCATAATATATGATTATTAGGTAGTATATTTAAATAGTATATATAGTATAATAGTATAGATATATATATATAGTTAAATTGTAAGAGGTATAGACTGGGGTTATCCAGACTATGGGGGTGCCAGCAGTAACTATAGAAAATGTTTCCAATGTGTACAAGTCGGTCTGGTACCTGACAGAGGTGCAGTGGATGCCTCCATCACAGCATCTATATGAGGTCGTAGTAATTCTTAAGGCTGGCCAACGGATGCTCTCTTTGTTCAGCTCTTTATATTAGACAGGAAGAAAGCAAATTAAGGTGTAGGGCTTGCCATGCATCAAAAACTTGAAAGAGTAAGATAGTAGGGACAGAGTCGGCTGGACCATATGCTGCTCCCCATCCAGACATTAAACACTGACCTGCAAGACTGGTAACCAGCTCTGATTTCCTGACCCTCCAGGCAAAATCCAGAGCGTATGGACAAGTGGACATATGGAGAGTGGAGAATGAGTAGCATTGTTTGTTGTGTCACGTCACACTCTCATTATTGAGTTAAAGATTTTGTTTTAAAAATGTAAATATTAGGAGAATAAAGATTGTTTTCTAT
>VKOC01000005.1:22625968-22643242 GCA_009364415.1 Spea multiplicata | reverse complement strand
CCTCCAATGCACGGCCACCTCCGCAGCAGCCCCCACGGAGGAGAGGGAGACCCCCCACTGCACGGCCACCTCCGCAGCAGCCACCACGAGGGAGGGGGAGACCCTTCTCCACCGCAAGGCCACTTCCGCTGCCTTCCTCTGAAGTGCCGCGCAGGAGAGGCAGACCTCCTGGTACACGGCGTCCTGCTGCTGCGCATGCGCGACCTCTAGTGGCGAACTCGCATACTGGAGTAATTTATGAAGGGAGATTACGCCATCCACAAGATGGCCGTGAGTCACAGACACCGGAAGTGATGTCATGAGGGGCTGATGGGAGATTCAGACTTCCTCCGCGGTTCTCCATTTAAACCCCTCAGACATGTTACACCTTGCCTTCTGATGGTCGTCTATGCCTTGTGCTAGCACCCAGATAGCGTTTACCTGCCTGATTCCTGTGTTTGACCTCGGCTCGCCTGACTACGTTGTTTTCCTGTATCCTGACCTCGGCTTGTTTATCGTTTATCCTGATCTCCTGAATCCTGACCTCGGCTACGTTTATCGGCTATCCTGCTCTCCGGAATCCTGACCTCGGCTTGTCTGAACTTGTTCTGTCTTGGAGTCCTACCTGACTACGGTGTCTCCTATATACTTGTACGTGACACATACTCATAAAAAAAGGTTTCTTTTTTAATCTAAACTGGTTTTGTATAGTGTATTATAAATGAAACCCTTTATTTTCTGTGTGCCTAGCTTGCCCAATTTTGTGTGCTGTTGCACAATGCATGTAGTGTGCCCTGTAGATTTTAAAAAAACAACAAATATATATATATATATCTGTCCAAACATGGAAAGTTTGATAAAAAGGCAATGAAAATTAATGTTAAGGCTCATTTTGCCAGGGATTGTGACCAATTGGTTGCATAATAAGTGTCCAAATGCTCCTTTTGAAATACCATAGGTTGTCTTCTGTCCAAAAAGATATACTTCTGTTCAGGTATTTGAACTGGTTGGCTGCTAAACAGTCCCAAATGAGACATGGGCATCACATGATTTAATTTGAAAATTTCAAGTTGGGAAAAGGGAACAGGCATGTTCCATGTAATGCTTCGTAACTTAAAAAAAGAAACAAAAAAAATATGAATTCAAACACTTACATTAAATATATTGGACAATACCGACAATATTAATGGAAAGCTCTATCTGTCCTTGGAAAAACAATAAAAATTGTGTGGGTTAGGGAACATGCTGAAAAAGTCTCAGGTTTTTAGGCATCCTTAGTAAAGAAAGGAATAATGGGCAAAATTTGCTTTTCTTCGCTTTTCAAATGAGTATATTTATATATATATTGTATAAATATGCTTTCTTTATGAAGACTCACGGCTGTTTTTGGACTTGCTATGTAACAAAATCGGTTGTTACAGAGCACCAAGGTATTACCGTATTTGCACGATTATAAGACAAGGTTTTTTCCAGAGCAACTGCTCTGAAAAATACCCGTCTTATAATTGGGGTCGTCTTATAATCAGACCTTAACTAGGTCTGACTATGAGACTAAGATCCAGATTCCCCGCAGCGATGCAGGGCACCTGGATCCTCCTGTCTCCTCCCCCCCACTTACCGATACTTCTGAGTCCCCGGTGCTTAGTCCGGGCAGCGCGTAGAGCTCTACGCGATTCACGTACACAACTTCCACTGCAGCCGGGAGGAGGTACGGTTAGCAGCTGGGGTTGTCTGCATCCATCACGCAGACCTTCCCCGGTCTATTCACTGCCCGAACTACTCACCGGGGACTCAGAAGCTCCGGTAAGTTTAGGGAGGGAGGGGGAGGGAGTGTTAAATGGGGGGCATAATGCATTTCTGGAGGCAGAGTGCTCTGTGAAATGCCTTGTAACCCCCTTAATGCCACTCTGCCTCCTGAAATACCTTATACCTCCCTATATGCCACTCTGCCCCATAATATGCTTTTTAACCCCCTAAATGCCAGAGTGGCATATAGGGGTATAAGGCAATTCTGGAGGCAGAGTGGCACATCGGGGGTCAAATGGCATATCATGGGGCACAGTGGCATTTAGAGGGTTAAAAGTATATATGGGGAACATGTGGCATATAAGGGGTATAAGCCATTTTTGGGCAGAAGTGGCAAGCCAAGGGGCAGACGTGCAACTGGGTTTTGGGGGGCGAGTAGGTTATAAAAAAAAGAAGGAAATAAAACAAACAAACTTTTATTTAAAAAATTGTTCCGACAATAGTTTACATGAATTAACATTTACTGTAAAAACTTTTTTCCTAATAGGTTCGCTTATTATTTTCAGGCTTTTTCTTTTTTACATGAAATTAATTTTCAGGATTTTTGGGGGGTTCAATCTAATAATTCAGGGTCGTCTTATGATTGAGCAAATACCGTATTTCTAATGACGTCACTAGACCATTATATGAAAATATACATGCAAGACCATCGGTTCAGCTCATAAGATGGTCTTTAAACTTGGAGTTGGGAACTTGGTCTTATAGCTCTCTGGCATTGTCATTATCAAGGAACATCCTGCCTCTTTATGCTTTCAATATTATCTGTCTTATCTGTGTGCTATTTCTAGGATACAGAGAAATGGTTTGCCCTACTAATTAATGATCATTTTAAGTCCCATTGCAGCCATAGGACTTTGATTAACTATTAAATTAGAGTTGCTTTCTTTTTTTCTGAGTCTGACACATAGTTCTCTGTCTCTGTGGCAGTTAATTAATTGGGAGAAAAATACTGCATCCAACACAGGGTCTGAAAAACTGAAGATGAAGATACTGCTTCTTTGGAAGAAGCTTTAAACAGTGGCACTTGTCCTTCAGGCACAAAGGGCAATTATTAAAAACAGGGTTATTACTAGGAAGATCCCCAACACAACAAACACAAATTAAGCAATTAAGATTTTTTGTTTCCATTTTGTTTGTGCTTTTTTACTCTCTTTTTTGGTTCATGTGCACAAGTCTAATATAGATACAGTATACAAGGTGAGGTTGCTGAAGACAATTTAATGGCAGAAGTCATACAACATGGCAAGACTGAGCACAGCAACAAGACACAAAATAGTTATACTCCATCAGCGAGGTCTCTTCTAGGCAGATGATTCAAAGGTAAACAGGGAGTTCCAGATGTTCTGTCCAAGCTCTCTTGAAGAACATTTGTATCTATGTCTATAAAGTTATGTGAAGAAAGATAGACATGTTTAAGAGTAATTTGTATCATTTAACAAATTTAAAGTGAATGAACAGAAGAAAAGTCAATTCTTCTAGGTACACTTGCACAAACTCGGGGATTTGGTAGACACATAGGTGAATGATTAAACAATTATACCAATTAGGTTCTAATAATCATCAATTTAATATATAGGTTAAAACACAGTCATTAACTTCACCTGAAACATTTGTAAGAGGAATAAAACTGGGTGAGGAACAGCCAAATTCACTAACAAGGTGAGGTTTCTGAAGACAGTTTAAGACTGAGCACAGCAACGATGCATAGGGTAGTTATACTGCACCAGCAAGGTTTTTCCCAGGCAGTATTTTAAGGAGGTTCTGTCCAAGCTCTTTTGAAGAAGTACTAAGAAACAGGCAATGTTGAAGACTGTAGACTTGTGGCCAAAAAAGCCATACCTCCATAGTGGTCAAGCGACCCAATTATTCACCAAAACATAGGAACTGGTGCGAATAAAAATGGCAGTAGGCACTCTAGACTGATAAGTCTGAAATATGTGGCTGTTGGACAGCTGTACAAGAATGCGTGTTTGCAGGCAACAGTGAAGCGTGATTAAGGTTCCTTCAAAGTTTCTGCAAATAGAGTTTGTAAAATTGATCAGAATTAATGCTGAGAAGTACAGGCAGATACTTATCCATCATGCAATATACAGTAACAGTATATACGTACAAACACTCACAAACAATTATAATGTACATAGACATTTCACATACACCTATACATAGATATTTGTGCTCACGTACATACAAACATACACACACCTCCACAGAGGATTACTAAGTTAATATGTATCCAGTACTACAATATAACACAACTTTTAGTTATGTTATATTAATTAGATCATTGCAATTGTGATAAATATTATCAGAGGTAGCAATACCTACCATTTTAATTGGAAAGAATTATCTCAATACTCAAGATAATAAGGTGATAATAAACACAAGAACAAAAGAAAGAGAATCAGAGTAAAAAAGGATAAAAGGGATAAAATAATTGATTGGATTATTATAAAGAAGCCAAAGACATTTGTTTGATGCTGATACTTATGAATTAAGAATTCCTTGTGTAGTTATTTTAAAGGCAGGTATTATAATATACAAACAAAATATAACCACTTGCATCTACTATAGATCAATGAAGGCTACTAAAGTCCTGTGGCCTGTTGGTATTTGTCCTGTTTGTGGAAACACCTCATATGCCTGGCATTTTTATTTATTTTGGCACTTACAGGGTTGAAAATGAATGATGCGCATCGCTGTTTCTAAACAAGATTTAATATAAAAGTAAGTATATTTACTGTCCCTGTAAACAAGAACTAAAACTAGGTAGGGAAAGATTTTGACACAAATAGGTCTTCTCAAATATAAATGTTATACAAAATATGAATTCACCAACTATTAGCATGAATATTTACCCTCAAACCCTCCATAGAAGTACACTAGTTTGGCCTGGCTAATGTTCGGGCTTGCAGCAACTACCTACTTGTGCACACTGCATAAAAGTGTGGACGCATATCCATTGAAGTTTTAACTTCCCTGTGCGCTGGGAAGCCCATTTAATAAAAATGAAATAGTGTTTGAATAAATAACCTTTACTGAATAGATAATACCGCTTTCTATAATAACACCTCCGCAAAAAAACACAAGGCCTATTCTGCAAAGGTAAACAGATTTATATCCTCTACCTTTGTGTCTCTATTGCTGCAAATTAAATTAATTAAGGCTATATTTATTTTAACCGTATACTGAGCCAAAAACTGATGATGGTACAGCATGACTCCCATCATTATATACTAAGTGACACATTAATGGTGGTACAGCATAACTACCATCACTATATACTGAATCTGACAGTGATAGTGGTAAAGCATGACTAATATATATATATGATGGTGGTATAGCATAACTCCCTATCCTCAATGAGGACATGGAATGACAGCACAACACACAGCAATTTGATCAAGCAAAGCTTTAATACAAAAGTCTTACTGCACATTTGTATATATGTGTGTGTGTGTGTGTAAAACAAGTTAAGCAATCAATATCACAACAATCAATGCTATAGTGTCAAATGTCAATACAGTACTACATCATCAAGCCAAGTAGTTATCTCTCCTTTAGCTGATTAACTCTCAACTCAGGAGGTACTGGGAATCCCCTTAGAACAGTCTTTTCAAAGAGTCACTTGTCTCGGATGCAAGGATCCCTGGAGCCGTCCTCGGCTGCCAGTGCATGTTCTTGCAAACAACGCAGATGAGGCTTCAAAGTTTGTGGTTGCGGCTGTGGGTCTTTATAGCCGTTGTGGGGACTTTCCAGAATCTTTCAGGGACGAGTGTCTTTGCGTCATGGGATTATCTCTAGGTGGCTTCTGTTCTGTGACGCAGGGTGGCTCTCTATTCTATGATGCTGGCCAGGCACCCTTACCAGAGGTCATTCGCCATTTAGTTCTTATGTGCTTGGGTGTTTCCTTATCTATTCGGCACAGTGGTCTGTACATTTTGATGCCTAAATTACAAGTTATATAACTATACTTAGCTTATTAACCCTGTCCTGACTGGGCCCAAGATGCATTACACTCCCATCACTGTATACTGAGCCAGGCACTGATTTTTGTACACCATAACTCCCATCACTAAATACGCAGCCAGGGACTGATTGTGATACAGCATAACTCTCATCACTATATACTGAGCCAGACATTGATGGTGGTGCAGCATAATTCCCACCCCTCTATACCAAGACAGATATTCACAGTGGTACAGCATATTTCTCATCCCTATATAATAAGCCAGGAATTGACAGTTGTACATCAAAACTCCCATCACTTTATACAGAGCCAAGCACTGATTGTGGTACACTTTACATCCCATTACTTTATACTGAATGAGTTACTGCTGGTGGTACACCATAATTCAGACTTTCACTTACACACTCACATGCTTTCTTACACATTCACAATGTCTTTCTACCTTTATTGCATCCCTGTCTTGTTTCTGGAAGTTCCTCTCCTTTTTGCTCTTCCTTCTCTCCTCCCCCCTCTTGTTCAGCGGCTTCAGTGCTGAGTGTTGGAATACGACATCATATTCTGTGGCTCACCACCTGTAACCAGTGCGGATTGCAAGAGAGCATGATAGGGAGGTCTTTATGAAGAGACAGTGCTTCCTCTCCCTCGATTTTGTGCTGGTTAGAGGGAGATACCCTTAAGAGGGCCGCCACACGTAGGGATCAGACCCACTCCCAGGTACACCACTGGTGGACGGGCCCCAGTCTGTGCTTGATGGGTCCGTCCGCCCTTGGTGTTGAACAACCCAATCAACTGAAAACATGTAATTCATGTATCACACATTGCAACTTAAATCTGGATGTCTTTAGGTTTTTTAAATATAGTTAAAGAAGAAATAACAGTTGAGTGGTGGAAAGAGTTACACAGCATTAGACCCTTGTGTCCAGGAACCCACTGATCTTAGGATCCTTTGGCTTTTGGGTACATTTGCCGGCCCTTTAACGTTGGCATTGTTGGTACTGCTGCTGGTGATTTCTGTAATAAGTTATTACACGCATAAAATGTTTGTTTCCTTTTAACTTATTTTTGTACAAAACTCTCATCTTGCTTTTACTTACCTCAAAATATAACTGTATATGAGTGCCCATAGTACACAGCCATAAAACCATTGCTTTTATACCTAATGGTGCTCAAGAAAGATTCCCCACCATGGAACACCCATATAGGCCAGTTTTTCAGTGTTTATATCTGTCACTCTTCAAGAAAGTGGGCTTTGTTTGAAATTTGTTGCTTAAATAAACTTATATTTTCTACGTATTGACACTGCAGTGAAATAAGAACTAAGGGTAGTAGTTTGGTAGATTAGGCTAAAATAACCAAACAATAAAATGTTTATATATGTGAGGAAAAGACCACAATTTGTATACCTTGGAACATTCACAGTTTATCTTTGTGTCTCAAGATTTTTCTACAATGTCAAGGTCAATGGACACATTTTAAAATCGACATCTTCATATTCTACTCTTATGATAGCCGAGCATCCAATCTGGGGTAGTTTCTCATTGGTATGTAACAGCTAAAGTGCATGCTTGAATACAGAATAGCATTACATCCCGAAAACATGGTTTTCATCATTTCACAATTAGCAAATCACAGGAGCTTAATCTTGGTCAGAGACTATTAAAGGGTTAAAAATAGATTTTTTTTCTACTAAACAACAACACATGCTGGGTAAATCTTTACCCACTAACTAGTGTTTTAGATAGAAGCTTTCATAGGCACTCAAGTCTCTTCTTCAGGTTTTCCTGAGAAATGGGTTTGAATGACCCTAAAATATTACATTTGTACTCTGAAAGCTTCTTTGTTTTGCTTTTGTTTTTGCCAGCATACCTGAAAATAATACCTGAGTGGTACTGAAAGCATGTAGATGAAAAAGTCATACAAATAAAAGTATTTTCTGTATCAAATATTTGTTTTATTCTTTTAAAAAGTGTGTTTCTTTCAAAAAAGATGCAAAGTAAAATCCACATATCTGTATGGTTGTTCCACAGGTTCTTGATTTCATGTTTATTTTTTTGTGAGGAAGACGTGCAGTTTGTTACATAATTTTAATATAAAACGGCTGCTCTGTCACATAGTAGAATATACTGCACATGAAAAATGTACATTCAAATTTAAAAATGTCAAATCATTTTATAAAAATCATATTTTTACTGCTTCAGTTTCTAAGCCATCTTATACAATTGTAGATATTCCTGAATGAAAATGTAGCCTTGGACAATATGATGTCACTATACAAACATTCTATATACATTTTAAACAAAAAACAAACACACAATTTACCAGGAAAGGAGTACTGTGCATCCACCCTAGGCCTACTAATCATTTAGGTATCATGGTTAAACAGAGAAAACAGATATTATCTGTATTTTGATTATTATATTTTATTTATATTGCATATTTTGAGGTGACCCAGTAGATTGAAATAAATGATTTAGCAGCACCTTCCACATAGAGAACAACATAAAACAGTTTTACATCTTTTACATTAATACCGTACTTAAGAGGAAAGACAAACATGATTAATAATGCATGTATGAGTGCAATGATTTGCCATAATTAGAAATTCACTTTTGACACAGCACTCATTTAACCCCTTCCGGACCGGCGATTGCATACTGCGTCTTCACTTGAAGACCACAGTATATTTTTAAATATTTAAATTCCGTGATCGTGATTCGCTGAAAAGCGAACGTGCACGGAATTGAGGGGGGGTGGCTGCTACTGATCGCTGGGAACACCCAGCGGTCAATAGCAGCCGCCCCTCGCGATCCCAGCGTTCAAAGCGACGCTGGATCGCGTAAAGGCTGTGACGTACCTGGTACGTCCCGGTCTGCCGGTGACCCGTGACCCGGAAGTACCAGGTACGTCCCGGTCTTGAAAGGGTTAAAAATTAAATTATGAGCCCCTCCTTGCACTTATCCTATCGGCATTTTAAGTTGCCAATATCTGCTATTTGTTTATATCAGGTATTACCTTACCTGAAAATTTCCCAAGGTAGGCTACCTGGAGCTCTCCCTCCCTTAGGGGAGTAACTTAATGACAGAGCAAGGCCAACCATGCTTAAGGTAGCTAGTCACACATACGCTAGTTACACAGAAGAGTAGAGTTAGCTCCAGACGATTTAGCACAGGTGCATTCTGGTCCAGTCTGACTATGAGTTGGCCAGCAGGTCTTGGGGTGGAAGCAACCTCTGCCACACAAAACAAGAAGCAGATCAGGTACAGCCTTCATAGCATGCTGCTGCCAGCACTGCATGTCCTTAGTAGGCAAGGCACAAAGATATTATGACATATGCCGAAGCTCCGCAGTAAGGGCAGCGGTCATTGATGATGTGGCTCGGGGGTGCCGTTCTAGCTCAGGAGAGCAACAAACATAATGGCCTTTAGTTGATGAAGAGTAGGAGTGGAGGCGATTGAGCCTTTATGATATCTTAATGTAATCCCTGGGAACTCCTTACTGGTTCTCTGTGCAACCCATGAAATCACTTTACAAAATGTAATGGCACCGCTGGTATTTTTTATATATTATATATATATATTATATATATTTATATTATATATTGTCCTTGGACTATATGAGGACAAATTTAAACAAGGTGTGCACACTAGTTTTTAAAAAAATATATTTCATACTGTATTTTGCAGCAACGTAATAACATAAGTCCATTATTCTAGATAAAATAGCTAAATGAAGCCTGAATAATATAATAAAAAGTCCACACGATTTGCTTTGTGACATATTTCCGTTTAAAAGCACAAGATAAATAGTCATGATTTTGTCAACTGAATATGACTTATTTCAAAGAATTAAAAGTAACAAATTGCATTTGTGTAGTTGTTGAGCTCTATATTTGATATCCAACAACAGAAGACAACCCTACATCTTTTATTTACTAAAGATTACGTTAAATTAGTTCATAGTTGCGTTGTTCTTCATCTGTACACTAAATTCTATTTTCACGCCAACTTGCCAACAACTCGTATATATTGGCACTCTCCTCAACTTGATTGCAAGTAAATAAAAGAGTTAATGTTACAGATACGTAGAGAGTGAAATCGATTTACTTTAAGTTAACTTAGTCAAACAATCACTTTAGTTAAAGACACAACTTGCCTCTTCATCTTCAACACCACGCATGCCCTTCTGCTACAACACCTAGAGCCTAACACATGTACCACTGACCTTGCAATGCAAATAAAAGTGCCATGAAAAGATTACACATTGTGTCCAACCAAATGATTAATGGTATGGCCTCTCACTCAGCAATCTTCACATAGCAAAATGCTAAGATAATATTTCCCGCCTCTAATATTCTACTTAACATAGTAGATCTAATTCTCTAATTAGTATTAATTACATACTAAGTTGTTTCTTTATGCATGCAAAAAAGTTAGAAGACCTTGGCATGGTGATGTATGTCTGTTTTTTTCTCTCAGCTGTCTCACCCAACAGTCTGAGTTCTTAAGTTACAGGACAGTTTCTAACTTTGTGGTTGTCCGAAGTCATTGGGACAGAAGGCACATGATAGATAATTTATGAGGACACAGAGCTGTCACATTCAAGGCAGGTGTTGAGAAACTGGCAAACCGCCTGAGCAAAGAAAAAGACTCTGACCTCACCCTTTAATACTGTAAAATGGTAGCTGACATGGTCACAGGATAGCTAGCATTGACATAAGGGACTTTATAAATAAAACCATAGGTCATCAAGCTGGAGTAGACTGTTACATCTGACTCTTTATAAACACAGGGCACCATGGAAAAAATGGCTGATCTAGGATGACATTGAAGGACACCTTCATCATTTTTCAGAATGGTTTAAATAATCAGGGCCCTCTTTAATGCAGGGCAGAAGGGGCAGATGCCCTGGGCCGAGTCATTTCTGGGGGTCCATAGCAGCAGCCCCTTGAGGCCGCAACTACCAAAGTCGCGGAGGTCACAACTCCGACTGGGCCCGCCACTCTAGGGGGCCCAGGCAACCCCTGCAACTGCTTCCACATGGGCTCGCAGCTTACCTCTTTGCCACTTTGTGTGCACCTCTCTTTTACCGCCCAGGAGAAGCAGGAACACAGCAGGGTCCCGTTGCTGCTGGGAGAAGAAATGGCATAGGCAGACTGTTTGGTGGCAAAGATGGCAAGGCAGGCTGTTTAGGTTCAAGGATGCCACAGGCAGGCTGTATGGGGCAAAGATGGTACATGTAGGCTGTTTGGGGAGCACTGACAAGCTATCTTAGGACAAAGATGGTGAAGACAAGCTGTATTAGGTGTCCAATCCTCTTACTGGGCAGGTCCTATGGATGCAATCGAGGCACCAGGGCTGGTCTTTGGGGTTTTAAATATGCAATACCTGGTAAGCAGATTGGAATACTCTTAAAGAAAATGCAAAGTGCCTGGAGTTCATGTTATCATTCCATAAAATCAAAGCGTGGAAGATAATTCCGTAAGTGCACAACTGAAACATATGAATATAGAGAATTATAAAACTGGATGATTTATTGTTCATTTTTTGCATAGGAATATGCAGGGGATTCATATGCCATAGGTTACTCATGCCATAAAAAAAGATGTGATGGCGATTTATTTATCCTGCCTGCTGCTGACTACACTATTGTGAAGGATTGTTCCTATTTCCTTAGTTTGTGTAACATCGCTCACAACTATTTTTGTGGTGAAACCATTATGAACGGTTACAGGTGCGGTTCTACCTACTCTACTGTATTTAACACTGCAGTAATAAAATGCATTAGAAATGTATTTTCTAGTACTGATGAATGGCAGATTTTACATCAATCATAAATTAAGCTTTGAACCACGGAAACAAAAATAGTTTCTGTGGGCTTTTTAATGTAATTAAACTTTCAGAAGAAAGAGTACAACTTGAGAGTTTAATTAACGGAACACATTTAATGTGTGATTTATATAAGTTAGCCACTGTCCACCATTGGCAAATGAACAACCAAAAAATCATACAAAATAGTCAGTTTTAAGGGAAAACCCGTATTTTAAGCATACTAATTACTTATAAAATATGCAACGGTAAGCTGACTTTCTATCTGTGAAAAATGAAAACATAGTTGGGCACTGCCAAATCTTGGATTTGTGTGCCCCTTTAAATTTGTGTGGTGTCTGTTTTGCAAATGCATGAGGGAATTCTGCAGGATCCCCCATATGATTTTTCTGGTCCCCTATTTGTAGCGAAGGAGATGTGTTTGGTCAAACGTATCTCCATGGACATGATACACTAACCTCTAGTCAGCTCCATCGCTGGCTGGCGAATGCAGCATGGCAAGTGTTTCCATTGATTTAAATAGGAGCGATTTCCTGCCACTGATTGGCTGCTTCAAGCAACAAATGTCAGCCCATGGAGGAGAAGTTGAGCTACTGCAGTAGGTAAGTGCTTTTTTCTTCCATTTTTCTTTTAGGAAGAATGCCAATTAAAGTACCCACATAGATTAGACATTAGAGTATACTTTTAACCTGCCTTTGAAATTAACTGGAGGAGCAAGGGGGCAAACACCACTGTGTATACTTCAACTCTAATCTCCAACTACGCATGCACTCTGTTACGATGCTTATACATAGGACTTTAACTTGTTTTCCTGCAAATTTTTTCATATTTTTACACAATTCCAGGTTTATGATTTAAAGTTACCCAAATATCAGCCGATACATAGTACATTTTACATGCAATGGAAAGCTTCATTGTTTTATTCAAAGCTCCAAATGAAATGAAAGTAAATTGTTGTTTTTAAAGGATATTTGGGTTAAAATATGATGCGCGGGAAATTATTTCTTATATTTTTTCTTTTTTTTACCCTTTTTTTTTTCATTTTTGAGGATTGTTTGTATCAGGAAAATGTTATTGTGCATTAGTTTTCGTGAACTACTTAAATAAACAACATAGGTAGCGTTCAAATGTAAAAATTAATAAAAAATAAGATAAGCAAAGTAAACAGGTAAAGAATTTTACTAGTAAATCCCTAAACTACACAGTGCAGGGTTGTATGTATATAGATAAATTAGTTGCGCAATAAAAAGGAAGGGTAAATTGGTTTAATTGTGAAACATATCTGTTTTGTATACAGTGACTCGCTTTTACTTTTATCACTTTTTGCAACTACGGAATTCAGTTTAATTACAGGAGAGATGTAGCTCATAGGAAGGCACAGCGAACGTGTTTCACAACCGATACGAATGCGTAACTCATTCTGAAGCACCGCAGGACCCTGGATGCAATTGCAAGAGGTATAGATGCAGCTGCCCGAATCTTACTAAAGTCCATAGCTGACAAGCTGCTATGCTTGAGCTCCTGCCTCTCTGTAACAAACACGATGCCTGTTCTCTTTCATGTACAAATTTGATATGTATATATACTTTCAGAGCGCATAATAGGTTTATGGTAGCATCATTTATTAAACCCATATAATTCTCTGCCACACATGACATAATATATTCTCTCGACAAGGGGATATAGCACCTTTTCTTTTTTCTGTGCCAGAACATATAAATTATGAAAGTTGAGAGAAAAATAAGTTTTTTCATTAAATATTTCATTATATTTTATTACATATAATTTTTCCAAAATTTCTCTTAAAATATCTATTATGAAATTATACTGTTTATGTATTTGCATGTTCATGTTTAGTTCCTCCGTTATTAATTAATTTTATCACCATTAGTATTTACAAGAACGATGGACAATGCAGCTGTCTATACTGTAGCTGTTCACTGCAAATTTCCTATAATATTTCAAGCAAAGTAAAATGTTGCATCAGAAGTATTGCGTTTGATTTATATACATAATGTCTGCTGTTTTTGTGTTTGCTGTATGATGTGTAGATGGCTTTGTGATAAATATGCTCCTATTTTCAGTTTTTTTATTTTTGAATTTTTTTGCAATTGGCCTTTATTTAGCTGTTTTTATAAACGTTATGACAGAAGGGTTAAAAATGTCTATTGTATCATGTTTTTTAATAAAATATTAATTTAGAATGAATTAGTATTGCTAATACTACGAATAAAAAAAAACCATCAACACTAATAGTAGCAAAATCTAAACTATATTGTGACATTGTTCCACTCACATCAGTAACATTTATACATATGTTTAAAAGGTATACAGTTGTTTTCGACATTTAACATGTATACTCTTCTCTACTATACTCTTCCATCTGATGACATGGGAGGTCCGGAAAGCTATAAAAAACTAAAGACTCCATTTTATTTTGGGTTACTAGGACTATATCCATTTTTCTACTTTGCAGATGTAGACCAACATATTTTAGCAGACGGTGAGCTGGATTCAATAGAGGAGACGCATATATTACAAGTAATTGAATAGCAATCCTTGCATAGATTGCAATAAAATATTATGAGAAAAAAATGGCGTTATCTTGAGATAAAATGCACTGCTATTTTTCTTCTCTTATTTTTCCATTGCCGTCTGCGGGAAGATTGCTATTGAATTACTTGTGATAGATTTATCTTCGGCATTGATTCCAGCTTAGTGTCCCCTTGCAGTACTTGCAGAGTAGCATTTCAGAAACCAATCAATCTTTGTAGTTAATACAGGCATTGACAGCTCTAACCCCAAACATACAAAAGTTCCATTTAAAAGCAGTGCATATATTCATCACAGAGCAGACCATACACACGCACATACACACACACATGTGTGCACACAATGTCATTGATAAGCTTCAGAGTATTAGAATAGCAGAGGCACAATATTACAGACACATACAGGATTATGCAGAAAAGTGTCTCTTTGACAAAAGTACTTCAGTTAAAATTTCACTTATTACAAAATAATATAAGCTTCTGGAAAACAAATAAAACAATTTTGGCCAATTGTGCCAACAGCGAATTTCATTTTAAATTAATAATTATGTTTCTGGCTGTAAATGAAAATTTACTATTGTACACCATCCACTTAAATTACTAGAAATGTCTTGGAGCGTTGCACTTGGTGGGGTCCACCTCAGGCGCTGCTCATCAAAACGGTGCCACAGGTGGCACAGACCTCCAGCCATGCGCCTCGTAACAATCATGGTCACAACCAGGCCTGCCACCCTAGGGTGCCCGGGCAACCACTGCAGCCACTTGTCTGCCCCTTTACTTCCGGTAGGTGTAAGTAATACCCGCAGCTAGCTGCACAGAGAGGGTAGATTGGATGATCTCTCTTACTCTCTCTCTCCCTGCCTCTCACTGATCCAGCGGGCAGGAAGCCACATCACATCCACCTCTTGCATGCTGGATCAGTCTGCACACAGGATGAAGCAAAAGAGAAACATCACTCCTGCAGGTAAGTGCAGGTAAGTGGTGTGAGCAGGGGCTGTTTGGTGGCAAACATAGCTCCGACAGGCAATTTGGGGCTGCTAACAAGCTGATTGGGGGAAAAATGACACTGCTAATTTGTTTAGACACAGAAATGGCACATATTAGTTTTTTGGGGGAAATATGGCACAGGCAGGCTGTTTCTGGACACTGACAAGCTGCTTGGGGACAAATATAGCACAGACAAGCTGTTTGGGGGCACCGACAAGCTGACTGGAGACGAAAATGGCACAGGCAACTAGTATGAGGCACTGATAAGCTGGATAGTCATGTTGTTGTGTGTCCCTTCATGAAAACACCATACTAGATCACCAGAGAGCAAGTGAGCAGGTGTGCAGAAAGGAATGAGAAATGGTGGGATAAATGCAGTTTACATTCTTGTAAATATTCATTTTTTACATTTCAAATCAGGGGAATGGCAACTACAGGATTTGCCCCAAGTGGCAAATACTCTAGGTATGCTCCTTATGTCTTATAAATATGTCCAGATGTTATCTGTACTTTGAACAAAAGGTTAGACCCGAAAATAAAAATGTCACAATTTCCCTCTTTATAATCATGCATTTGGATCTGCGCAAAGGCAAAAACTATAGTAATATTATGTAGCACTATTATATATACATACCCCTCAAAGAGCTACACATTAAGAAACTATTTAGTCACAATAGCCAATACTGTCACATGATCCATGAAGGGGATTTCACTGTTGTGCAATAGGTGGCTTTCAGTAAATGTTTATATTATTACAGTTTTAGATTTATTGTAAAACACGGTTTTCAAAGACTCTGGTCAATGCCTGGTCAAAACCCGGAACGGGTGGAACATATTGCGTACTGTATATTTGTTTTGATTTTATTATTGGTTTGCGAACTTTATTTTATTTGGATATATGACCCTGAACAAAATTAATGGAAGACTTTGAATGTATATGGAAGATACTATTTTCCTTATTAAAGATTGGATGATTTTCTGCCTATTAATGCGTAATACTTTTGCTCTCTTCTGAGTGGAATAGTTACTGTATATTTGGAGGTCCTGGCTATATACCTTCAGAAGCCTACACTATCCTCTCCTTTGTGAGTGCAACCATTATTGGGGAGGGGTAGTTTAAGTGTACTGAATTGCACTATATTTCTTGTTTTATTAAGATTAAGATATCTTCATAAGAACTGCTATACCAGGGATACATTGTTACATTCAGGTTTTGTGTTAGTGGGTTTTTTTTATTTTTTATTAGATTGCACACTTTATCACTGTTTTGGATTTTGTTTGTAGTAGTTGATATATGTGGAAAGGGAACCAACATTGAAAATGTGATTGTGTTGTGGATAGACGCTGAAAGAGTCACTTTTGGTTATATTGTGTACTGTGTATTTCAAACACTCTGCTGACTCATACTATGATAAAGGGACTTAATATTTTAAATAGTGACTTAATATTTAAGTGACTTAGAATACTGTAGTATATATATATATATATATAATATTATATCATTATATATTATCATTATTATTAAGAAGAATAGAAAACAATCTTTATTCTCCTAATATTTACATTTTTAAAACAAAATATTTAACTCAATAATGAGAGTGTGAAGTGACACAGCAAACAATGCTACTCATTCTCCACTCTCCATATGACCACTTGTCCATACGCTCTGGATTTTGCCTGGAGGGTCAGGAAATCAGAGCTGGTTACCAGTCGTGCAGGTCAGTGTTTAATGTCTGGATGGGGAGCAGCATATGGTCCAGCCGACTCTGTCCCTACTATCTGACTCTTTCAAGATTTTTTATGCATGGCAAGCCCTACACCTTAATTTGCTCTCTTCCTGTCTAATATAAGGAGCTGAACAAAGAGCGCACCGGTTGGCCAGCCTTAAGAATTACTACAACCTCATCTAGATGCTGTGCACACATTTTAGATCTTGACTAGTCAGTAAGGGCCATTCCTCCACCAAAGGCAACAATCATTTTGTCTCTAGGCATAGATCTCCTGTGTATGGCCCCCACACATTGTGGAGGCATCCACTGCACCTCTGTCAGATACCAGACCGACATGTACACATTGGAAACATTTTCTATAGTTACTGCTGGCACCCCCATAGTCTGGATAACCCCAGTCTATACCTCTTACAATTTAACTATATATA
>VKOC01000005.1:22596123-22625868 GCA_009364415.1 Spea multiplicata | reverse complement strand
AATAATTGGGTCGCTTGACCACTATGGAGGTACGGCTTTTTTGGCCACAAGTCTACAGTCTTCAACATTGCCTGTTTCTTAGTACTTCTTCAAAAGAGCTTGGACAGAACCTCCTTAAAATACTGCCTGGGAAAAACCTTGCTGGTGCAGTATAACTACCCTATGCATCGTTGCTGTGCTCAGTCTTAAACTGTCTTCAGAAACCTCACCTTGTTAGTGAATTTGGCTGTTCCTCACCCAGTTTTATTCCTCTTACAAATGTTTCAGGTGAAGTTAATGACTGTGTTTTAACCTATATATTAAATTGATGATTATTAGAACCTAATTGGTATAATTGTTTAATCATTCACCTATGTGTCTACCAAATCCCCGAGTTTGTGCAAGTGTACCTAGAAGAATTGACTTTTCTTCTGTTCATTCACTTTAAATTTGTTAAATGATACAAATTACTCTTAAACATGTCTATCTTTCTTCACATAACTTTATAGACATAGATACAAATGTTCTTCAAGAGAGCTTGGACAGAACATCTGGAACTCCCTGTTTACCTTTGAATCATCTGCCTAGAAGAGACCTCGCTGATGGAGTATAACTATTTTGTGTCTTGTTGCTGTGCTCAGTCTTGCCATGTTGTATGACTTCTGCCATTAAATTGTCTTCAGCAACCTCACCTTGTATACTGTATCTATATTAGACTTGTGCACATGAACCAAAAAAGAGAGTAAAAAAGCACAAACAAAATGGAAACAAAAAATCTTAATTGCTTAATTTGTGTTTGTTGTGTTGGGGATCTTCCTAGTAATAACCCTGTTTTTAATAATTGCCCTTTGTGCCTGAAGGACAAGTGCCACTGTTTAAAGCTTCTTCCAAAGAAGCAGTATCTTCATCTTCAGTTTTTCAGACCCTGTGTTGGATGCAGTATTTTTCTCCCAATTAATTAACTGCCACAGAGACAGAGAACTATGTGTCAGACTCAGAAAAAAAGAAAGCAACTCTAATTTAATAGTTAATCAAAGTCCTATGGCTGCAATGGGACTTAAAATGATCATTAATTAGTAGGGCAAACCATTTCTCTGTATCCTAGAAATAGCACACAGATAAGACAGATAATATTGAAAGCATAAAGAGGCAGGATGTTCCTTGATAATGACAATGCCAGAGAGCTATAAGACCAAGTTCCCAACTCCAAGTTTAAAGACCATCTTATGAGCTGAACCGATGGTCTTGCATGTATATTTTCATATAATGGTCTAGTGACGTCATTAGAAATACGGTATTTGCTCAATCATAAGACGACCCTGTTATAGATGACCCCCCAAAAAATGCTGAATATTAAATTTATGAAAAAAAAAAAAGCAACACTGAATATAAGACGAACCTATAGGAAAAAAGTGTTTACCAGAAATTTAATTCATGTAAACTATCGTGAAACAATTTTTTTAAATAAAAGTTTGTTTGTTTTATTTCCTTTTTTTATAACCCTGCCACCCCCACCCAGTATGCACATCTGCCCCCAGGCTTGCCACTCTACCCCAGAAATGCTTTATACCCCCTATATGCCACTGTGCCCCATGATATGCCTTTTAACCCTCTAAATGCCACTGTGCCCCATGATATGCCATTTGACCCCCGATGTGCCACTCTGCCTCCAGAATTGCCTTATACCCCTATATGCCACTCTGGCATTTAGGGGGTTAAAAAGCATATTATGGGGCAGAGTGGCATATAGGGAGGTATAAGGTATTTCAGGAGGCAGAGTGGCATTAAGGGGGTTACAAGGCATTTCACAGAGCACTCTGCCTCCAGAAATGCATTATGCCCCCCATTTAACACTCCCTCCCCCTCCCTCCCTAAACTTACCGGAGATTCTGAGTCCCCGGTGAGTAGTTCGGGCAGCTAATAGACCAGGGAAGGTCTGCGTGATGGATGCAGACAACCCCAGCTGCAAACCGTACCTCCTCCCTGCTGCAGTGGAAGTTGTGTACGTGAATCGCGTAGAGCTCTACGCGCTGCCCGGACTAAGCACCGGGGACTCAGAAGTATCGGTAAGTGGGGGGGAGGAGACAGGAGGATCCAGGTGCCCTGCATCGCTGCGGGGAATCTGGATCTTAGTCTCATAGTCAGACCTAGTTAAGGTCTGATTATAAGACGACCCCAATTATAAGACGGGTATTTTTCAGAGCAGTTGCTCTGGAAAAAACCTTGTCTTATAATCGTGCAAATACGGTAATACCTTGGTGCTCTGTAACAACCGATTTTGTTACATAGCAAGTCCAAAAACAGCCGTGAGTCTTCATAAAGAAAGCATATTTATACAATATATATATAAATATACTCATTTGAAAAGCGAAGAAAAGCAAATTTTGCCCATTATTCCTTTCTTTACTAAGGATGCCTAAAAACCTGAGACTTTTTCAGCATGTTCCCTAACCCACACAATTTTTATTGTTTTTCCAAGGACAGATAGAGCTTTCCATTAATATTGTCGGTATTGTCCAATATATTTAATGTAAGTGTTTGAATTCATATTTTTTTGGTTTCTTTTTTTAAGTTACGAAGCATTACATGGAACATGCCTGTTCCCTTTTCCCAACTTGAAATTTTCAAATTAAATCATGTGATGCCCATGTCTCATTTGGGACTGTTTAGCAGCCAACCAGTTCAAATACCTGAACAGAAGTATATCTTTTTGGACAGAAGACAACCTATGGTATTTCAAAAGGAGCATTTGGACACTTATTATGCAACCAATTGGTCACAATCCCTGGCAAAATGAGCCTTAACATTAATTTTCATTGCCTTTTTATCAAACTTTCCATGTTTGGACAGATATATATATATATATTTGTTGTTTTTTTAAAATCTACAGGGCACACTACATGCATTGTGCAACAGCACACAAAATTGGGCAAGCTAGGCACACAGAAAATAAAGGGTTTCATTTATAATACACTATACAAAAACAGTTTAGATTAAAAAAGAAACCTTTTTTTATGACTATGCCAGCCTTTTGCTTTTCTCATGAACCTGCTTTTGTGGGCCACAGCTCCCATTACCCTTATCATTAGCTTGGCTGATGTGATGGGAGTTATAATGCACAAAAACAGGTGCATGAGAAATGCAAAAGGCTGCCACCAACCCATTTCTAAATAATAATAATAATTATAATAATGATATATTTTGTTCTTATTTTTTCTATTTGTGTATTGTGTGTATAAATTTTATTGAATTTATTTGCAGGTGGGACTGTAGCTGGCTGAGTGATCCCAAACTGCTGAATGCGATATTTACAGATACATGTAATTATACATAGCATGGTCACCTCTATAAAATGCTGCTAAATCCTTTTTCACTATTGCCATCACAGCCAGCCCCTGACTAGCCATTTCGCGTTTTCTGTACTGATGTCCTCCTACCTACCTTTACCTGTAAAAGTAGCAAGTCTAAAAGTACCAGGGCCGATCTTACTTCGCCAGTTCTATATTAATACATCAATAGTGCTGAATATAATGTTTAGTGAAACAAGCATTTTTGTAACATTTTATTTTATTTTTGTACATCTCCTGATAAACACAAGTATATTTTTACTTTAAGGTTTTATTAAATTATTTTCAATTCACCGCAAAGATTCCTAAACTTTCTTGATAAAGATGAAAGTTTCATAGGACCTTTTTAGGGATTTCTTTTTCAAAGTGCACTCTACATGGATTTCTTTAAAGCTTTCTTAATTTTAAAGTGGTGCTCACATTGACTGAAGCCATAGTAAGTAATGTATCTGTGCATCGATGTTTTTGTAACTAAAAATACAAAACCGTGGCTTTTACACTCTTCATGGTGGTTCAGAGTCTTTTAGAACCCTGCATTTTCAGAATTCAGGTACATTGAAAGTGTTTTATTGTAAATATTTGTTTGTGTATGTTTTTATCTCGAAAGAGAAATTAGTGTTTGGGTTGACAATCTGTCCTCTTCTTTAAGAGTCCATTTATATATGAAGTGATGTCTTGTCTCCACTCTTGTCTTTTTTTCCCTTTTTTGCTTGTAGCTGGCCTTCTATTAAAAGTTGCTTGGATACTGCTTGGAGAAGAGAAGGAGGTGCTTCATATTGCCATGTCTATTGTACTTTTTGTACCATTCATGCTTTTACTCTATTCTAGTACCTTTTAGGATTCTTTTTATCTTGCTCTATAATAACAAGTTCCAATTATATTTGGATTCAGTGTTAAAGCAAATAAGCCATATTATACACTGTTTTTATTGCAAAACAAGGTGTCCTAAATGTGTATATAGAAGAACTATAAACAGTCTTAACTGTACTTTCTGATTTGTTCACTAAACAGTATATGTGCAAATTGACCAAAAACTATTCACACAAATTTATTAGTTTGTTTTTGGCCAATTTGTTCAAAACATCAAAACGTCAGATGAAAATAAGAAGCATTTTTAACGAGCGTACAAATCCGAATGCGCAGGTCTACTAAGTAGTGAGTTGTGGTGGGATGAATAATTTAGTCTCAATTATGCTTTGTGAATACTTTTCATTAGCCTATAGTTTGCTTCTGAGTAGAAGAGGGCATCTAGGGCACACAGAGAGCATCTTGGACTCCCTGTTCTCAACCCCCAGGGTCAGACTGGCCCTTTATAAAGACCTTTGAACTGGCCTGGGGATGTAGGAACACAGCAGGGTAAGAGTGAGAAGGCTGTAGCTGCAGGTGAGGTAAGGGAGTGGGGGGGTGGAAGAAAAGAAGCATGTTAGTGAGTGAGGGGGGTAAGGGATGAAGTAGGTATGTATTTTATGACTGTATGTATGTTAGTGTGAGAGTGTATACGTATTTATGTGTGAGCTTGAATGTCTATGTGTGTGAGCATGAATGTGCATGTGTACATGTGTGTAAGCATGACTGCGTATGTATATGTGTGTGTCAGAGGGAGTGTGTGTTAGCATGACTGTGTAAGTTTGTGCATAGGTGAGTGTGTACGAGTGAGTTCCATACATGGTATTGGGGCAGGAGGCTGATTTCTCTTGGCTTTAAATGTCCCTGCCCCCCCTCCCCATGAGGACTTGCTGATCATAGCTAGATGGACCTTTAAATGTAATAAACATGTTTTTTTCCCAGGTGGTACCCTTTGGATACATCTAGAAATAGATCATTGGGATTACTGTTAAAGCATGTCTGTTTGGTTCCCAAATCCCACATTGAGTGCACTTAGTAAACCCATGTAATGTGATGTTAGTTTCAGAGATGCATTCTCTGTACTGTAAATTCTCTGTTTACTTTGGGCTGGTCAGGTCCTAGACCAAATGACACTCCTGGCCAGAATACTTTGCCACCCTTCCAAGTTTTTTGCATTTTAGATAGCATTATATATTTTTTTTATAAAAAGCTGTGATAAACTCATATCCAGCAAACATTATGAGCTCTTTAGAAAGGAGGGACATCAGCATAGTAAAGAGGAACAGGGATGTTGGGTCCCAATGTGCCCCTAATAAAGTAGCACAGGGGCTTCAATCTCATCTCAACAATCTTCCTAGGAAGAATATGCAACCGGCTGGCACCCCCTGATTCAGGTGCCCAAGACAGCTGTCTGGGATGCCTGGTGCTATGACTGGTCCTGACTTTTTGAGATTAGAAATAAAAATAAAATAGGCCCGGGCATTTAAGCCTGAGCAGCCCATATTTATTTATTTTTTTATTGTGTTATAAGGCCTACCCTATTTCATGTAACCTATCTTTGCATAAATCAATTCAACGGAGGGCACCACTGCAGGACAAGCAAGGAATAAATGGTTATTGAAAATTGGCAGCATATAGGGAATGGATACTCATGAAGTTTCATAGACACACATTCAATTAATTCAGGTCTCAATACACAAAATTACCATTCAAGCAATTCATGCCCTCACGAATGAATTCCATTCAATGTAGCTCTTATAATACGGCGAGTTTCACACTATGTTGGACACTAGTTAACAAAACAAGGTCATCCCCATATCTGTGCATCAGAATCCTCCGCTACTCTTACCCATGCTGTACTCTGGCCCGCTTCTCACTGGTTCCCCGCTTTTCACTATGTAACCCCTTCCACACTTCTCGAGAGTAGTGTACCGAGGCCTCTATCATATCCCCGTCTCTCCCCATTTCTTCACTCATTTTAAACCCCCTTCTGGCCCCTTCTCACTGGGCACCCCGCCTCCTCACCCTACTTTACCATTGGTTGGCACTGATGGCAGCTGGCAAGGAGCTGACTGACTGGGTCGCTCACTACTGGCTGCATTAACACAGCGTTTTTTTATTAAGGTTGTTTTTCCCTCTAAGCTCTCGCCCAACTCCCCCTACCTAACTGGATCTGAGCCCTCCCTCTTCTATTCAGATGGAGGTTCACTTAACCTATTTCAGGGAGTACACATGGCGTGTGGTGGTGTCAAGGCTCTTCTGCGCCTCCCAAGCTCTGCCACTAGTTGGAAGCAGTATATCTAAATGGGAGTGAATGGGAGTTAGTGATGTACTTTTAGAGCATAATTAGATCAATGGAAAAAAGCACTTGAGAGTATAAATGTTCGTTAACAGCATAACTACAAACCGATAACGTGCTGCCACACACCTTACCTAATCGCACACGTATACCAATGCCACACATCAGCAACAACCATCCAGCACACACATATACGACCAATGTCTGCCACACCACACACACGATACATTCAAATCCACACATTATAATACAAAATTCCAGCACTATATATATGAGTAATCCACTACAGTATAGTTACCGTCATCAGAACAGCTAAATTAAGTACCTATCCATGCACATTAGTATAACCAATCATCACTCAGCATTATATATCCCTATCGCACACATATACCAATCCACACATATAACAGACTGACAACAGACCCCGGCGCACAGCAGCGTTAGCCGCGCGGATCACAAGGGAGCGGTATCGGAGGTCTTTAACAGACCTCCGGCTCCCTTGAGTGATTTTAAGCCGGGTTCAACCGGCAAATGCCTGGGAGGCCTGGGAGGATCCATTTAAAACTCTTACCTGCCCCCTCTTTCTCTGAAACCAAGCCATTTCCTACTTTTGCTGCTCCATGTTTGACAAATATTTCTGTCTAGAACTTAATTTTAATCACGTCAATTCATCATGTTTTCCTCTTTATAATTATACACCAACTTGCATTCAGCTTGACAAAAATGTCCAGGATATGATTTTCTCCACATTATGATATATCTGACAATGACCAGCATTAGAGAAGTGATTGTAGTAGTTGTGTATACCTCTTTATACCTTGTGCTAGAAATCAAAAGCCAGGTGGGGAGGGGCACTATAGTATGAATTCTATCGACTATTGTGTGAATGAAGGGTTGGTGCCATATTTACAGGCAAGTATATAGATAATTGAAGCCAATTGAAACATGAAGAGGAGCTCCTTTGAAAGTCTTCTCCAGGGTTTGTACTACACAATTACTGCATTCAAATATGTGTATTAACATAGAAACACAGAATGTACCAGCACACAAAAAAAACATGCGGCCTATCTAGTCTGCCCAATTTCTGAATACTTTCCTAAGTCCCTGACTTTCCTAAATCATCTTATCTAGGATTATGCCCATCTGACGCATACTTAAACCCCTTCACTTTATTAACATGTTCCACTTCTACTGGAAGGCCATTCCATGCATCTACCTCCCTCTCAGTGAGATATTATTCCGGATATTACTTTCAAACCTTTACCCCTCTAATGTAGTACTATGTCCTCTTGTTGTGGAAGTTGTTCTTCTTTTAAATATACTCTCCTCCTTTGTCATATTGATTCCTTGTATGCATTTAAAATGTCCCCCTGTCTCGTTTTTCTTCTAAGCTACATATATTAAGTTCTTTTAACCTTTCCTGGTAGGTTTTATCCTGCAATCCAAGAAGGAGTGTAGTAGTCCTTCTCTGCAAAAAGACCTTACCATCAAGACCTTCTGCAATATTCCTAATAAAAATGTTAAATAGAATGGGTCTGAGGACAGATCCCTGAGGTATCCCACTGGTAACAAGACCATGCCCCCAATATACTCCATTGACTACAACCTTCTGTTTTCTGTCACTCAGCCACTCCTTAATCCATTCAACAACATTGGGATCTAAACCCAGAGATTGCAGTTTATTTATAAGTCTTCTATGTGGCACAGTGTCAAAGGCCTTACTGAAATCCAGATACGCAATGTCTACTGCACCACCTTGATCAATTATTTGAGTTCAGCCACTCTGTACTCTGCCCACAAAGTGTAAATGGGCTTTTTTCAAGATCTGCTGGCATTTCAGTTAAATGCTAAATCACTGACAGTGTTCCTTCACTGACATTATATGTTTCCTGTGGTTTAAGATTTGTGGCGAACAGGTTTTGCTTTGTAATGGGAATCTATTCTGCTTTCTTGTGAAAAACTTGGGGAAAAACCACTTCTTTCCAGTTGGTCCTGTGATCACATAAGTATGCTAAGAGCTGTTGTGATCAATACGTGCTACCCACTGTGCACAGTGTATGTGCATTACAATGTGTCTACTCTTCTTCTGAGGTTGGATCATTGCCAGCACTTGGAGAATTCCATTTCCAAGGCAAGCTCCCTCTGTGGCTTAGCAAAAGAAAGTACTACAACGTGTACTAATGACTAAAGTTTAACAGCTGCTTAAGAAGCTGTGAAACAAATATTAATTTTAACACCACTACTAACGCACTGAAAACGATGCACTAATAATACTTGTTTCATATATGGTCAAACATAATAGCATCTGGAGTGATCTATAAATATTTTATATATAACAAAAAACAAAGGGGAAATCTGGCAGTTTATTCTCTGTATTCTGGCCTTTCCAGACCTTCCTTAGCAGCTCAATAACATTATTTATTCTGAGAAAACACTTAGTACTGTTACAAATGACCTTCATATTTCCCAATTCTAGTGGCATCACTGCCTACTCATTATATCCTCCAAAAGCATTCGGTGCTGTAAACCAGTCCCCTTATCTTCATATTTTCCATTCCATTTGGGTTCCTGACCTGCAAACATCAAAAACTTGTGTATACATTACATTTATTTATATAGTGCCAGCAGATTCCGTAGCGCATGTCACAATTAGTGGAATCATTTAAAATCACACACAATAACAAACTAGTCCAAAAGGAGCAGAGGACCCGGCTCTTGCAGACAGTGGTTAAGGGGGTAGTGAAAAAAAAGAAGAGGACTGCTTGAATGGGGAAGTTCATAAGGTCTGGATGATCTGTAGAGGTTGTTGGTCATTCAGATGGCCTGATTAGGGTGGTGGCTGAGAGTGTTAGGAGGAAAGGTTTACGCTTTTCAAAAAAGGTGTTTTTAAAAGTTGCGTACAAGAAAGAAAGTCTGACTGAATTAGGAAGGGAATTCCTGCATCCAGGAGTGAGAAGAGGTGATCATAGTTTAGAAGAGCTGCAAGTCTTGAGAGAAACAAAAACAGCAATTAGGGATGTATTTGGATAGGTGGATAGAGATATAAGTGGTGCAGAGTAGTTAAGAGCTCTGTGGGTCATCGTCAAAAGTTTAATTCTGGAAGGTATGGGGAGTCAATGGAGCGATTGGCATAGTGGAGCGACAGATGAGAAACGGTGACAGAGAAAGATAAATCTAGCTGCAGTATTGAAGATTGATTGGAGTGATGAAAGGCAGGAGAGAGGGAGACCAGTTAATAGAGAGTTGCAATAACTTGGCTTTCACTCTGACTCTAATTCTGTTAGAGTCAGTATTTTGTAATGCACCTATACTCGTAGTTCTCTTGTGCCACCAACCTATCAGTACTTTTATTTATAAATTTAGCATCAGATATGATGCATATTTAAATCTGCAACTCTTCTTTTATACTTTGTTTTTCTAGCTGACTAATGGCAATCTCTATAAGAACTAACTAGATACACGCATCACAACAAGTAAAAGGTTTCTTTCAGGAGTTTAGCATCTTTTTCTCTCTTCTTGAAGACTAGCCATTGACTAGATGCTAAATTCCACACCCAGTACATCCATTCTCCACTCTTTCAAGGTTAAGGATTGCTTGTCTTGTGAACAGAAACACACTGGGGAAAGATCAAACCTGATATGTTTCTTTTAACCTAAGTTGCCACACTACTATACCTTTAATCAACAATATCATGCCTACTGGACCAAGGAATGGATTCTGTTATTGCTTTACTCTGGAGAAATATGAGACATGAAATACACTGAAACACTGACCTGCAAACATCAAAAACTTGTGTATACTAGTAATTTGGCTTGAGAGCAAAAACCTTATTTATATTAGTCTGAGTCTCTGCAAAACCATAGATTTTTGTCTGACACATATAACTCTTTATACATTGACTATTATTATTTTAACCTGCACTTGATAATAATGCTCAATAAAAGTGGCCTCACTGGCCACTTTATTAGGTACACCTGTTCAAAAGCAAATCAGCCAATCACATGGTAGCAACTCAATGCATTTAGGCATATAGACGTAGTTGAGACAACTTGCTGAAGATCAAACTGAGCATCACAATGGGGAAGAAAGGGGATTTAAGTGTCATGGGCGGCCAAGGTTGATTGATGCACGTGGAGTGTGAAGGTCAAATACAACAGAAGAGCTACTGTAGCTCAGATTGCTGAAAACGTTCATGCTGGTTCTGATAGAAAGTTGTCAGAACTCATAGTGCATCACAGTTTGTTACATAAGAGGCCGAATAGCCGTAGACCAGTCATGGTGCCCATGTTGACCCCTGTCCACTGGCAATAGTGCCTACAATGGGCACGTGAGTATAACAACTGGACAACCAAGCCATGGAAGAAGGTGGCCTGGTCTGATGAATCACGTTTTCTTTTACATCATGTGGATGGCTAGGTGTGTGTGTGTCACGTACCTGGACAACACATGGCACTAGGATGCATCTATGGAGGCCCCACCTAGCAACTTACAGGACTTAAAGCACCTGCTGCTAACAACTTGGTGCCAGATACCACAGCACACCTTCAGAGGTCTAGTGGAGTCCATGACTCAACGGGTCAGGACTGTTTTGGTGGCAAAATAATATTAGGCAGGTGGTCATAATGTTATGGCTGATCAGTGTATATGTGTGTCTGTCATAGGAATTTACAATTGTAAAAATGCTTCCTCCTCTGTAAACCATCTCCTAGTACATGTGGATGACCCTCCTGGTCTCCTGGACACTGCTCTATCCTGGTTCACATCCTACCTTTGTGATCATTTCTTCAGCATCTCCCTCTCCAGTAAACCTTCCTCTCCCCTTCCCCTGTCAGTCGGGGTACCCCAAGGCTCAGTTGTAGGACCCCTTCTGTTCTCTCTTTACACTATGCTGACAACACCCAGATCTACCTATCCTTTCCTGATCTCTCTCCCTTTGCCTTAGACCGTATAATTAACAGTCTCTAACTGGTTATCTGCACGTTTCCCAAAACTTAATCTCTCAAACACTGAACACCTCATATTCCCCCTCTCCAATGCTAATACTCCCTCATCAGTTTCCCTGAACGTCAAATGTGCAACCTTCTCACCACCCCCTCAAGCTCGCTGCCTTGGTGTCATCCTTGACTCTTACCTATCGTTCACTCCCACATTCAGTCTGTCTCAAGTAACTGCCACTGTCATCTTAAAAATATTGCCCGCTTCCATCCCTTCCTAACACAAGATGCCAGGCTCTTGTCCATGCCCTTATTATCTCCACCCTTAATTATTGTAACTCTGTCTTAGCTGGTCTCCCTGATACCTGTCTCACCCCTCTACAATCCACCAAAAATGCTGCTGTCAAGCTTATTTCCTCTCCCACTGCTTTGCAAACCCCCCCCCCCCCTCCGTCAGTCTCTTCACTGGCTGCCTGTGCACTTCAGGATCTTGATTCTTACTTTTCAAAACTCTTCGTAGTTACCCTACTTACATCTCCTCACTCATTTCTAAATACACTCCAAACTGGTCTCTCCGCTCAACCAATGATCTCTGTATGTCCTCTCCTCCGATTTCTAGTTCTCATGCACTCTTACAAGACTTCTCAAGGGCTGCCTCTATCCTCTGGAATGCCCTCCCCCAGCCTATCCATCCTTCAAAGGATCCCTTCAGACCCATTTAAGGACACCTACAAACTAATGCCTTAACAGCCTTCCTCCCATATTCCTTTAGCTCACCTTTCCTAGTCCCTTTCTTGCAATAATTATTTACCTGACCTTGCATTTTCATGTATCATTGCTTTGGATTTTTATTATTAGGATAGTATACTTCTTTTGGAATTCAAGTCACCAACAGGCAGCAAAGTCCATGTGGTGGCCCACAGCCTTGAGGCTTAACGTAAAGATGAAAGAAGTCTGTTATAAGTCAATAACACATCTGTGTATCAATTCTGTGGGACAATGTTTCGGTGTCAGACAAATATGGCGTTGAAGGTCAGGGGAGCCACTGGTCATTGGCTTTCCATGGCAAATGTGCCGCAGACTACTTGTAGCTTGTGCAGCATATTTCCTGCTTTTAAAGTGCATCTGTGTCATTTTTGCATCACACATTGCTAACACATAAAACAACCATTATCTTTTTATGCATAATATATATTAACATAGTATTGAAAGAAGCTAATTTAGTCACTATTGCTTAAGTGGCTGCATCTTAACATATCTAACCCTCCCTAGTCTTAAAGAGAGCAAGAACCTCTTGCAGCCAACTTCATATCTATTATGGGCCATGATGTCAACTGTTATGACATTACCTTTTATATGTAATGTTGTAGTGAAAGGCTGCCACGGTTACAAAGACAGAAATAGAGTTAAGGAAACACGTGTTATTAAAAATAATACCACGAGATGTGGCTGTCTGCCTGTTGCAATCCATGGTGTATGTATAGATGTCTATTTATAAAAGCAAGTGAGGATATATACATACAGTGAGGATTTACTGAACAGACGTTCATTACTGAAATGAAACACAGAAACAAAATCATGGGCTATTTTGAAACTGGATCCATAAATCCCCACAGGGCACTGGGATAGGATTTCTGCATTTTTATCTAATACGATCAATGTCATCCACTTATACCAAGGGCAATTTTTCAGCCTTTAAATAAGGGGGGGGTATTAATCCAGGCAGACATGTAGAATTACTGTATACAAATACACATACTGCATCTAGTCTGTTTGTAATTTAGGTCCATTAGTGTAGGTACATTAAAGTACCAGTGTATCATATCTTACACCCGTCAAATGGTCAAAGAGGGACACATGTAGTTAGCGGATTAGTGGTTTTTAAAAACATATGGTGACTTTGAAGTCTGTTTAACACCCACAAAACTAAGCTCCTAGAAAAAGAGGAACATCAATGCATCGTTATCCCTTAGAGGGACTGTCCCTCTTAAAGAAAAGTCCTTAGGAGATATGACAGTAATAGTTTTTTAATGCTGCATCACTTGTACACTTTGAATTTATTACTCTAGAATGACTCTGGTTTAGGTTTATTCATACTGACAGTTATATGGGCATTAAAATACCCTCCTGCAGGTGTCTGAAACTGTGGTATTTGCAAAGATGGGTTTTGTGGATGCTATGTATATGAAGTCTTAGATGATGTGCTATGTTAACAGCATGGCCCTACCATAAAGGTCAACTAAGAGGCTTGCTAGGGTACTGAACTTTCAGGTGCACATTTATGAGTTTATTGCCTAAAATAAGGCAGGCAGGACATGATGGATGGTGGAGTCTGACACATAATTCATTTACAGAAGTAAATAGTACTTAGAAAATAAGAATTTGACAGCAGATATGAACCATCAATCACTATCACTTTTTGTTTAAAAAAGTTTTCATTTTATGCCATTAATGAGGCGGATGAGATGGTCCAGAAAACCATGAATAATTGTAGATCAGGGTGGTATTTGATCTGTCACTGATGACTACCTGGGGTTTTGTAGAATAACGTAGATGACAATGCATCTACCTTATAATTACACTGATTGTGCACCACACAATCTGACAATGGGCATGCAGAGGGTGGAGAAAAAAGGCGCACTTACTTGGAAATTCACAGGCCCACTGGAGCATTACTCTGACAACTGCTTCATCATAGACAAAGAGTCTCCTCAGGACAGAGACACAGTTTGCAGGCTGCAGACAGAAGGTAGTTTTGTTTCAAACATGCATTGCAGCAAGGGTTTGTGTCTAATCTTTACCAAACTTGCTATTATAAATTAAAGTTCTCATGTTGCGTAGGTACACACACACACTGCAGGGCCCGCTCTGCTGTTAGAGAAGCAATATCGGTTTTTGGCCATATTTGCCACAGGCCCACTTGGCTTTTGTCTGACATGCCAGATGGCCATACCTTGGTTCTCTGGGTCAACACCCATATCCTCTAGGTCGCGGGGTCCTGACACGCCCCACTCCCTGCCCATTTATCCTTTAAATGGGGGTGTTTCTTGCAAAGTTAGCAGGAACATCCACCACTGTCAGCAGGCCCACCCACAACGTCTGTAGTTCTGGCAGCGTCCTGCAACGGTAATCTCCGGGTCGCTGGGCCCAAAAGTTCCTAGGTATGCAGATAGCTAGTCGGGTCTTTATGGCTAGCATTGTTTATTTATGTTTGATGTGAAGGGGTTGGGTAGGCAAGGAGCCAATATAGCATTTAATAAAAAAATCTCCATGCAGGTGTATCACCTGCATAAGAGGCACTACTGTGTAAAGGGTTACAATCAGTTTATATGGCCTCCAGCAAGCAAAGTTTTTAGGCAGAATAATTGTAATATTCTATTGTATATCAGTTAATTATTATTATTAAATGTTTTTGTAACTAAATCCAACACTTTTCACTTAGGCTCCATAAATATTTTTGGTTTAAACACCTAATATCTACATTTGTTATGAGGGCCATTTGCTTTTTTTTTGGATGCTGTTTGGAAGAGTAAAAGTAGTTTAGCTTCAAGAACAGTACCATGGAATTGTTATCCAGTGTACCTGTCATTAAATCTTCAGGGAAGACGTTTCCAGCGCCAACAGCTATCTATCAGCTTTATCAGCAATTTCACAAATAAAGAAGAAAATGTGTACATTCACTGCTGTAATTACAGCGTATTATTGGACTCTTCAGTTTGCATCAAATCATCTCTTTGGGACTGCTCAGTTTAGATAATCGAGAAATAATAGGCAGATATCTTGACTATAGAACATACATTTTGTTTTCATAGAACCAAACATGGCTGCTGTATGTTGTGACATTACAAATGACCTGGTGCACAGCTGTTGTCCGGCATGGTTATTCAGAAGCAACTACCATAAACTGCAGCAGCTGCGCCTTTGACTTGGGAGGAAGGGGATGGATTACATTCTTAAGTATAAATTTTCAAAGCTGCAGAAAGCAGAAAAGTTTAAATTTACTTTATAAAAGTAATTAAGTACTAATTCTTCATCTTCAGTAGGTAAACCTCTGTCACAACTCATACTGTCTTCATCGAGTGCTCTAAATGAAGCCAATTGACAGAGGTTGTAGCATAGCAGGGTAATAACGAAGGAGAAGACAACAGGATGCTTGTGCACCTTATTAATCTGCAGACACATAGACATCTGTGAAAAACCTCTAACAAATCCTATTGTATCAATGTTACATTTTCAAAAGCATTGAGTTAGTGGGTTTCCAATATATGAGAATAAGCACATTAATGAGCCTTTAATCCATTTTTGGAAGGCATAAATGTAATCTCTGCAGTGGTGGTCTTGAGCTCAACACTTTGCCTGATGATCTAATGAAATTTGAAATCCTATTAAATGCATTACAAACAATTTGCTGCATCACATATGTACTGTGGAAAAAAAACTCCTTAAACCGAGGGCCATAAATATCACTTCCAAGGATTCCATTGGAGCCCTTTCTGGCATAAACTCTGCTGGCCCAATATGACTAGCCTAAATACTCACTAACGTTGGTCTCTCTTCCCAGACACCACTCCTCATTCCAGGCTGGGAAATATCTGGACATCTCCTTACTCAGGGAGCACAGCAAAAGTCATTTTCCTCCCAGGAGACTTCATGATCGGGAGGCTATAGGATGTCCATGTTCTTCACTTTTTGCAGGCTTTAGTAAAATCCTGGACTGGATTAAGCAAATCAGGCTTGTATATCCAGTCTGTTGCAAAACAGGAGTTGAGGCATTGACCAGCCATTCTCTTCAAAGAGACCCAAATTATTTGCACATCATCTGTGCACAAAATGTACAGAAAAATCTCTCCTTGGGGCTGTTTAATATGACAATACTTTAAGCTCATCACCACCACAGAGGGTAGCAGGGATAGCCAAATCCACTAATATTTCCATGTCATTGCTGGTGGATAACACTGATTTGTACAGGCCACTTAATTAAATGCCTGCCTCATAGCTTGTTGTTGCCAGACCATGGAGACTATTCAAGGGTTTAGTATGCAGGGAACACAAGTACAGGTCATTATCTTTAGATGACAAAGATGGTCTTGTAACAATTATTGCCAGGTTACCGTACTAAAATAGGAAATGGTGCCTTCCAGAAAAGTCATAGATTTATCTTCAATGAAATGGAACTGATTCATCCCTTTGAAATATGTGTTTATCCATATGCCACGTCCGTGGCCCCTTTAAATTCTGCAGAATCCTCAACTCAGCTAAATGCCTTGCAGGAGATGAATTCAGCTGTACTTACCTCTAGTCAGCTCTGGTGAATGCTGCATGCAGGGGTCAGTTTAGACCTTAGTGCCCATGAATAAAGTCCAAATATTGACTTTCAAACCACTGATTGGGTACTTAAAATATACTTAACAATACCCTCATTGTGGGTACTGGTGTACTGCCAATGATTGGCAGCTTAAGCAAGGTTGCTTCTGAACAAACCATAAGACTTTGGGAACAATGTCCTTTGGACACGCGAGACCAGAGTGGATGTTTGGCCATAATGCACAGCGCCACATTTGGTGAAAACCAAACACAGAATATCAGAACAAACACTTCATACCAACTGTCAAGCACGATGTTGGAAGGGTGATGATTTGAGGTTTTTTTCTTGCAGCCAAAGGACCTAGGAACCTTGCAGTCATTGAGTCGACCATGAACTAGAGTCAAATGTAAGGCAATCTGTCCAACAGCTTGGCCAAAATTGGGTCATGCAACAGCAGAATGATCCCAAGCACACCAGCAAACCTACAACAGAATGGCTGAAGAAAATCAAGGTACTGCAATGGCCCAGTCAAAGTCCAAGCTTCAACCCGATTGAAATGCTGTGGTGAGACCTTAAAAGAGCTGTGCATAAACAAATGCCCACAAACCTCAATGAACTGAAGCAACATTGTAAAGAAGAGTAGGCTACACTGTGAGAAACTGATAAAGTCATACAGAAAACAATTACTTCAAGTTATTGCTACCAATTCAGCTTGGTTCTACAAGCTATTGGATCATAAAGTGTACTTAGTTCTTCACATATGGCTTCTCAATTTTAGCTTTAATTTTGTAGAATAAATCCTGACATGGTGTAATATGTCATGTGCTGTTGTTCATCTGAGGCTGTATTTACCTAATTTTTAGACCTGCTAAGGAACAGATGATTATTATTATGCCCTGGTATGTAAAACCATTTAAAGAGGGTGAACTTCCTTTTCCCACGACTGTTCAGTATGTACTATTGTTGTTTATTCTTAAACATTTAATTACATGTGTAGCACAATAACCGTTTTGTTCAAACTACTGATTACATATAGTGTCGTTGTAGTACTGAGTTTTGTTATATTATTATTAATGTATATTCAGAAAGTAAAAATACACATTTTTTTAAATCATATTTTTTAAAATCCATTTGGCGCGTTTTCTTAAACAAATTCCATTGCTGAGTACAGTAAGGAATAGCGAGCTAATTGCAGTGATTTTAACCATGAGAGTTCCCATTTCCCTTCCAACTTGTTCAGTAAAAGGGCCTATTATCACTGCCGGGCCAGATGTTTTAGTTTACAGAGCATGTTTGATCCCTGCACCTGTCCCAAAACAGCAGTTGCTGGATTAACGTGCTGGGCTGAGTTAAATAATGCAGACAACTGTTACTGAACCAAGTGATTGGTGTGAAAGTAGACAAGCTCTCAGGAAAAAGGGCTGACTGTTTTAGCACAAGGCTTTTTACATCATACTAACTGTGTAACTTGTAACATGGGGGTTACCAGACAGCCCAGTCAACGACCATAGCAAAGAGGTGGTGATTATGAGCTAGGATATAGATTACAAAACAGCCATTGCTGGACCTGTTTAATAGAATGGAAAGGGGGGCATGACATCATCCATCTGTAGGACAGCCGTGCAATTACAAGGAATTATATATTATTTATGGTGGATTATTATGATTCTTAAAGGAAGAACACTCGGCCATAACCCCTCACAGATTATTGCAGTGTAACTGATAGGAAGCAATGTATTTTCCTTTGCAATATTTCCAAAGCTTGTGTCGGTCAGTGACTGGCAGCTCTTACCACTCCACCAGCTGTAAAATAATACTCCCATCGTAGCTGCCGGAGTGCAATAGGTTACCAATCTTCAGTTCCAATAGCCTGTATGTCTTCTAACTTTGGGAAAATAATTGCCTTGCTAAAATTGTGGTTTCCCAAGGGAGAAGTTTTTTTTTTTTTACATTTTGAAATTAAAATGATCAACTTAATTTTATACGGAGACAGCTATTTCATAAAGGATATAAAACTGTGTATATGTGAACGCACAAGTGATAGTCTTAGTAAATCCACTTGTGCCCTCTATGAAGTAATGCTTTTAAAAACACAACCTGAAAATACAGGTTTAATCGGTTTTAAACTAGACTTTACTGAACCAGATATTCTGAGATGCTTCATACCATATTATCCAGGTGTAGACAACACATTCAAACTAATAGATACACATCACATGCGAAGAACATGGTAAAGTGCCAATGTTCTCTGCGCCAGGGGAGTTATGTCAAACGGCTAATTGCCGGTGAATGTCATTGATACTTTGACGCATTCCTATTCCACACCTTGTAGTATTAGGGATGGCTTAATGATAAGGACAATAAACCAAGCAACAACAAACTTAATCCAGCGTACGTTTTAGCTGCATTTACCCCTCTCAGAGTTGTATTTATTCTTTTTTTTTTGTTGTTGTGCACGAGTGTCAGTTTTCACAGATCTCAGATTAAAATCCTTTCTATCTTGAAGACAAGCAGTTGGTTCCGCTGTATTTTGACTGCCGATATTTTACTCCTTTTCGGTAAAAAGATCACTAGAGAAACTCGAGAGAAAGACACTTTTGAAGTGACAGATACTTAAAAAGAGTGGATTTCTTTCTTAAAAGGTTGTTTGGCTTTGTTTTAGAAATACCCTAGGGGTTGTGTTTGTATTACGCTATGAAGAGTTTATGGGGAAATAAAGATTTGTTGAATTCTCAATCATCTATATTGCTCTAATCTGGTCATTATCTCACCAAAGAACATTAAACAGTTTTACTGAATAGACAATTAACATGTAAGAAGAATTGAATGGTGTCTGAAAAGGTGTTTAAGTGATAGAAAGGAGAGCAATACAGGCCTGTGCATTCCTCTGGGACACAGAGGAGGATGTATAAATGCATTATTATTATTATTATTATTATCTTTTATTTATATATGCATTTTGTTTACCCACAATGGTGGCATACTTAACAAAGAACAGCAAAATTAAAAATATAGGTTTTCCTAGTTAAAATGTAAGCTGTTTAATATGTTTACCCCTAAATCTAAATATAGTATATATATATAATATATATATATATATATATATATATATATATATAATATATATATATATATATATATATATATCTTCCAGTATTTTGTTTTGAGGATAAAAAGAACCTGGGAATGGATATATAAACCAACATCTTGAATTCACATTAGAAGTGGTTCTACAGCAAAGACTGTACACCAGACACAATGAACAAATGCACATTAGACCTAACTTTGCTGATGCTCATGCCACAGACTCACTGGTTTTGTGCGCAGTTGTCTGCTGGATACACATGGTCACAGGGTACAGAAGCTTAAAAGTAAAGCAGACAGCCGTGAGCATACAGCAGGTGGCCACATGCATGCCTTTTATTGGCTGCTGGCCTTAAAGTGCCAAGACCATTTTTTTTTAATCTCTAGTCTGTTCTTTGTCCGAACTGAAATAAACTGTTACTAAACTAAGATAAAGTGGTTGAGCTTCCAAACTAAGCAAGTGGTTAAAAAAAAGAGCACGTAGACTTGGAAACTGAACCCTTGACAGGGACATTTAAGAAAGATAGAGGGAGGGCCATTTATCTTCCAACCTAGATGCTGGTGCAATGAAAAACTCTTTTTTTTGAGACAGTGTGCGCTATGAAAATAGGCTAACAAAGTTAAAAGTAGGGCATATTTGGCTGCACCCAATTTATTGTTCAGCATTTAAATCCTAACAATAATATATCATCCCATGACACATTATGCAGAATAAGTGCAAAGAAATATATTGAGAAAGCAGTATTATTGTTCAGTATTCAATACTAGAAACATGGAATTTTCTCCAATTTTGAACAACAAGCAATATCTGCTAACAAAACCTCAAAGGTGAGAGCTCAGGCTTCTTTCAGTGCATGTCTCCTATTGTCTGATTAAAAAAAACAAGAAATTAGGCAAAAGATAGAGAGAAAAAGGAAGTAACATTTTTTTTTTGCTTCATTGGCTCTTAAAAAATATTTCTCTAAATTAGGCATAACTATGAGTTATAAGTTATGAGTTATTGCAGCATTTATTTTATAACACAAATAAGGCAAATAGCTATTCAAAAGATGCCCAAATTCAAAGTTAAGAGGTGTTATAATATATTCTTATGTATAATAAGGAACTGTTTAACAATTGTCTTTATAGCAACAAAAACATTCCTTTTGTTTTGCTCGATGTGTCAGTAATCACCATTTTAAAACATTCATTTGGACACAAAACATCTTATTTATAAAGATACGCACAGGACTTATTTCAAATTTCTTAACTTGCAAATTATTAATATTAATATTTCTAAAGCTTGGATTGTGACAAAATACATTAGAATGTTAAAAAGTAAAATAAAAAATTGGCGTGACTTTACCATTAACAACAGATTGACTTGAATAGTAAACATGTTCTTCTTAGACTCACAATAGAAAACTGACGTTTAAACAGTTTAAATCCATTGCGTTTCCGTAAAGCCAGTTGTCCTTGGCTTTATCGTTTTTATGAGAAAAGTAGAGGGATGGCAACTAATTCAATCTTTGTCGCTATGTCTATTGTCATTATTTCCTGATTTTTGTACAAGGACATCCCATATGGAATGACATATTGTGACAGAAAATGAGAAGATTCATATTTCCTGAGATGTTTATTCTTTCATTTCTTAGAAACTAGGTGAATGGTTTTAAATGAATAATGTGACTAAGACTATCAGACAAGCACACTTTGAAAATAGATACCTCTCAATAATAATTTACATGTTCACTGAATTAAGAAGTACATTTTTACTCAGAATTTTCTGAATATTATATGTGTACATAGATAGGTTGATAAATGAATGGACAGATAGATTATATTTACCGGTATTAAAATATCTTAACATATGACACCAATTTTTCTAATGTGCTATAATGCACATGTATCGATATCCACAATCAAGTAGGTAATTATGAATAACTAAGAAAAAACTACAAGTAGATACATTAAATATGTTTGGTGCTTTGGTATGCTACCTTGACCAAAGAACATAAGTTTACCTCACATTGCAAGATACCCCAAACCTAACATGCAAGTTTAACCCAAGAGCACAGAGTGCAAGCAACACAGAAGAAAGCAGCATGCCCCTGCGGAACTCTGCGAGCCACACAGAGAAATCTGCAGTTCAGGTAAGGGGGTGGGGGAGGGTGTATGAATTTGTATGTAAGATTGAATGAGGGATTCAGTGAGTGAATGGATATCTGAATGAGTGCATGAGTATCTGAATTAGTGAATGCATATTTGTGAATGAGTGAATGAATATGTGTGTGATAGCATGGATGTGTAAATGGGTGGGGCATGGTACAGGGAGGCTGTTTGGGGAGCCAGGGCTGATTTGATACTAAAGGGAAGGCTGGCTGGCATACATACACAATGTGGGGCTGACTGTGCACAATTAGCAAGGGTGTGGGGGCATTAATTCACAAGGGGGTACTGGCTGGGGCATCACATAAATCAATACTAAAGAGGGGGCTGTCTGGTGGGATAAATATACAATGTGGGGCTGGCTGGGCAAATAATACACAATGGGGGGCTCGCTGGAGCGCGACACAAATACACATGGGGGCTGGCAGCATCAATACACAAGGGGGGCGGCTGGGGCCATCACATAAATCAATACCAAAGAGAGGGGCAGGCTGGAGCATAAATACACATAAGGCTGGCTGGGGGTGATACACAAGGGGATAAAAACACAAAAGACAAAAGCAGTGTGGACAATAATAAAAAAATAATATTGTTAGATTAGCCTGTACGGATGCATGGTGTCAGTGTGGCAGAGCCTGTCCTGGTGTGTGTGTTTAGGTGTCGGTGTGGCAGAGCTGTCCTGGTGTGTGTGTTTGGGTGTCGGTGTGGCAGAGCCTGTCCCGGTGTGCGTAGTTGGTGATCTGTTTTCTGGCACTTTATTTAGTGTAGGAATACATAACAATTTATTTTTTACTTATCAAGTGATAAAACACACTCTTGAATTTGTAGTCACTTCAGAGGACAAAACTTTCTAGGCCCATAAATCAGGGAGAGGAAAAGTACAGGTTTAGTGTTATTTACTCTATTTCAATCTTCATATCTTAAAAAGGATTAATTGCACTAAATTGTGGCTTCAGGCATCTTGTGTATGATGACTTTTTTAGTATACTGATTACTCCCAATCCCATCATATAAGATTCTATCTTATACTATCTGCCCAGCACTGATGTCATCTTTATCCAGTACAGATGGATGTGGAGGAGTTAAGATTCTGTCTCTTCTGTCTATTGTATTTATTTCCATAAAAAGGCCCATCAAAATCCTCAGCACCAGGTCCATGACGCTCTAAATCCGGCCCTGTCCATTTAGAACGTCTATATAATTATTGCATATGAACCTTCCCTTCATTGCACATAGCAAATGTGTTACACCCCCTTAGTAAATGCAAATCTCCATCCCTCAAAAGCATGACCTGAACATTCTTGATTTTACATATCAGATTATTTTGTGTAACCACTGTCCCTCTAACACTATAAAATGTAGAGGTCTATTTTCTTAAACAAACTCCAAAATATAACCCTAATTTTTTACTTTAGACAATAAGTTGATGACAAAATAGACAATTCCATTAAATATTTTGCCTTGTGTTCATGTGATCAAAGCAAAGGCCCTTCAATCGATTCAGTGCCAAAGTACAAATATTAGTAAACACTATATCTTGTCAAAGTACACAGAGGAAATGGATTTCTTTATCGACCCTTTGTGTTCCCAGGTAGACCTTTCAAGCTATGCTTTTCTATGTGGAATAACAAATGTTTAAAGCAACTTTTCCGTGCTATTTTGTTCACTTATCTGAGGCCAGTAAACTGTATTACTGTTCTCAATCATATGTAAGCCACTTAGAGTCATTCAATTGCATTTTGGCTAATGGAAGCCAAGCTCAAACCATTTTCGGCACACTTGCATGCTGTCCAGTTCTGTTTTAATGTTGTCACTTATCACCATATGAGAAATATTGACCTCTGGCTGATAAGTAAATATATCAATTAATTTTGTAAACTCAAGAAAGAAAGATCTCCATGCAATGTTTTCAGATGGTCTAGTTGTTTTCCAGTACTTTACTACCCTTAAAGGAAGAATCCACTTGACTTTCTGAAATATAAGTTCAAATCCATTACTTAGTCTATAATAACACATGACATTACCATTCTGTAACGTGTTTAGAGTAACGTGAATTTGTCATTGCTTTCTTGTTTTTCTTGCATTTCATCAGTTAATGGTCCATTATCTACCACAAAACAGTCTTCATCACTTAGCCACTTAGTTAACTAGACTGAATGTAGTATTGATCACTCATTATATGTTTTTTTCTTTACATCATACAGGTTGAACTAGAAGTATTTATATAGTTAATTTTAGTGCACATATAGAGTTTTTTTTCTAGGTTGTGATGCTATTCCATAGAATTACATAAGCATTCTTAAAAGAAAATTACATTTTTGCAATTAATTTCAGTACAGAAAAACAAGCATGCTTTCATGGGTTAAAGGACAGCACATGTCCCTGTTTGATGTCCCTTTTCTGCATTTCTCTGCAGCTTTGGGATTTTCCATGATCTGCAATACTAACTCTATAGACGTTGCATTAGCTGTTTGCTGATAAGTAAACAAACAGTAAATAAATGTTTTGCGTAACAGAAAAATGATTACGTTGAAGGATACTAAAAATGAAAAAAAGATGTACAACGTTTAGAAAAAAATAGCATTCCATGGCAATAAAAAATTGCCACAGTATAAAAGGCAGGGCACACGTGACTTTGTCTTGAGGGTTTATACAGCAAGCAATGAGCAAAGCACAATAGTAAGATACATTGCAATTTAATTTCATAAAAATGCCACTAAAATTATAAAAAAAAATAATAAAAAGAAGTGCTGCAATTAATTGAAATTCGATTTTTAAGAATATATTTTGAAATACTCTTTTCTCTCCCCAAATATATATAAGCACATCTGTGTAAAAATGGTTTAGCATTTTTTAAGTTTTCCAGACGTGGCTGAAACTCAATCTAAAAAAGGCTCTATACAAGGTGGAGATGAATCGTCTGTTGTATTGTTTTAAGTCAGTCGGCTTTGACACAATCAAGTCGGCACTCTGTGTCACTTTGCAACATGAGATGCCACTGTTTGGTCAGTGTTACTTCCTCTAGCTTCCATAGCACAATCACCATGTCTGCACGCACTATTACCACGGTATAGTGCTTAACACACTATCCCATCCCAGGGTTTATTGTCAGTGCCTTTGATTCACACATTCAAGTACCATGCCCCAGTTTGTTTGTTGGGGTCTCAGTAACAATTGGTTGACATCTTGGTGAGCTGATTAGTCTCCGCACAAAAATATTGTGTCAAGAACAGCATACTTTTTTGATTTAGGCATAGTATGTCTGCTATGTTATGTCCCCCGTTATATCTTCGTTAGAGTAACATTAGCGTGGTTACAAAAGCGACCTCCATATCTGCAGATAAAGAAGTTTATTGCTACAATATAAAATCAAACATATTTTTGTTTGATGTACGACATTGCTTTATACAATAGTTTACTAAATGCTCACAAAAAAACATTTTCTAGGGCACTCTCTCTTTAAGCTATTTGTGTTATTTTTTGTGGCATGTTTTCTACCAGCAGCGATTATTACAATACATATTACATAGAATGGTGTTCTTTTATTACAGATCAGTGGGGATTGAAGAAAAAAGTACATCGATATGTGCATAGTAAATTGAGTGTATATGATGTATGTAAAATAGAGCCTAAAACACCTAAAAGACAAAGTATGAAAAGTATAAACTTATACATTAAATGAAAAAAATATTGTTTGCATTGGTTATTGTATACTTGTTTTGCTTTTAAATGTCCCTTTGTCTTCTTATTTATAGCAAACAATTTCAAGAAAGGAATTTGAAAATTGATTATTTTTGGGGATTTTATTTTTCATCTTTTACCAACTACTTAGCTGTGTAGCTCTGTCGGGAAAATGAATACAACCAAAAGAAGATAGAGTCTTTAGTCAATGGCGAAACATTTTTTGGGCCAAGTAGAAAAAAAGATGTCAATGACAGAAGCTATTGGGACCTTTTTTTCTAGGTGGCTAGCAGATCTTCCCATAATAATGTATTAATTCCAGTATTTTTTTTTTTTGGTAACCTGACATTAGTTTAAACCTTACTGAAATAACTCCTGATTTAATTTTCAGTGTGACTGATATTTTCAATATGAGATTAGGACCAAAACCTCAGAAACTACAAATTCAATATAGCTGCATCTCATACATGTTTAAGTTCCCTTACGGTATTAGCCTCTACAACTTTTGATAGTCGGGTTTCCACGTTTATACGACGGGTCATTCATTTTTGTATAAGTCCAACAAATAGCTGTGCAGGCTGTAGTGGGATTGGGTTGAGCCGTGTCAGCAAGCCATTGCTTTTGTATGAACAGTAATTATAACTCTGGATGCAAAATGGGTGTTAATTCCCTGATAGTAAAGTTATATATTTTAACTTCACTGAAAATGATTGTTTTGAAATATAATTTGGGAAACATATTTTTTGTTTTGAATTTATGAAGCTTTTATTAGTAGAATTAAGGCTTTTTTAAATAGCATAGGTCAACATTATAATGTAACTGTCATTAATTGACCACTGCTTTTTTAAAAGCAACTATTCCTTTGATATCTAACAAGGGTGCCTGCCTGAAGCTGTCCAAACTGGAGTTTGTTTACCGAGTGTTATCAGCTTCAAGAAAAAAGCAAACATAAGGATTAGTAACACATTCAACATTTACTTTAAGGCAGCTTGTTGTTACCACACAAAATGCACCATTAACGCCTGGAGGTGTGTAGATGACACCAACAACAAGATGATTATACGCCACAGCTCTAGCAAAATTTCCTGTACAGATTATACAGAGATTAGGTTGAAACCCTACCTCGACCTATGCGTTATACAGGAGGTTTAACGTGCTCTTGTTGGAAACCCTAGTTAGAGTAAAGGGAACAACTGAGATGTTTAAGACTTCCTAAATGTTTATTCAATGTGTATGTCTTTTTAATCACTCAGAAGGAAACTGAATGTAGCGCTAACATAAAAGCAGATAATTAAAATTGAAGGGAGTAGCAGAAGTCAGGGTAAAGGAGTATTTTGAAATTAATTTGCTATATATAATGTGCGCTGGAAGTGTATTAATTAATTAATTTGCATACAAGTTTGTATTTGGTTGATGTTACAGGAGAAAAAGAACTGATATATGAGAAACACCTGTTTAGTGTTCTGTTAGGACAGCTCTAAGCATTTATTCTGTTTATTATTGTATCTAATCTTCCTGCCTTTCTCTGCAGCATAGAAACTACTGTATTTGCTCGATTAAAGATGAGGTTTTTTTCTGAGCAAATGCTCTGAAAAATATCCCTCGTCTTATATTCAGACTTTAAATAGAGGTCAGACTACAAGACTAAGATCCAGATCCCCCGCAGCGCTGCAGGGGGTCCGTATCATCCTTTCTGGCAGCTGGTGGACATGGAGGAGGCAGAGTGGCATATAGGGGGGTATAAGGCATATCTTGGGGGCAGATGTGCATAACTGGGGCAGAGTGGCAAATAAAAAGAAATAAAACAAAAAATCTTTTTTCTCATCATATTTTTATTAAATATGAAAAAATAGTTTACATGTGAATTAGTATTTACTAGTACAACTTTTTTTCCTATAGGCTAGTTTTATATTCCGGCTTTTTTCCCCTAAATTAATATTTACATTTTGGGGGGTCGTCTTATAATTATTAAGTGCATTGATTATAGATTAGATTTGATTCTATTTGCAATAATCTTACAATGACAATCGCTAACATAAAAATACACATTTACTAAATGTGGTAGTATAACACTGGCAACTCAGTTAAGGTTAAATTATAGTACAAATGAGACAAGGCTTCCTATCTATTAGGACTGGAGTTCAGAATGTACTCACTAACAGATAAGATATATTGCACAAAGCAGTGAAAATTCCTGTGGGTTCCTTTACAATCACCCTGGTGAAGCAGATCTTATTAAGAAGACAAATTATGAGACAAAATGATCATTTCACTTTCTGTAAAAACTTAGAAGCTATACCTTTTGCCATCTTTGCCAAGTACTAAATAAGTAGGTACTTGTTTTTCTTAATGTCATGGAAGCCTCCGTGACTTAGGACTTGTGAAGTCTGTATTTCCCATTATAGACGGTGGACCCCTGGATTGCAATACATGCTTCCAGCAGGTGACAGTGGGGACTAATTGCAGTGCAATATCTGGTTCCGTTGCTTGGATTTATATGTAAGTCACCCTAATTAGGGGTACAGGGTGGCACCAGTGAGAGAGCTAGAGCTCTCTAGATCCCAGTTCCCCCTTTCTCCTGCATGTCTGACCAATATTATTGGTTCTGATGGCAGGATTGTGTAAGTGGGTGTTGGTTGCCTAATTTGCATATGATCTGCATATTGTATTTTACATATGGTGTGATGCATGCTGGTCATAACTCACCGCCAGTCTAGATCTGCAGCTAGATCATTTGTGCTGGAAAATGTTAAGAAATAGTCTGCATGAAGATTTATGCATTTTGTTTTTGAATGACATGAAAATGGTATATGATTATTAAATAAATTCCAATTTTTGTGGTTTTTGGTGTTGGTGAAACTTGAGAAACAAAATAGAGTTTGCAGGAATGTATGATATGCAAACTTGCTTTGTCCTAAGGATTAGCATAACCACATAGCAGCAGCCTCCTGGAGAATCTTGCTTGTGAGACGAAACGCTTGCGCTGTGCTTAAGTTTTAGCAGCAGCATCTCTTTAGCCAGTCAGGTGATTGTGGCAGCGGTAAGAGTAAAATATGGTGTTTGGCCTCTCCGATGCACCATATACATTTTCTAGCATTATGAAAGCACTGATAGCTCATGTCAGAAAAAAAGGTTTCCTATGTTTTTTACTCTCTGGATGATATTCTGTTACTGAACCCAGGCATGTCAGATGTATCTCAGCAGAGATTTTCTGATTTCTCTTTTTTCAATATCTGGGATTTATTGTGACTCTTTAGAACTTGATCTTAGTCCATCCTTTTATTTCATCTTCTTTTTTACTGCATGGCAGCTCCACAAAGATGGCACGGCTCCGTATCTGTTGGCTCTTCCAACAGAATATAGTGAGGAAGAAATTTACTGGAAGACTAGGAGACTGCAAACTAAATGATGATCAAAGAAAGGGCTATCTTGTACTTTTCCAGTACTGTTCAGCTGAGTGTCATATCTTTTATCATTATGTATACAAAACCTGATGTGCGAGTACTCATACTCGCACTCTCCCAGACAAGTGGGAGTACAGGGATTGAGCTGTTTTATAAAGGACATTTCTGCCAATGTATAATACACATGTTAAATTTAGTACTTACGTTGCAGGGCAACTTAACAGAAACCCATGTTATTTGTACGTTGCATGCGTAAGTAATATTAATCCACATTCTGAACGTTTTAAAAATCAGAAAGCATTACAATACTTGATGATGTCATGTATTTAACTGATATAACACTGGAGTTTTAGATGATTTCTGAAGTACGCTGGTTAAATATACATGTAAGTGAAAACTGGTATTCAGTTAAGCTCTTAACGGCATCTGTATTAACTGTAAAACCTTTCGTGGTTTACTGCCGCGTGTGTGAAGCAGCCAATTACTTTGTTTGCGGTTTTCGGAAATCATTTAGAGCATGACAGCACTATCAGGAGGCAAATGGAAACAGAGAAATATACCCATGCTCTTCATTGACAGATCTTGATCCTCTCTTTTGTCTCTAGTAACAGGAGGACTTAAAGCTTTGTATAGACTTTAGCGAAGACAGGTGATTAACTTGTTCAAGTGACAACATCCTGTCTAAACAGGTCCGAAACTGTGAAAAATAAAAAAAAA
>VKOC01000005.1:22585923-22596023 GCA_009364415.1 Spea multiplicata | reverse complement strand
GTGTAACCTCTATGTAAAACATTTATTCACAAAAAATTAAATTATGTAGCCATGTCATTCCCTACACAGAAAGTGTTTATAAAGAACTATATATAAGGTTAGGCACATTAAATAAAAATAAAAGATCTAGTGTAATGCTATATAGCTTTATATGTTAGAGACTCCCCTAGCAAGGTCCCTTAATGCAAGGAACCTATCCTGGAGAATCACAAAGTCATAACTCTTAAGTATCCTGCCTACTTATTATGATTATTACTTATTATTTATATAGCTTTATCATATTCTGCAGCGCTGTACAATGGAAATAACAAGTACAGATAAAATAAATGAGACTTACGGAAACAACAGGTGAGGAGGGCTCTAATGTAAACTCTATTCATCTAAATGAAAATAGACAATCGAAACGGGTAACTGCAGGAGACTTAAGCCCACCAGACGCGTGTTTTGCCAGCATAGATTGCAGCTTTGCTGCTTCACGGAAAAATATTTAAACCATTGTAATGACCTATAAATTGGTGGATAGGAAACAGTCTATGCTGTTCACTCTTTGTTAAAAACACGATGATCTTTTGTAACAACCTTAATATCTTATGTATCCACTCATATTCGTTGCAGTCAAAAATACTCATATCTACTGAAAATACTGATATAAAAACATGTATAAACAATATTATCTTATGCTGACGAATTAAGACTAAATAACCTATATGCAAATGGATAATAAATCTATTTTATATATTTTTGATGCATGATATATATATATATATATAATTATAGAACCTTCTATAGTTTTTAGTATGAAGTGATCAAGTATATTTTTATCATAATTAGTAAATCAAATATACAATATTTTTAGTAATACATTAAATAGTCCATATATAGTGCTGTATCATCTCTATATCATATACAAATTGTTTTATATATCATAATGTGTAATATTTAGCAAACTGCAGTTTGAGAGTCTACCATTATTATAATGTACATTGATCAGGTGTATTCATCAGGGTGAATCAATCACATGCACATATTTATCATGATCTTAATTTCTCAATAATCCAAATGTGAAATCACAAGTCGAAATCACTTTATTACTTTACAGATGATCAATTAATCTAAATTTCCCATTGCACATTACCCTTTTGCTATTTATTTAACTCCACGTGAGTTATTATTCCCTAAGAAAGGACATGTAATTGAATTCTCAATTTAACCCCCTAGGTGCCAAGGTGTCTACCTCAATAATAAACAAGAATTCAAGATGTAACTTACTTTTTCTAAAGCCATAAATTTAAGCCATTCCATCTTGGAATTATGATATATTTTTACATGAGATGCTGGTTTGTACAGGGTAATGGAGTTAATTTTTATGTTCCAAGATACATCTCCGAAATAGTCGTATCATTTTACCAGTATATTGTGCTCCACAATCCCAATTATTCAGATTTTCAAAATTAGTTGAACTACAATTAATAAAGTTTCACATTTTGGAAATTATTGTTTAATATTGTTGCTAGTAAAAAAATAAATTCTGGTGTAATGTAATTACACGACGTACATTGGCTACAGAGATATATTCCATCAACAGGGGTTAACCACAAAGCTGTGGATTTAGAAATATAGTGACTGTGAATCAAATAGTCCCTTAGATTTGCTGCTTCCCTGGGTGTAAGACTAACATATAGGGTAATCACAACCACCATGGGTCGGTTTCAAGAATAGGTCAAGGTTTCCATCATAAATAGTGAAGATCATAGATGAATTAAGTAAACAATGACATCAAGTGACTTTTCTATAAATTGCAGCCATTTATAATTGTCCATATTTTATGACCGTATGTTTTGCATGTTAGTATAATTGTGTGGCCAGAGCTCAACTTGTAAGCCACAAATTGTAGCCTTGTGACTTTGAACCAGAGAACTCCTAAAGCCTGTTTAATTGTGAAATTGGATGTGATATCCGTAAAAAACTCACAGTATAACTACAGTATTTAAGTCACGTTATGGACAAAGATCAAACAATTTTTATTTCCCCCAAAAATTGTTACCTGTAAGTTAACTGCAAACATCCTTTCGTTTCATTTCCTACAAAAAAACTTTTAACAATCCTCTTCATTTCCCATTGGTTTTGGACACTCTTTTTCACAGTATATGGACATTATTAGCTAGTAATAGAAGAGCGTGTTTATCACTTCATGAACTATTGCTATAGGCAAGGCATTGAATTCCACAAGTGCATGCCTGTTAACTTCCCGAGAGCAGAAGGTCAGTGTAATAGTGTGTGTGCACTCCTGTGACAAACATTGAAGGCATTTCTCTCATTGGTGGCAAATAACTGAGAAATCGCACTACATTTTTTGGCACAGTAATATATGTTCACTTGTAGTCAGTAGGGAAGCTAAAACGTGCAATGAAAAAGTTGTTGCAACACAATAAAAGGAGCAAATCATTGTATACATGAAGAACTGTGATAAGCCCCCAAAATTAGGTATGATCTACAGAGAAATGTATATACAGTCCATGTATTATACACACCATCTCTAAAAGTGTCTCAAAACAGAGGCCAAGTAGGCTTGACATGGTACAGAAAGCCTTGTCAGACATATCGGCATACACATTCAAGGGTGCAAATTGTCTCCTATTCATGTGTATAATAATCATTAAAAAGAAACTCACTCTTTATCATACTTTTTTCATTCTCACTTGCAATTTTTGTCTGAACGCCTGCGATAAATACGAACTACTGTCTTAATAAATTTATATAATGTTATAATCCTAAATCATAACCTACACTTTAAAGATTTAAAGACTGGATCAGTCCTGAAAAAGTGATGCTCTTTTCACCTTTTGAGTGCCAAGGGGTACCCAAGCAGTACTTGAATGGATTTTGGGGAGGAAGAAGTTTACCCTGTTGTCTTTCCAAAATTCTTCACAAAGGACCCGTCTGTGGGGGAAAAACTTTGGTATTCATTTTTGTTTTTAACCCCCCCGTTCCACTGTGATCATGATGGGGTGGGGTGGGGAAGGAATGGCTTGTGGTCCATGTCTCTAATATTGTAATTTTATGCTGTTTCACATCTCTGAAGTGTATAGGGTTAACATACATCCACAGGTTTACTTAACTACCCCCACTAAATGCAGGGTGGGAGAACATTAAATATGTATTTATTTATTACATTTATTATGTTTACACATGGGTAGATGACTCCCAAGTCACATTGTAGCTCACAAAGCTCCAACTCCCATTTGAAGCTTGCAGATTAACGTATCTGTAAATTTCCTCCTTTTAACCCCCCCTTTCATACAAGTACTAATGAAAGTTGTCTTTCATTTAAATGTGAGTTGGCCTCTTGCCCAACAATTGCAAATTTGATGTTGTAAACCCACATTTTTACAGTTTAGTGAATAGACAGAATAGATTTTTTGTTCTTTGTCTCTGTTGTACTGATATAATTATAATATATAAAATTAATCTAGAGTGTAAGCTCTTATGTTATGTTATATACCCTACTTAGTTATGTTCCGTTTACCCAGTGTGCTACGAAAGATAATGGAGCTATTTAAAAAAAAAAGAAAAGAATAATATAAATCAAATGGAATAGAAGCTTTAAAAAACAGAAACGTTAAAACAGTTTAATTTTATGAGAAATAAAATTCACATATATTTTGCATTTTATTTTGTTATTTTTACTGTAGCAGATGGCAGATGCTTTCTTTTTTTATTAAGGAATATATAATGCCATCTCTTGAAGCAATGGTTGTCTGCACACTTCAAAGAAACTGACATTTATGTCACACTTACTGAAAGTAAGGTAAATTTAGCAATGGTACATTCAAGTAACCAAGGACACTTTTAGTAATTCCCTTAACTGTCCTTGACAATCTTCTCATTAAAGATGCTGGTGTTAATTAATGATGGAAATAGTCATTCCTTGCTGAAGTAAGCCTTGGTAGCACAATAGATGGGCTCTTTTTTGTAAACACTCTTTGTCCACACCATTTCTACAGAAAGGGTCATCTGCAGTACAAATGTTGCCTGGATAACATATAAACATCTGGAGCACTCAATTGCGTGAATATTGGACTGAATGGAGCCAATGCCGACAATGTTATGAAATATGTTATAGCACCGTGTTTTCTTAAAGAAGCTGTTAGGCCTTGATTAGTATCACTGTTTAATTGACAGCCTCTTCAGTTACTTAATTATTTGGAAGACAGACACGAGGAACATGAATCACAACATTCACACAATGGATAGCTTCTGCAACAGAATCAAGCGCAATAAAGGCTTTTGCATAAAGTCGTAATTTATTTCATTTTTTTTAATTTTATTTAGATTATACCCTTTTACTGTCTAGACCTATTTGAGAGTGAGTGACATGACTGGCCCTTCTTATATACCATGACTATATGTATATTACTGTCTGTGTGTGTGTGTGTTCTGAACAGCTTTTGTTTTTTTGATATTAACTTGAAACAAAACATTTTATTATTTTTATTGTAATAAAATGACTCGCTATGGAGATTGGTAAAATCAAACTCACCGAGACAAAATGATTCAAGTGGTAAAGATGGTAAGATGTACAGGTGGAACACAAGATATTAATGACGTGTTGGAGATATCTAGTGGTGTAGAGTAAGATGGGAGAAAATGGGGAAACAACCTAGACAGGTGTCAGAAACAGGGACGGAGCGTAGCGCAGATTTGGTAAGCGAGGTGTTTTAATGTGCAACCAATAATAAAACATACAGTCCCAACGAAAGACGGCAGTGAAGGTAATTAAACAGTGCCAAGGACAAAGCCAGTCAGTGTAGATTCATAAACGAAATCACAGTTCCAGTACAAAGGGCAAAGGCAAATAGCATAGTCAAAAGCAGTTCCAAGGTCAAAGGCTGGCAGCATAGGTTCATAAACGAGGTCACAGTTCCAGTATAAAGGGCAAAGGCAAATAGCATAGTCAAAAGCAGTTCCAAGGTCACAGGCAGGCGGTGTAGGTTCAGAAACGAGGTATCAGAGCAGAGGTCAAAGTCCAGGAAATCAGGCAAATACTCACAGCGCATCCAGGAAGCAAAAACAACAACCAGATCCTGGGCTGGAGGTGAGGTTGATCTTTTAAAGCCTGATGATGAGGCCAGGTGAGAGAGGAGGGGTTCAGAACAGAACTAGGTGATGATAGCGATTTTAAGTCCAGCTGGGCCTCTTAAAGGGGCGGCCACGCCTTGCGGTCTGTGGGACTCTAGGTGATGCCTGACAACAGGTATCATAAATCTGTCCACAGAGGGGAATTTTGATTATTTTTACGTAGAACAGTATGAAAGTTTATGTAGAAATGTTTTCAATAAATTATTGCAATCTTGTAATTTTGGAGTATTCTTTGTTAACGGTGTAAATCATATAGCTAACTCCTGAAAGGTTGATGGGTGCCAGAGTATAAAAATGTATATAATTCAGATACCATATGTAATGCAGATGAAAAAAGTATACATCAATACAATACTCCAAAACCCACATGGCATCATCTATTTTAATTTAAAAAAATATTTTATCAACTTCCATTTCATAGGGTGTAGAGTTCTAGTCTTTCTTCATATAACTTGAAGAATAACTAAACTGCTTTACTGTCATATGACAGCAAATTCCAAAGAACACCCAGACTTGGATTTATTATTCAGAACTAACACAAAGCACATATCTTACAATACCAGGAGTATTGATTTTTCGTGCAGGAAAAATAATTACAGTTTAACTTGTATTTAGAGATATTTAACTTGTTTACAAATTAATCAAATTGAATATTTATATTTGCTGCGGAGACCCCAAGCAGGATAGATATTATATCATTGCCATTTGACAATACCAACTCTGGAATGCATCAAGCATATGATTCATAAAGGGAGTATACTGCGTTGAGACACAAAATGGGAACTCACAAAACACGCAGCACAGGAAGTGCCCATGGAACAAACCACCTGAGGCGGGGGGAGGTTGAATCTATTCTCATTCATTTTATCTACCTTTCTCAGTATGTTCTCTGTCTCTCCTCACGCTCACAGGTATCAGCTAGGTAATGGATAGACAACAAGTGGGAAAAGGGGCACTCTATATATTTACCCCTTAGGATGTAAATCTGAACAACTTCCCCTTTTGAACTGTGATAAAGACAGCCCTAGCGTAATTCCATCTGTAGATTGAGATACTGATTAATCAACCTGCTGCATCGCTAGTAATTTTGCAACCACGCCGGAAATTGCACAGATATGGGCGTTGTATTCACTCTCGTGTTGTCAAAGATTAACTTCTGCTTTTCCACTACACAAATAATGTTGAGTGTACGTAATAAAATTAATGAGACAAAGTCAGTATGATACAACAAGGCATCGAAACCATTTCTGGTTCAACTTTGCTAGGATGAACAAAGGTAAAAATAATTGAAACCAAATGGACAAAAGGATGTTTTCCCATTGGTTACAAATGAAAAGGAAAAAAAAAATGCTGAGTTTAAAAGCTCATTCAACAACAGCCATGGCAACATCCTGAGTGGAGAAAGAGCAATTTATAAGAAGCCTATTTAGAACCCAGTGAATACATTCATCAGACACTCCTAACTAGACTTTAAAGATTCGCAAGATACGGCCTTTGTCAGAAATGTGCTACATTTTTAATAGACAGTAGATGGTCCAACCGGTGATTGCTCTGGATAGTCATACTCAGGATTTAATGTTAATGCACCTGCTCTATTTATAAGTCTGGAAGGCATGGACATCATACAAACAAGAGACTGGCTTTTCTTTGAAGGTCTTTCCAAAACAAGGCAGGTTTTCAATAGGGTTTTTTTACATTACAAAATGTTCCAAATTCAGTGTAGCCATATGTGCTTAACAGTTTGTTCTCCAATTGTCTTCATAGTGGTTATTCATCTTTAGTTCTAGATCTAGGTGTTTCATCTCCTTTTTCAGAAATCAGCCAAGGCGGTACATAGTTGGATTTGAGGGACTAGGTACAGAGAGGCTACTGATCAGCCACATGTGGGCAGAGAAGGGTAGGAAGTGAAGAGATAAGAGTGAGTATTGGCCAGGGCTAAATGCCACTCTTCCACCCAGTAATCAGACTGTGCATATGTTGCTTCTGATTCCGCCCCACCAATTCTAAAGCAAACTTTTATCCTATATTAACTGACAAATGACACATAATGAAAACTAGCCATTATGCTGGCTTGAGATGAGCAGTATTACAAGTTTGTTTTGTTTGTTTTTTTTGTTCACCATTACAACCCAAAATACTCAAACATTTTTGCTTAGCACTTGTATCTTTATGGGTGCATTTTGATTATGTCCACAGCAAGCCTGCACAGATTCCACCCGTAATACCAATCACTCATCACCTGTTACCATTGGGCTCACATATAAACTAATTTAGCCAGTTTATTTTCCAAAAAAGACAATATTATTACTTTTATTTTCTTATAAAGAAATAGTTGCCAACTGAGCAAGCATAGTTCATAAAGTTTGAATATCAGGACAGTGCTGTACAATATTTCTATAAATAACCAAATGGCGACTGTCATGGATATTTTTGAAATCAGTCTCTCTTTCAACTGAGTGTATCAACAAATAAGGGCACTAAGTCATTGTTTTCAACACTAAGCCCCAGTAACGGGAATAAAACAAATAAAGGGTGTACTGCCTAATCCATACAAAGCCAGCTATTATTTAGGAGGTGATACTCTAAACTATTTTTTAATAGTCAGTTGACTGATGCACTGAAAGGTAGATCTCCAGTTAGAAACAAGGAAACAAGCATAGTCATGTCTGAAAAAAAACTAAAACTAAAGAACATCCACTGCAATGGTCTACACAGCTTGTGTCATCTGGATGTACCAAGATCAATATCCTTACATATCTATTTGTTTTGCTCGTAACACAGGGTTAAAATTGCTTGAGTCTGACTGTTTCATACACATACAGCTGACCCCAAAACTGACCCAACCAGGTAAATCTGCTAATGGTAACTAGCAGGAGCTATAATATTCTCTTGCTGAACAAGTGACAAAAAAAATCCCACCATACAGCCAGCCAAATAAAAAAACATATATTTAGATATAGGGGGGACCAGAAATTGTGCCCTGCATACCGGAAAAGGGAATTAATTTCATCCACATGTACACATTTGACAACAGACGTCCGGAGAGTGTATTTTACACATCAACATGTCCTAGGATTGACACCATCCAACACAGTTAAACTACAAATGTCCATATCAAGAGCAATAATATTTATAAGTAGATGTAGCTGTAGCTATAGGTAGTCAGAACTTGGTCTGGATAAGGATATAATTCTAATTTTGTATTCAGCAACTTTCCCCAATACTGAATTAGAATTAGGATTGTACTTGTGCAACACTACAAAACGTTCTCCGTCTCTTTATTTTAAAAAGTGAAGACAAGGGCAATGTTTACAAATGTTATCTCTGTAATCTGATCACGTGTATAGAAGTGCCGTAAATTAGCTATATTATCCCATTTTGACCTCACCACATGTTTTATTGCTGTCATTGAATAAACAAAACAGAAATGCTAGAAAAAGTACTTTGGATAAGTAATATTAATTCTACATGGAGATCTTGATTTGTATACTTTTATCTTCTTCACATATTTCCATCTATATACTAAAGAGGCTGACCGGTTTCACAATAGGCCACCGAGCCTTACCATTTTTGCTATGTTATATTGTTTCCTTAAAATCTAAGGTAAAATAAAAAATAAATATACACCAGGAAAAAACTGCAAATAAAAAGCATATAAAAAAGATCCAAAAGGCCTTCCTCACATACAGCCCAATGTACCCAAATAACAAAACAAATAGGATACCTGCACATCAGTAAGCTACAAACATACAATATCAAAGGTAAGAGACCCTGTAGTGGTAATAATCAGAGTATATAGACAACCAAACTCTTACTGCAAACAAGCAGCTAAAAATGCATTGACCTATGATGTAGACTCCAACTTTTCAGTGTGGACACCTTTAGTAACCGTTTGCAAGTAGCCACCTGCAGCTGTCGAAATAAGTTGTTTACTTGCCATACTTATGGATGTCGGGTCAAATGCTGTAATAAAAACCTTCATGCAGAGCCGTACAATGGGGATTATGTTTAAGATGATGTATAATGGCAGCTGGCTAACGTTTTGCCTGTGATGTTATTTCATGGCTTGTAAAATCTATTCATTTATAAACCCAGTGGCAAACTTTGTAATAAGAGTTTTACTACACGTCAACTGTCATCCAATCCTGTAGCCAATACTGAACATTATCTGTGCTGTCTAGAATTTATGCAGTTGTTGGCAGGTTAACTTGACAAACGTTCTAGCGTGTGCATGAGCGTTACAGAAGGATTACCATGCTGGATACTGGACCAGAGATTATCATCAGCTGCATTTGTTAATTAGTTTATATACTGATGAATATTTCTGAAACTGACTGATTGAAAGCCTCAAGTTTATTAATAGAATAATATATTCTGTTAGATAATACATTTGGCATTGCTTCCTTTGCAACTTCAAAAATATGTATTGGACCAATTACATAGAATTTAAACATAACACAGTGACTATCTAGCACTTGTGTGGGATTGGTAAATAAAAAATACATATCTAACCAAAATCCAAACTATGATGAAAAAAAAATCTGAATTTGTCCTCTGAAATGTATGTAGCGCAATATCATTATTTTGCAAAACAGTATTTTAAAGAACAGTGAACATTAAAGCAGAGCTATCACATCTGAGATAAAATTGAATTCACCCAAAAATTATAATTTACCTGTTTTGACCTGGTATTTAAAGTTTTGTTTTTAGGTTATTTTCGTTTTATATTTTCCAGTTAAGACATACATCAAAAGCATAATCAGGGTATTCATAGGAAACTTTTATCCATTTCTGATGGTGAAGAATTGAATGGAATCCAATTGTCAACTCAAATAGGAATTTGTAACATTGTTTTAGCAGATATAGACCAGGCATTGACTGATCATGATCTTCTAGCAAGAGATGATTGATGCCTACACAATTTCTTTATATTACAATCATCTTAGGGCAAAGATATTTAT
>VKOC01000005.1:22519556-22585823 GCA_009364415.1 Spea multiplicata | reverse complement strand
GATTTCGTTTATGAATCTACACTGACTGGCTTTGTCCTTGGCACTGTTTAATTACCTTCACTGCCGTCTTTCGTTGGGACTGTATGTTTTATTATTGGTTGCACATTAAAACACCTCGCTTACCAAATCTGCGCTACGCTCTGTCCCTGTTTCTGACATAACAACCAGATCATATCATGGAGCCTGCAGAGATGGTAGGAGTTTTGTCTACCCTCACCCAACAAGTAACCCTCTTGTCCCAGACGGTGCAGGATCTGCAGCATGGCTATGCTGAATTAAAGGAGAAATTACATCAAGCCCCGGAACCTGTATATCCGGAACCTAAAGTCCCGTTACCTGACTTTTTCACAGGAGATCGCCTCCAGTTCAGGAGTTTTATTAACTCATGTCGTCTGCTTTTTTCTCTGAAGCCCAGGACCTATGCTACAGAGTATGTAAAGGTCCGCACTGTGATTGCTCTGCTCAGAGGGGAACCTATGTCTTGGGCCCACAATCTGTTAGAGACCAACAATCCGGCACTTACTGACTTGTCCTCTTTTCTGGCTGCTTTTGCAACACTTTATGAGGACCCCCAACGAGCTTCCACAGCTGTATCAGCAATCTGGGCACTAAAGCAGCGCAAACGTGATGTGGAAGAATACACTGCAGAGTTTCGACGCTGGGCAGGAGAGACTGGCTGGAATGACCCTGCACTGAAATTCCATTACCGCCAAGGACTTTCCACTCAGCTTAAAGATGAGCTCGCTAGAGTGGGTATACCAGATCAGCTAGAAGACTTAATACGTCTATCGATTCAAATAGACAGGCGTTTGCGTGAACGCCGCAAGGAGGCTATAAATCCCTGTGCTCCGGACTTCGCATCACCTGTCACTTCCACTCGTTTTGACACGAACCCCGAACCCATGGAAATTGGGGCAATAAGTGCTACCCGTTCCTTGGAGGAAAAGACCAAGAGGAGGATACATAACCTGTGCTTTTATTGTGGCAAAAGTGGGCATTATATCACGCTCTGCCCAATACGCCCTCCTCAACCTAAATTCGGTTTCATGGGGACTATGTTTAGCCACTCAGCTGGGTCCACCGGTCAGTCCACGAAGCATCACTGTTGTTGTAGCAACCATCAGCATCCAGCTGTAGCTAAGAGACCCGTGACTCGGTCTATTGGCATCCTCACTGACCTGGCTCGCCATGACCTTGCTACAGATACTACCAGCGACAGGTCTTTGCATCCATTTTGCCAACCAGTTACACCAGATGAGTCATGCCGTGATCAACAGGTGTCATCTTCCCTGCGGGTCACTAATTCTTCTGTTCACTGCTCTGACGCCACAAGCCTGTCCCCTGACAGCATACGTGCATATGATGGAACCATAGTGCGGAGGGAAGATGTTGAGGCCTTTGAACAAGCACAGAGAGCCAGAAATGCTCCCCCACCAACGACAGCAAAATCCCCGAAGGCTAGAGATATCCCAGGAATTGCAGTCCTCGCTTCTACAACTCTTTGCAATGGGCAAACCACTCCATTGCTTCAAGAACCCGAAAACTCTGATTCTTACTCTGATCTGGATTCCAATACCGACCTGGATTCTTTGTCTGATGACATGGCGATTGTTCGCGCCCGGAGTTCGCTCCTTGTGGGGGGGCTCTGTCAGGCATCACCTAGAGTCCCACAGACCGCAAGGCGTGGCCGCCCCTTTAAGAGGCCCAGCTGGACTTAAAATCACTATCATCACCTAGTTCTGTTCTGAACCCCTCCTCTCTCACCTGGCCTCATCATCAGGCTTTAAAAGATCAACCTCACCTCCAGCCCAGGATCTGGTTGTTGTTTTTGCTTCCTGGATGCGCTGTGAGTATTTGCCTGATTTCCTGGACTTTGACCTCTGCTCTGATACCTCGTTTCTGAACCTACACTGCCCGCCTGTGACCTTGGAACTGCTTTTGACTGCGCTATTTGCCTTTGCCCTTTGTACTGGAACTGTGACCTCGTTTATGAACCTATGCTGCCTGCCTTTGACCTTGGAACTGCTTTTGACTACGCTACTTGCCTTTGCCCTTTGTACTGGAACTGTGATTTCGTTTATGAATCTACACTGACTGGCTTTGTCCTTGGCACTGTTTAATTACCTTCACTGCCGTCTTTCGTTGGGACTGTATGTTTTATTATTGGTTGCACATTAAAACACCTCGCTTACCAAATCTGCGCTACGCTCCGTCCCTGTTTCTGACACCTGTCTAGGTTGTTTCCCCATTTTCTCCCATCTTACTCTACACCACTAGATATCTCCAACACGTCATTAATATCTTGTGTTCCACCTGTACATCTTACCATCTTTACCACTTGAATCATTTTGTCTCGGTGAGTTTGATTTTACCAATCTCCATAGCGAGTCATTTTATTACAATAAAAATAATAAAATGTTTTGTTTCAAGTTAATATCAAAAAAACAAAAGCTGTTCAGAACACACACACACACAGACAGTAATATACATATAGTCATGGTATATAAGAAGGGCCAGTCATGTCACTCACTCTCAAATAGGTCTAGACAGTAAAAGGGTATAATCTAAATAAAATTAAAAAAAATGAAATAAATTACGACTTTATGCAAAAGCCTTTATTGCGCTTGATTCTGTTGCAGAAGCTATCCATTGTGTGAATGTTGTGATTCATGTTCCTCGTGTCTGTCTTCCAAATAATTAAGTAACTGAAGAGGCTGTCAATTAAACAGTGATACTAATCAAGGCCTAACAGCTTCTTTAAGAAAACACGGTGCTATAACATATTTCATAACATTGTCGGCATTGGCTCCATTCAGTCCAATATTCACGCAATTGAGTGCTCCAGATGTTTATATGTTATCCAGGCAACATTTGTACTGCAGATGACCCTTTCTGTAGAAATGGTGTGGACAAAGAGTGTTTACAAAAAAGAGCCCATCTATTGTGCTACCAAGGCTTACTTCAGCAAGGAATGACTATTTCCATCATTAATTAACACCAGCATCTTTAATGAGAAGATTGTCAAGGACAGTTAAGGGAATTACTAAAAGTGTCCTTGGTTACTTGAATGTACCATTGCTAAATTTACCTTACTTTCAGTAAGTGTGACATAAATGTCAGTTTCTTTGAAGTGTGCAGACAACCATTGCTTCAAGAGATGGCATTATATATTCCTTAATAAAAAAAGAAAGCATCTGCCATCTGCTACAGTAAAAATAACAAAATAAAATGCAAAATATATGTGAATTTTATTTCTCATAAAATTAAACTGTTTTAACGTTTCTGTTTTTTAAAGCTTCTATTCCATTTGATTTATATTATTCTTTTCTTTTTTTTTTAAATAGCTCCATTATCTTTCGTAGCACACTGGGTAAACGGAACATAACTAAGTAGGGTATATAACATAACATAAGAGCTTACACTCTAGATTAATTTTATATATTATAATTATATCAGTACAACAGAGACAAAGAACAAAAAATCTATTCTGTCTATTCACTAAACTGTAAAAATGTGGGTTTACAACATCAAATTTGCAATTGTTGGGCAAGAGGCCAACTCACATTTAAATGAAAGACAACTTTCATTAGTACTTGTATGAAAGGGGGGGTTAAAAGGAGGAAATTTACAGATACGTTAATCTGCAAGCTTCAAATGGGAGTTGGAGCTTTGTGAGCTACAATGTGACTTGGGAGTCATCTACCCATGTGTAAACATAATAAATGTAATAAATAAATACATATTTAATGTTCTCCCACCCTGCATTTAGTGGGGGTAGTTAAGTAAACCTGTGGATGTATGTTAACCCTATACACTTCAGAGATGTGAAACAGCATAAAATTACAATATTAGAGACATGGACCACAAGCCATTCCTTCCCCACCCCACCCCATCATGATCACAGTGGAACGGGGGGGTTAAAAACAAAAATGAATACCAAAGTTTTTCCCCCACAGACGGGTCCTTTGTGAAGAATTTTGGAAAGACAACAGGGTAAACTTCTTCCTCCCCAAAATCCATTCAAGTACTGCTTGGGTACCCCTTGGCACTCAAAAGGTGAAAAGAGCATCACTTTTTCAGGACTGATCCAGTCTTTAAATCTTTAAAGTGTAGGTTATGATTTAGGATTATAACATTATATAAATTTATTAAGACAGTAGTTCGTATTTATCGCAGGCGTTCAGACAAAAATTGCAAGTGAGAATGAAAAAAGTATGATAAAGAGTGAGTTTCTTTTTAATGATTATTATACACATGAATAGGAGACAATTTGCACCCTTGAATGTGTATGCCGATATGTCTGACAAGGCTTTCTGTACCATGTCAAGCCTACTTGGCCTCTGTTTTGAGACACTTTTAGAGATGGTGTGTATAATACATGGACTGTATATACATTTCTCTGTAGATCATACCTAATTTTGGGGGCTTATCACAGTTCTTCATGTATACAATGATTTGCTCCTTTTATTGTGTTGCAACAACTTTTTCATTGCACGTTTTAGCTTCCCTACTGACTACAAGTGAACATATATTACTGTGCCAAAAAATGTAGTGCGATTTCTCAGTTATTTGCCACCAATGAGAGAAATGCCTTCAATGTTTGTCACAGGAGTGCACACACACTATTACACTGACCTTCTGCTCTCGGGAAGTTAACAGGCATGCACTTGTGGAATTCAATGCCTTGCCTATAGCAATAGTTCATGAAGTGATAAACACGCTCTTCTATTACTAGCTAATAATGTCCATATACTGTGAAAAAGAGTGTCCAAAACCAATGGGAAATGAAGAGGATTGTTAAAAGTTTTTTTGTAGGAAATGAAACGAAAGGATGTTTGCAGTTAACTTACAGGTAACAATTTTTGGGGGAAATAAAAATTGTTTGATCTTTGTCCATAACGTGACTTAAATACTGTAGTTATACTGTGAGTTTTTTACGGATATCACATCCAATTTCACAATTAAACAGGCTTTAGGAGTTCTCTGGTTCAAAGTCACAAGGCTACAATTTGTGGCTTACAAGTTGAGCTCTGGCCACACAATTATACTAACATGCAAAACATACGGTCATAAAATATGGACAATTATAAATGGCTGCAATTTATAGAAAAGTCACTTGATGTCATTGTTTACTTAATTCATCTATGATCTTCACTATTTATGATGGAAACCTTGACATATTCTTGAAACCGACCCATGGTGGTTGTGATTACCCTATATGTTAGTCTTACACCCAGGGAAGCAGCAAATCTAAGGGACTATTTGATTCACAGTCACTATATTTCTAAATCCACAGCTTTGTGGTTAACCCCTGTTGATGGAATATATCTCTGTAGCCAATGTACGTCGTGTAATTACATTACACCAGAATTTATTTTTTTACTAGCAACAATATTAAACAATAATTTCCAAAATGTGAAACTTTATTAATTGTAGTTCAACTAATTTTGAAAATCTGAATAATTGGGATTGTGGAGCACAATATACTGGTAAAATGATACGACTATTTCGGAGATGTATCTTGGAACATAAAAATTAACTCCATTACCCTGTACAAACCAGCATCTCATGTAAAAATATATCATAATTCCAAGATGGAATGGCTTAAATTTATGGCTTTAGAAAAAGTAAGTTACATCTTGAATTCTTGTTTATTATTGAGGTAGACACCTTGGCACCTAGGGGGTTAAATTGAGAATTCAATTACATGTCCTTTCTTAGGGAATAATAACTCACGTGGAGTTAAATAAATAGCAAAAGGGTAATGTGCAATGGGAAATTTAGATTAATTGATCATCTGTAAAGTAATAAAGTGATTTCGACTTGTGATTTCACATTTGGATTATTGAGAAATTAAGATCATGATAAATATGTGCATGTGATTGATTCACCCTGATGAATACACCTGATCAATGTACATTATAATAATGGTAGACTCTCAAACTGCAGTTTGCTAAATATTACACATTATGATATATAAAACAATTTGTATATGATATAGAGATGATACAGCACTATATATGGACTATTTAATGTATTACTAAAAATATTGTATATTTGATTTACTAATTATGATAAAAATATACTTGATCACTTCATACTAAAAACTATAGAAGGTTCTATAATTATATATATATATATATATATATATATATATATATATCATGCATCAAAAATATATAAAATAGATTTATTATCCATTTGCATATAGGTTATTTAGTCTTAATTCGTCAGCATAAGATAATATTGTTTATACATGTTTTTATATCAGTATTTTCAGTAGATATGAGTATTTTTGACTGCAACGAATATGAGTGGATACATAAGATATTAAGGTTGTTACAAAAGATCATCGTGTTTTTAACAAAGAGTGAACAGCATAGACTGTTTCCTATCCACCAATTTATAGGTCATTACAATGGTTTAAATATTTTTCCGTGAAGCAGCAAAGCTGCAATCTATGCTGGCAAAACACGCGTCTGGTGGGCTTAAGTCTCCTGCAGTTACCCGTTTCGATTGTCTATTTTCGTTTAGATGAATAGAGTTTATATTAGAGCCCTCCTCACCTGTTGTTTCCGTAAGTCTCATTTATTTTATCTGTACTTGTTATTTCCATTGTACAGCGCTGCAGAATATGATAAAGCTATATAAATAATAAGTAATAATCATAATAAGTAGGCAGGATACTTAAGAGTTATGACTTTGTGATTCTCCAGGATAGGTTCCTTGCATTAAGGGACCTTGCTAGGGGAGTCTCTAACATATAAAGCTATATAGCATTACACTAGATCTTTTATTTTTATTTAATGTGCCTAACCTTATATATAGTTCTTTATAAACACTTTCTGTGTAGGGAATGACATGGCTACATAATTTAATTTTTTGTGAATAAATGTTTTACATAGAGGTTACACACATAAAGTATCTAATTTTAGTTTGGATCTTTTGAGGCTTACCCCCTGATATCTCTTTATATTGGGCAAAGGTATATTTATACCTTACTGATGTCGATTGAAGGCTTTGCCTGACACCTTGTGGATAATTCATACAACTGCATTATGCATTTTCTGAAAAAAATGAACTACAAGTAGCAACAATAGTTGGAGCAGGGCTTGGTGGTGATGTCAGTGCTAGAGATGAACTGTCAGCCTGTGTTGATGATCAAGGAGATTGACTGGGTGCTGCAGGGCTATTATAAAAGTAGGTGTCTAAGGAGGTTTGAAATATAGTTATCTTCTCTTCCCCGTAGATTTCTTTGTAACAGGAATAAGCCCCTAAAATGATAATGTTGACTTTGGAACTTTTTTCTAAGTACCTATCATGCTTTTCAAAAAGAGCCATGGTGCTATCAAGATGACAGTAAGCTTCCAAAATAATCTTTGAAGTAAGGCCTTTGCAGGCTGTTTGATGATCTCCACCTTATCCTGTGCATCTTCATCTTCTTTATCTTTACAAGTTCCAGGATATCTGTAACTTGTTGGTTATTTTTAATATGCATGACTGCTGACAAAAACGAAGTGTGTTTTAAGTGGTGATATGCAAGCGCGACATTGTAAAGTGCAATTGCTTGTATCGTGAGTTCCGAAAGACTTAAAAAAGTGTCCCTTTTTCACATTTTAAAATGTTAGGAGGTATGGTCATGGGAGATCAAAGGATCTTCTCAATCAACCCATATTCCCCATTGCCCGTAAATGTAGCACAGTAGTAGCCGCTTGTGACGGTGCCTGAAAATCAGGACTGTATCACGAAACCCAGGATTGTTTGGAGGTATGGTAGTTCCCAACATTGATCTCAGTGTTATGTACACTGCACCTACAAATGCTTGAATGCTTGAAATTAATCATGTAATTATAGTCGTATATTTCTATGTAAAAAAATGTTTGCCCTTGCTATAATATATATAATATATATTTTAATTGCAGACGTAGGGTTTGGTAAGATATGTATAAGTAAAAATATGCTGCTGTTTTTTAGATTAAAAATAACATCAGGTAGAGGTAAGCTAATGGGCAGAAATACTGAAAGAAAGAAGGTAAGACACATTTCCCCATGGTATACACATAAGGCTTATTTTTTTTATACATATATGTTGCCTCTGTTCATCTGAGGACACAGTTACATGGATTTTTATGGTACTGTAAGATGTACGAATTGAAAAAACTGGAGAAAAAAAACACCACGTAAGATTTCAAATTGTTCCAAGTTGGGTCCTGATCTTTTAACTCCACAATAGTTAGAACAGGTAGAATTAATTAACCCTAATTACTTTACTACTTGAATATATTGTTAATTTACTATAATTTATAATCTACCACAAAATCAATAAAATTTATATTGATAATATATTTGTAGTATTTTAGCAGTACATTCTGTAATCGAATATATATTTATACAACTAATATTAATATGTACTTATAAGACTTATAGGACTATTACTGTATAAATGAGAGGAGGAGCTCATTAACACCCGAGGATGCTCATTGTGTATATAATGAGCAGTATATTTCTGCTCTAATTGTGATAGGTCTAATAGTGGTATGAGAGTCCCATTAAACCTACAGTGTACACTATTGTGTTCTTCCTTTTTCTTCCAACTGTTGTGGAGTTTAAAAAAAATAGAACAATTTGGAGTCTTATGTGTAGAAGATCAAGCTTTTTCCAAAACCCTTATATAAGTATTTTATTATATTGCTACTGCTGATAACATAAGGTAGCACAGAAAGGTAATGTTTTAAAATAGATTATAATTTTAAGTTGATTTTTCCTCTATTTGTTCTGACTTTTTGGGATTATCCCATGTGAAGGTGATTGGCAAATCCTTCATTTTTTCATGAAATAGCTTGTCGAACCTCTCACTCTGTGCTACGGTCATATGATTTTTCCAGTCTCCAATAGTACCTGTAGAACAGACAAAGTGGGAGTTATACTGCAGTGTGATAATGGAAGCTGATCAAACTGATGTATACAGTAACATATATATTTTTTTCTGTAAACCTCGTCTCAGGCTTTTTCAAAAGAAAATTGGAGCACTAGTGTATTTGGCACCTTGGGTGGATTTTGTATGTGACCCTCCCAAAAAAATAATCTGCCCCTGATGCAGCCTGCCTGCGCCCCCTCTGCACATTTAGCAACCTGCCTGTGCAACCTCTACCCCATAAGCAACCTGCCTGTAGCACCTCTGCTCCTTTAGCAGTCTGCCACTTTTGCCCCTTTAACAGCCTATCTGTGCCACCTCTGTCCCTGAAACAGCCTGCTTGTGCCACCTCTGCCCATGATGCAGCCTTCTTGTGCCACCTCTACCCTTGAAACCCTGCCTGTGCTACCTCCGTCTCTTAGTAACTTGCCTGTGCCCCATCTGCACCTTAAGCAGCCTGCCAGTGCCACCTCTGCCCTCCCCTTAACAGACTGCCTGTCTCATTTCTGCCCCTAAACACCCCCTTACCCATTAACTCTCCTGCACCCTTTTACCTCTCTTGCAGACTTTACTGGTCCAGAGGCCGGCCGAGCATCACTGGGGCCATGCAGACGTGTATGTGGCTCGACGGCCTCTGGACGGCTTTAGATATGCTACTGGCAGCACCTAAATGAGATGGGTAAGATTATGGCTCGATATACAAGGCAAGTTGTTGGAAATGTATGAGGACTGATTGGGTCCCTCAACATTTCATGTTCAATACCTGGTTTTTACCAAGGATGAGCGAAAAACATTTATATGCCCAAGTGAACATATTCTAGATACCAGTTTCCCTTTCTTTAACAGATGTTATCCAAGCCTGGACATGCGGATCACCAAGCTTTATTCCTTAAAATTACATTTGTGATTGCTTTGTGTTCATTGCCTTTTACCTTTACGCATAAATTCTCCCTTGTTTTTGTCAAATACATCTTCTGGTAGGTCCTCTTTATTAGCTCTTGAATCCTTTTTCATCTCTTTAAAAGTTGCCTTTTTTACTACAATATCCAGGGAATCCTCATCCAGCTCCTTTCCTAGAAATGTGCACATTCTTTTGACAACAGAGCGAAGATCCTGAAAATTCAGTAGTTGTTAGAGACATTAACAATCAAGTAAAGGTAAATCATTAAGTTCGGAAGAACGCTAATGCAGTCCCATCTTTGTATCCAAACAGCCTGGGGGCCCTGGCCTTGGAAGGGGTTTTGTTTTTGGGGAGGTGGGTACAAGGGGTCAGCTCAAGCATGCAGATTTTTTGGAGTAGCTATATTAACTTTAGTGGCAGACATTCTGGTATCGACAAGGAACCACCGAGAAGCTCAGTATTCAGTGATTGGCGGGAGTAAGCCGACTTAAGTAGGTATATCCAGCCAGGATACCTAGAGCGGCTAAACTCCCACACTTCTTTACCTCAACTGCAGATCTCTCTGTGGCCACACGGGCCGGAAGCTTACCTCTGTGTTGCTCGCGCAGTGTGCGAAAACATCTTTTTTTACCCCTAGGAGAAGCAGGATCACAGCAAGGGCCCTGCTGTGTTCCTGTTTCACCTGGGCACTAGAAGAGAGGTTGCTCGCATAATGTGCAACCCACACAGAGGTAAGAAAAGTGCCCGTGTAGAAGTGGTTGTTGTGGGCTCAAAGACAAGCTGCTATGGGGCCCCAGGAATGACATGGTCCAGTGCAGCTGCCCCTTTTGCCCCACATTAAAGACGGCCCTGCAGGTTTACAGAGTATGTGAGGTTGTAATGGAAGAAAAACGAGAGAGAAGAAGGGAGCAAGAAGTCAGAAAGAAATGGAGAAAAAAAAGAAAGTGTAAAAAAAAAATAAGAAAGAGGAAAGAGAAAAAAGAAATGGAGAAAAAGGAAGGGAGATGAAGAAGAAACAATTAAAATGTGACAGAGAGATTAAAAAACTGAATTAAATACAGTACGTTTCATAATTTCAGACCCGATTTGTGCCTTAGTCATGAAGAAAATAAAAGCAAAGCTTAATGAACATAAATTGATGTTTTTAATAATAGTTCATTTTTTTAAAATGCATTTTTGTGTCATTTAATTTTAAAATGAAATACACAATATTGTTTATTGCTATTTAATAAATATTACATAAATTATCATTAAATTACATTTGTTTTATAGTTCCTTCCCCCTCCTCCATCACAACTCTAACTCTCCTCAGCTCCGTCGCTGCCCACAATTTTGCAACCCTTCCCTCCGCCCGTTGCTCTTTGGGGGATAGGTTGGATAAAGAAGAGACAAGAAAAAGAAAGGGGAAAAATAGAAATAAAGAACGAAAGAAAGAGAGTGAGAGAGAACTACAAAAGATTGTTTGGTAATTAAACATGAAAAAAGTTAAGCAATTAGGGTTAAAATTTCACAAAAAGCTGAATTTTTAATTACCCCTATAATGGGGATTAATATGATAAAGAGTGACATTAGTGTTTTGTTTATGGATGTAAGCAGCCAATGTAGAATGTATAAGTATATAATTTACTTTACCATGATCATGTCTTCATACTTTATATGCAGGATATTGAAGTCATCATTGTGGGTGTACCATCCTTGAACATGATCAAACCATGTACCAGCAAAAACTGTTAAGTACAAATTAAAAATTACATTTATAAAACATATATAAAATACTACACTTGGCACCTAAAAATCCCAAGGCAGAATATAACATTCTGGCTCTGTTCTCTCGGTGACAACAGAAGAGAGGGATTTAGGATTAATTATTTAATTAAAATGCAATAAAGTGGTGGAAAATACTAGCAGTGTGCTTGGTTATATAGCTAGAGGCATTAGTAGGAAGTAGAAGGATGGAGGCGGTTATGCCACTATGGAGATCTATAGTCACACACCTCTTTTAAGATGATTCATTAAGCAATGTGATCACAGTCAATTCTGCTTTAAAAAGTTGCCTACAGTTGAAGTTGCCGTTAACTTCTTTAAATATTTAATCAATTACATTTTATATAGCCAAATGCTCCTTGAACCATAGCTACAAAAATGGTACATAATGAGGTTATTTTTTTTCAAACTTTTAGAGAAGAAAAAACTTACCATCTCCATCCGAAAATCTTTGCATCAGCGTCTCAAAGTCTGGTGCTTTATTCATATTGATAATAATATTTTGAAAATAGTACAAAGATGTCATCACATCCTTTGGGTTTCTCACGACATATATAACCTAAAAAAAACACTAACTCTGAATGATCCTAAGAACTAACAGGTAAAATAAGAACTCACATAAACATGCAAATTATATTACTAAACGCTTTGTGAAATTGGACACACATCCATCTATACAGACAGGAAAACATAGTGTAACGCTGGTGCCATGTTATAAGAGCAGGGTCATCTTTAACACGGGGTAAAGGGGCAGCTGCTGCAGTTCCAGTCATTCCTGGGGGCTGAAAACAGCTGCCTTTAGAGCCCAGGGGCTGGCATAGGGTCACATAACATGAAGGAATGAGAATGCATTTATAAGTGTGTTTGTGTGTGTAAGGTAAGAGATGATGGGGGAGGGAGTATGTATGAATAAATGTATATATGTATGTGTTTTAGAGTGTTTGTATAAGTGGGTTTGTGTGTGAGCATGCACTTGCAAGTGTGTGTGTGAACATGGATATGTGTGTGCAAGCACGAATGTGTATATTAACATGAATTTGTATATCAGCATGTAGGGAGAGAAGGGAGAGAAAGGGAAAACGGGATAAAGAGGTAAAGAGAAAAATAAGGAGTGATAAACAGAAAGAGGGCAAAGTAGAGAGATAAAAGAGAGAGGAAAGAGAGATAAAGAGAAAGTGTGGGAAGAGAACCAAGAGATGTACAAAGTAAAGGGTGAGATAAAAAAAATGGAAGATATAGAAAGGGGTGATATATGGACTTTGAGGGTGATGACGGGGGGGCCATGGGGTAATCCCCACAGGTCCCCAGAACACCTAAGGCACTGATCGCAACTCGCACGTCTGTTTCGGGTCACTCCCCTGACCCTTGCTAATCATTTACTAATCGATGGACAAAGTATGGTGCTCATTCCCTGCCCTGCAGCAAGTACTTTTGTTGTGTTTTTTTCATGGTGTTGGAGTGGAGGGCGTGATTGCATGATGGAGGAGAGGCAAGCAAATGCTTGCCCAGGGTCGAGTGAATATTAAAGAGACCCTGTATTTAGTATGGCTTTTGATTTGATTTGAAGATGTTAGTACTCTAATCCAATAAAAAGGTATAGTATGAAAAAAACTCAAAACTTCGAAAAAAAACACACACATCGTTCCCAGTTTGGCTTAGTACTTTAGTATTGTATTTATTATAAAGTGTAAACCTCTAAAGCAAAGGGAAAAAAATCAGCATATATGAATGTATTTGTTAAATGGCCAAAACTCTCTTCTACACACTATACCAATTACTAGACTTGTGCATTCATAGTTGGGCGAACCTGAAAACGTATACGAAGGGTGCGTTTTCATTGTTCAGCCCGAATACTGAAGAAACGAACGTGGTGGCGACGGCAAAACGTACACAAAGACACATGAAGAATCTTCGTGTTCGTCTTCGTTAATCTACTAATCTCCCTGGTCCCTTCCCCATCTAGCCTACCTTACAGGAGCGGAAGTCCATAGGTTCGCGCAAGGAGTTAAAGGTCCGTGCGAGCGACTCTATTGGTTGCCTGCAGGGGCCTCCTCTGGCCCTTGCTCGCGACCAATAGAGTCGCTTGTACAGACCTGACGGCGGAACTTGACCTGGGAAAACCATTGGTGTCCCCGCTCCAAGAGTTAAAGGGCTTTAACTCCTGGTGTAGGGAGACCCCCAGGCGAAGTTTCACAGTCAGGAGTTAAAAGTCTGTACGAGTGACTCATACACTATTGGTTGCTGGCAGGGAGCTTCTCCGTGAAATATGAGGATTTTTTTCCCCATGAACACAAAGACGAACACGAAGAGTTGGCCGGCGCCCAAGTCTACCAATTACCTATGATCTACATACTAGATGAGGTAAACTGGACTAGTTTTGGCTTGCTTTTCTCCTTCTACTTTTTATGCACCTTATGGCCAAGCTAGTTTGCCCAGATACAGGAAATACATTTGTTTAAGGTCAAAAAAGATGGATAAGCACAAAGTTATAACATTAAATAACAGGAATCATATTCATACATTGGCAAATAAAATTGCCATCAGCTTTTAGTTATTCTTAGGGTTGATATATTGGCTATTTCTCCAGGACACATCTTATATTTTTATGTTGCTGATCAACCTTTATAAATTACTTTTATTGCATTAGGGGATTGAATAATATTTATAGGCGTTGGTCGGCAAACATGGTCAATATGGTAACCCTAGGTTTAAAGCAGTTACAAAGCATGGTTTACATACCTTTCCTTTTTTCTTTCTCAGTTCCTGTGGAACTAATGAATAAGATAAGTGTGTTGCAAGGAGGCGAGGTGATGGACAGGAATCCAAATCTAGATTTTTAAAATTGAACTCAATTGATGGTACTCTATCTTCAGTGTCGATATTTTCTGTGCCGGTTCTATGCCCCTCACTGTATATTAAGTTTAAAATGTTCTTAGTCCAAATGGTACCTGTTAATATACATTAAAAAGTTCATAAAACATTGTCTAAAATCCAGACTAATGAAAAGAAGGGCAAACACTGAAATTTTAATTACACATACTAACTATTAAGTACCACATACTAACTATTCAACCTCTTTTACATTTATAGCAAATTTAACTCTCAATTTCCTCTCTATAAATGTTGTTTTCAACATATCTAAGTGGACCGAAACAATAATAGATATTTGTCAGCAATGCTACGAAATATTTAAAAAAATTAACAGGTCCATTAGGAAGTATCACTATTCACTTTTGCAATGAGGACACTAAAACTAATTATTATGTTGATTTGAAATGCATTGCCAGGCAGCTTTATGTTGTTTGTGTGTTAGGGCTATGAGAGACTTTACCCTACAGTTTCTAATCTGAATTAAACTTAATACCACATGCTGAGCCTTTCAAAAATAATAAAAATGCTCTTTGACCTTTAGACCTACCCAACTCTGCTCAGTCCTAGTCTTTATCTGTTTATTTATTTCTAAATTAACAAAGTGATCAAATGACTGTTATATTTTGGTGGAAAATAATACATGTATTTGTATCACAAAATTCATTACATTTCCTAAAAACAAAAAAATTTTATCATGAAGAATTCTAGAATTATTTTTTTGTGTGTTTTTTGTGATTAGGAAGACTATATAATTTATTTACAAAAAAAAAGAAAAGGTCAAAGCGCAATCCTCAGTGGAAAAACAAATAGAATAAGCTCCTCCTTTACTGTATCAAAAGATCATATGACATGTATAATTTTGTAAGAAATGCGGTAACTCACCTGACTTGGGGTATGTGACCAGAAACACATCATCATCCCTAATTTTAAACTCCTGCAATGAGTCAATGTATTCTTTTTTATGGATTTGAAGAAAACAAAATCCTTTATATCTGTACAGATTTGGGTCATGTTCCACTGGAATAACTACGTCCATGTCCAAACGCGGTATTTTATCTGTAAAACAACAATTATGCTCGCTACAAAAAAAAAGTAGTCCTTATGTGTTTCTATATTATGTAGATGTTAGGTGGCAGTTTATTCACACATTCATACATTCATACATACATGTGTACACACAAATTTCATTATGAAAGAAGGGTTGTAACAGGTTAAGTAAAGAGACAGAGCTTTGGTTACCTTTTTATCTAAGCAGGCTTTGCGAAGTACGGGCAGGCTGATCCCTGGTCACACAAAACATTGGAAAGTGAGAGCCTTGCTTTGAGAATTAACCTTGTGTATTGGAGAATTAGTGAATAGGGCTTTTTGTGTCATAACACACACACACTGTTAAATGGAAACGAAAAATCATTTTCTATTGGTTTTAAAGTTCCAGGGGATGTTTATTCAGGTTAGGTACAAGGTCCAAGATATAATAAATCAAAATGTTTAAAGGGTAGACTCATTTCAGAGCAACAATATGCTGTACAATGATACGCAACAAGTAAATAACAGTTCAATTACAATATATGAACAAAAAGTGAGTCCTATTTTGGTCTATGAGTGAAAATGATTTGCGTTAATTAAAATCAGTGTTAAGAAGTGAATGGTGGAGTCTTTTTTATATTGTGATAGGTGCAACTAATAAATACATTCAGGGCCAAGGGTATTTCATGTCCTAAAGACCATAGTTTATGTTTGCCATTTTTTTCCCTGTTTTTTTCAGCCATGATTCTGCTTTCATTTGATCCTTTTATATTGGGTGTTCTTTTTATACATATAACACAATATTTATTTTGACACTTAAAAAAGTGCTTAATACAGTACACAACATAACACATGGTTTTTACAACGTTTTTCATTGTAACTAAAATACTGTGTATCTGCCTAACCACCTGATCTAAAACAACAAAATGAAAATAAAATTATAGAACTCAGCACTCGCCACTGACACGTTTATTCCACTGGGTGTCAACGTTTCCATTGCGTTATCATTTTATTTTTGGTTTTGTTGTTTTGGGTTAGGTGGATTCCTGCTCGGGCACCAAGAATATGAGTGCTGCCTAACACGATTATTGTTTCACATAATTTGTCAAGATGTTTGGGAATCTTAAGGCCCAAGTATATAAGGGCAAGGCACTCCCTCAAGACACCAAGCATATGGACTCCCAGTGGTGCCACCGTATCTTCAAAATAAAGGCCCTAAGGTTTTGAGATGTTGATATTAAACCTCACTACATGACACCATGTAGATGTTTGTGGCTTTAGAAACATAGAGTAGAATACTGTCTGCAAAAGCGGTTACCTCTATATCCTGCATCCTAATGTCCTCAAAATTTGGACAGGTAATCAAGACATATAGAGGTGAGAGGGAGCAACGCTCTCATACCTCTCTCCATCACTTCCCTTGAATCCAACCCATTAATGCTAATCCTTGTCACAGTATTAGTGTAAAGTTTCCTGAAAAATTTTAAGAATGAGGCTCAAAAATATTGAAACTTTAATGCCTTCTACAGATCAGGCCACCCAGAGAAATGTCTTTTCTGCATCAACACTAACCAGATCCCATCAACAAAGAGCCGCCTGCTGCCTAGCCAATACTGAGTGGATTGAGTGCAAGGTTTGGGGAAGTATCAACTGTAGTCTTTCTACCAATATCTTTGACAGTAACTTAATATCTTGATTCATCAATGTAATTGGTCTGTATGCCTAAAGAAAAGCAGAGTATCTGGGGATTAAAACTATTTTTTGTTTAGTAAGCAAGTATATGGCAGGATCCCCAGGAAAGCGTAATTGAAGAAATGTTCTAGTTATATGGGACTGAATGATTTTATAGAATTCCCTTGGATACACATCCAGGCCTGGCACCTTCCCTTTTTTTAAAACCCCTGATGCCCATTGTAACCGCCCCTTCCTGTATGGCCCTATTCAACAACTCCCTCTGTGAATTGATGAGTGCAGTTTGTTTATCTCGCTTGTAGGAGGGGGATGCTCTCTTCCTTATGTAATGCCTGGAAATAATTTTGGAAGGCTTTATATAGATCATTTAGTTCACTCAGTACATGTCCCTTGGATGAACAACTGAGACACATGGTATTTTATCACTTCCCCGCTCCCCATGGTAGCCAACAATGGCCCTGCCCTATTGCCCTAACAGTAAGATGCATATGTGTTTTATTTTAAGGAACACCAAAGCCATTACATCTATATTTATTAATGGATTACATAGCTCATTGCTACACTTAATATTATAATTTTATAGCAAGACATAATTCATAATTTGCATAACATCTTTACTCTACCATCAATAGCAGCAAAGAGACAAACATGAAAATCACAATATATAACCAACCAACCAACATAATACAGGGACTATAAAGCCTGAAGACAGCCACTCCTCCTCCTCTTTTTTGCTGATACCACAAACAGGTCAGATAAGCAATCCATTCAATTTTCTTATATTGATTGTTTCTATTATTGATTTTTGGTATTATCTTTATTTTGCTGATATTATTATTGCAATTGCATCACCTCTATTTGTTCCCTATTCTTCCCTATCTCTGCTCCCTGGAGAGACTCTGCTTTTAGGGCCCTCTCTTTAGGCCCTAAACCCTCTTCTTGTCTGTCTCCCACTTTATTTTCCCTTTTATTTTTGTCTCTCTGTAACAGGTTTTCCCTTACCTGTCTGTAGGGACGTGCTGCTTCTCTTGCTCTCTGCCCTCCTCCCTCGTGGTGCTGGCTCCCCATTAGGTTCCTGCTCTCTCTTATGCAATTGGGTTTTTACTTTCACTTTCTATTGTTGTTCCGTGTTTGCTTTTTTTGCAGTCGTTTCAGGCTGCTTTTCCCTTGCTTCTTACAGTTTCTGGGTGTTCTCTCTAGGCCTAATTCTTGTTTTAAGGAATCGTGTCTCTCTTTTTTCAGTTTTTTAGATTATGTATTTATTTTATTTAAACAATATATTACATTTTTTCTGACATGTGGTGATTGCTGGCACATTTTCTCACCTGGTCCTCTGTTTTAAAACTAAAAAGGACATATTGCTGTACAGGGTGATTCAGGGAGGCCTACCAGATGTGGGCCTCCCTTAAGATTGGTCGCTGTCCCCTTCTGGGTGATACTTTTACTACAGCTGGGACCTTACCATTACTACTAGCCTCTACTGCCACCTTGTGGTTTTATATACTGTGCCTGGTACATTTGTTGCTGATCTCTCACAGACCTCTGGTGCCTTCATTTGAAGTGCCATCTTCAAACGTTTTCTGCTCATACTCTCTCGCTGTGAATACCACCAAGAGTAGTGCTTAATTATGGCAGACGAGACCCACACGCCTTCAGCGGCAGATCTGTCATCATGGCTCTACGTAGCCAGGGCTCCTTGATTTGCACCTCCAACAAGCACTAGCATCACTTTCCCATCCCCTGTCTGCCTCCCAGGACTCTTCGGGGTGACACTTCCTATTCAGATATTGATCCAGAGGGCTCAGTGAGCAAACGCCCGCGTAAGGGCATTATGTTGGCACCTCTAAAGGGAAGCGACGTGCAATACGCACTGCCCCAGTGCTCAGTGGGGATATCCATGGTTCCTCATCTGGGGAAGACGAGGCTCCAGGCGCCTACAACGCACTCCTAGACGAGTGGTGAGGCGATTCTCCTGACTCTGACCTAGATTCAGACAATCCAGACCCCCTTACCTCTCGCAGGATGGGCGAGACGGCCTGAGGTACCCAGGCTACAGGTTACTATCTGATGATTCCATCCGGAGCTGCTACAATACCAGAGGATTCTGGTGCAGTCAATACGGTGGGTGAACCCTGTTTTGACCCTGAGAATATTCATCCAGTGGCCTCAGTGAGCAAGCTCCCGCGTAAGGGCATTATGTTGGCACCTCTAAAGGGAAGCAACATGCAATACGCACTCCCGTTGGCTCCGCCCCAGAGCTCAGTGGGGATATCCATGTTTCCTCATCGGAGGAAGACGAGGCTCCAGGCGCCTACAACACACTCCTAGACAAGTGACGAGGCGATTCTCCCGACTCTGAGTCTGATGATCCGGATCCGAGGGGACTCTGCTCGACCAGATTTGAAACTCCCTGGTCAAATAAATCCAGAAACCAGTGGAGAGGGTGGTCCGGAACAAACTTCGGACACAATGCCCAGGTCCTAGGCTGCCACACAAGGTCTTGAGAACCCCAAGGAAAGGGGCAGAAGGTGATTTTAGAAGAGCCCAGGATAAGCTTCTGGACATTGCCAGCCCATTGTCCCAACATCACACCAGACTGCTCTCATGTGCCAAGACCCATGCCTTATGGACCTGGGGAGCAAGGAGATGGGTCCAGCTGCTGATGGTCTCCTTTTCTGGGATGATTTCATAAAGGAGCTATATAAGCATGTGAACATTTTCACCTTCTTCACAAAGGCCCAATCCTCTATGAGGTATGCCTTTCTTGCAGACAGCGTTTCTCTGGCAGGGCTGCATATCCAAGGAGCTGGACCTTCAGCCACCAGAGGCTCCCATTCAGCCACCAGAGGCTTCGAGTCCTCAGGCAGGGTAACCCTTCTGGGCTTTGTTTCCCTCAGCCAGAGGTTTCCCAGGATGAGGTGCCACCGGTCCTGCACGAGGTAAAACCCATACGTTACCCGTTTTTAAATCTCTTCTCCCCTTCGAGTTGCGGGCAGGCTATCTCTCTTTTCTCACAATTAGTCCCTCATGTCTCTGGGTCCTTCAGTCGGTTCAGGGCTTTCTCATAGATTTTTCTATTCCCCCATTACACATGCCCTTCCTTTTCTCCCCTAGTTTTCTCTTCCCCAACAGCAGCTAGCAGACTCTGAAATTCACCTACTATTCCAGAAGGGCGCCATAGAACGCATGTCATGGGTCCTCCTTACTTCGTCAGCAACATCTTCCTGGTTCACAAGAAGTTGGGAAAATCTCGACCCGTTATGAATCTCAGAAGCCTCAACATCGTTGTCACCTGCCGTCACTTCAGATGGAAGGCATCCATCTCCTCAGAGATCTTCTACTAGAGGGCAACTGGCTTACTTCTGGATCTCAAGGACGCCTATCTTGTCCCTGTCCCTGTCCACCAGGATCACCGCCGGTTTCTTCAATTCTTCACCTGCCTTCCCTTTGGACTCAGCTCGGCCCCTTGGTGCTTTACCAGCTGATGTAATCTGTCATGGCTTTCTTTCAGACCCAGGCGATTAAGAAGGAGATCCTTCCGGAGTGACCGATGGTCAGCGGAGGAGAAACAATTACACATGACCTGTCATACAGGGCCCCAAGGTAGTCAGAGATGGCTCCAGCCTGGCTGTCAAACAAAGATAGCACAGGCAGGAACTCTATTGTTTAATTAATCTCATCAATAGGATTGGGGATTAAAGGTTGGGTTGTCTACATGTACCTGTTTATCAATGTTGATTTATCTTAATGAAGGTCTGAGTCTATGTTTTACATGAATAAACTGTTCATTCCTGCTGTACTCAATTCAAGGTAGTCCTGTCTACAGGGTTCCAAGGTGCGCACCCTGGTGCTGGAAGTGATTCCTGGGACAACAGGAGGATACATGTGGGTGATCTCTGGGAGTTACTACAGCTCTCTTGGTGAACCCGTTACAGTGGGCTCCTTTGCCATTCGGAGTTTGGCTGCGGATTGCTCCAACTTTGACCTTCTCCTTTGGATGGGCAACATCTCGGTGGTCCAGTACTTCAACCGTCTGGGGGGGCGCGGTCACGTATGCTAAGGGTCCTTACCAAGGATCTCTATGATTTCTGCCTGGCCAACCACATCACACTGACAGCGGAATATCTTCCGGGCTCCGATAACACGGTGGCAGACTGGTTTTCCTGCCACTTGAGGGATGCCCGTGATTGGAAGCTGGACTCTGCGGTCTTCCAGCATCTGGACTCTCAGTGGGATCAATTTTCTATTGATCTCTATGCATCCAGACTGAATACTCACAGTGCACGCCTACAGACTTGGCCTCCACCCGGGACTTAAGCTTTCCCCCTTCTCTATGTTTCCTCAGGCGCTTTGCATGATCGGATCTGTGCTTCTCATCACACCCCTCTGGCTGCCTCTAACCTGGGTCCCGTCATTCCTGGAACTGCCTGCAAGGACACCGCTTCTCCTTCTGTCAGTCCTGCACCTTCTTCAGGATCAGTTTCGCCCCCTCATCCTTATAGCATTGAGCCTTTCCAGTGTCCTGGAGATTTGTTCCTTTCAGAGGATGCTCACATGCTTCTCTGAGAACCCCTTGCACCAGGCACCGGACGAGCTTACACTTATGCTTGGAGGTCCTGAGCGTCTTTGTGTCTGGAAGGGCAGGATGATCCGTTCTAGGCCCCTGTAATTGCTATTCTTAACTTTCTCACCTTTTTCTCCCAGGGAAGTCGTGCCGTACCCTGAATGCCTTAGATCAGCCATCTCGACTTCTCATGCTCTGGTCTTGGATACTCCCCTGGGTAGACATCCTCTGGTCTGCCGTCTTTTGCGCAGGGCCCAGTTATCTCGTACCCTGGGTGTCTCTCTGGGACATCCAGAAGGTATTGGATTTTCTGAAATCCTGGCCTAACAATACTTTTCTTTCTTCATCAGCTTTCGGACAATCTTGCTTTGCTTCTGGCTTTAGTTTGCTTTTGCCGCATTTCAGATGTCCAGGCTTTCGATGCTGATGTCGTTTCTTTGTCTCCGCAGAGGGCTGTTTTCTTGCTTTCTTGTCTCACCAAATCATTTTCTTTAGCTGTCTCCTACCCATACTTTCCAGAACAGCCGCTTTTGTGTGTGGTTTACTTCTCTCAGCAGTACCTTCTGTCCATGGACTCTCATCATCTGAGGGGTTCCCATCAGCTGCTTCTCTTGTATGTTTCTCCCTTTTATCTGGTATCTTCTCCTACCATCGCTAGATGGGTGCGCTGGCTTGTGGGTTATGCCTTGTTGTTATTACTGTCTATGTTATTGACCTTGCTATAGGATCACAGTTACTGTTACCGTTTCCTTTTTCTTTCAGTTTAATCGTGTCCTTTCTGTGGCTCAGAGGTGGACGTCATTGGTTCCACCCATCGGAAATAGCCGTTTCATTTGGATCCTGGTATAACCTCCTGTTCGTATTTGTTCTTTACGTTGGCTCTGCATCAAAGAAGAGGAGGAGGAGTGGCTTCAGGCTTTATAGTCCCTGTATTATGTTGATTGGTTATATATTTTGATTTTCATGTTTATCTCTTTGCTGCTATTGGTGGTAAAGATGTTATGCAAATTATTCGCCTCCTGTCTTTATTAAAATTTAGATTATATATGCACCAAGGCTATTATCTCTAATTCGCTCCCCCTAGCACACCAATAGAGAATCCCCATACCATGTGTCTTTCCCTATTCCCCCCAGATCCTAGGCTTGAAGGGAATACATTCAGTTGAACACATCTTTTGTTCATCACTGAGCATATACTATACTCTTGCCAGCCAACTCCTCCAGCCAACTGCTACCTTGCATGACAGAACCAGGGGGGGGGGGTTAAAGGGGTCTAAAAGGCAAATTGATGTGTATTTTATATGGTCTAGCATGTGACATGCAAAGTGGCAGACAGGTGGCGGTATTAACAAACACTGAACGGAGCTAAAACTAGTCTTAAAATGACACTGTTGCTAATGGATTTCTACTGATGATTCTTCCCAACCTAGAAATGTTAAAAGCAAAAAGACATTAACAAATGGAACAAGTTTCTATTATAAACAAATTCATGCTTGATATTGGACATGCAAGTGGCTATTTCATTACACTAAAGGTTGTAGTAGATTATTTTGTTGCCAGCTTCAGTGGAATAGATGAATGTCTCTTGCTTTTATAAGTCTATTCATATATTTACTTCTTCCTTGCTAATATTTGCTATGAATGGAACCAATGCAATATTTGCTTGCAATAAAGTATTTATATAATATATAATATTAGTATATATATACAAAACACAGAGCACTGTGCAAAAGTTTAAGGCAGATGCAAAAAAATGCTTAAAAGTAAGAATGTTTTCAAAAATAAACACGTTAATAGTTTATTTTTATAATTTAACAACATGCAAAGTGAGTGAACAGAAGAAAAATCTATGAAATCAATATGTGGTGTGACCACCCTTTGCCTTCAAAACAGCATCAATTTTTCTAGACACACTTGCACAAAGTCAGGGATTTTGTAAGCATATAGTTAGGAGTATGAATAGACAATTATACCAACTAACTAATGACCAGCTTTAAAAAAGGTCAGCTGGACAGACTTGGCTATTTGAGTCTTTCTAATGAATAATGAAGTGAGGGAGTTGAAATCATAAAACTCTTGCAAACTCTCCTGCCAACACTTACTTGCATGTATTTTAGGTAAGTAAAGGTTGCCTAGTTGCTGTATATTATACTTCAGGCGATCCCAAGTTTGTAAGTGGGTGAAGTTACAACCTTAACAATATCTGTTTAGAAATCCTATTTGTTGGCAGATGCCAAAACATTACTTCTATTTAGATTAACACAAACAATTATCATCACATAAACATGTCTACAGGTCTATAAGCAATATACATATATTTAGAGTATACGTGCAATATATGTGCAGTTGCAATTAAAATTATTCAACCCCCATTGCAAATAGGGTTTATTGTAAAAATGTACAGACTTAAAGCTGTTTGCAATGAAGAAATCAAAGAAAAGCAATTGAAATAGCTCAACACAACAAATGCTTCAAGTGGTTTCCATCCGATTCCTACTGAACATGCATCTTATAATGACTTCTCCAGTCTCAAAATTATTCAATCCTTTCAAACATCTTTAGTACTTAGCAGAGAACCCTTTTGCTTTTATGACCTGCTGCAAATGAGATGCGTAGCCAGACATCAGCTTCTAGCGGCGTTCCCAAGGAATCTTAGCCCATTCCTCATGAGCAATGGTCTCCGGTTTAGTAATATTCTTGTGTTTGCGTGCTGCAACTGCCTTCTTCAAATTCCACCAGAGATTTTCTATGGGGTTCAAGTCAGGTGACTGAGATGGCCAATGTAGAATCTTTCAGGAGTTCTTCTGTAACCAGGCCTTGGTAGAATTTGAGATATTCTGGGTTGTTTGGAAATAACATTTTTAAATTATAGCCTTTTTTTTACAGTATGTCATCTAAATATAGATATTCAGGATGCATGTATCTTCTTGGTTGCCAGGCATCCCTACTTGTCCCACTGTCTGTAACCATGGAGAGGTTAAATGTCATTTTGTTTCCTTCAGAGACACACAAGCCTCAAATAAACGGCCTTCCATTACAATAGTTTATTTAGAAAGTGTTTTACCAAAAAGAATACATTGAGATTTCTCTCATTTTGTCCTGGGGACCAAATTCAGAAACAATTTTACATACAGGGTTTACATTTATTGATATATAGCATGTACAGGGCCGGATTGGGATTGAAAAGCAGCCCTGGAAACATTTGGAGACCAGCCCCATTTAGTTTATCTCGCGGTCGAGCTCTTAAACCCACACGCAGCCCTCATACATACCCGAGTCACACTATTTGCCATATAAATAACTATAAAACATTATTTTTATCACATTATTTGTATAAAAATGCCAGAAAGCAAAAGTGTTAAAAGGCCCTAATAAATTAAATACATTACACATAATGGAATCAAAACATTTGCAACTGCAAAATTTTAGGATTTGAAAAAGTTTTATTTTTTATTTGGTTAGAACAAAACACGTGATCACATTATCTTCACGATATTCTTGTAAGAAACTTTTATTTCTTTATTAATTCATGTAAACAATTTTTTTCATATTTAAGAAAAGCTATGATTGAGAAAAATATATATTTTTTTGTTTTTATTTCATTTTATTTTCCAACCTGTCCAGACCCTGCTGGGATATCCGATCGCTCCGATGAGGCACAGATCCCAGACACTAAACTTGGAGGGGCTTTATCATCACTTTACCTAATTTTGTGAGGATTCAGAGGGAAAATGTTTCTAATTTTTGCTAGTTTTTACTAAATTTCTCATCCTACATTTTCAGCTAATCATCTAACTATGGTATCAAAAGAAAGCTCAATCTCTGCTTGAAAAAACAATATATATAGTTTACATGGGTACACTATTCACAGGAAAAGAGAATAATCGCTGAACCAACATACCGCAAAAATGGCAAAATTGCTCCGGGCTTTGAGGTACCAAAAACCCCTGGGATTGAAGGGGTTAATGATTAATGTGTTTAACAAGACACTTTGGCCAAACCGTATTTTTACATTGACAGTAATAACTAATGAAGTAATGTAGAAAGCTAGGACCCGAGCTTCATGCTTCTCCTTGTGTTTGTGGATTTATAAATAAATACAGTAGGGTTAAGATGGATATTAAGATATTAAGATACCTAATCGTGTCTGATGGTGTCAGGACTGAACAGTGCATTTCTTTGAAATGTGATGGTTACACCTCTGGTAACGAAAGCGTTAAAAAAACAAATGCAAACCAGGTGATCTTTAGCATTCTAAAGGTTTCAGGAAAGCCACTAATGCAAAGTTCTAGTTAAACATTGTCCTGCCATGTGCCTTATACCGTCTGTTGTTTTTAAACTAAAGCCTCCGCAAAGGTTGTAGGTGGTATTGACTTTGTAATTAAACTATTTTAACTTCAGGATTTTTTGTAATCACTGCATTTAAAGCCATCTGTTAAGGTGTAAAGGTAATTTTGTTTGCCAGATGGAACCAGAAAAAAAAGCTACAGCTCCAATATTTTATCACTCATATCGATTTTACACCTTCCGCTATTCCATACTAAATTTCTATATCTATGGACAGCAAAATATGTACATTAGTTAATTATATTATTTATCTTAATATATATTAATTTATTTCATGCCTGACATTTAGTGTAGCTTAATTACAAAAATAAAGCAAATAATATGCAATATATAAACCATGGATAAAAAAAACAGTATAATCAGCAAACCCAAGTAGTTTGATAAAAAAAATACATGCTTATTTTGGGTTCTATTTATTTATAATGATTTGATACGGGGTTGATTAAGGCTCACTAGAAACCGGATTTCTAATAAGGATTGTAAATGCTTTTACTGAATTAGTTGTTGAATAAAAATATGCATGGGGAGAATTAAACATCGCTGTGTTCAACCCTAATTTGTGGTATGTGTCGATTTCAGCCTTGCACAGATACTTTCAGATAATATTTTTTTGATGCTAACATCAAATGTATTTTGCATTTCCTTATAAGATATGTGGTTGTAATAACTGTTCTGAATGTCTTCCACTGATATATTGTTAAAGAAAAAAATCCCAGTGCAGAGAAATATTGCTTGACGTAAGACATTTTCAAATTTAGACAACAAGTGTAAACATTACACGTATGCTCCCCAATTTATGGAGACCCATCATACGTATGCCGAATTGCTTGATGTTTTGTTATTTTCGGGACTGGGTGTTCACGGTACTGGGAATACATAATTGCACCAGGATAAATATGTACCATGGTACTTAATTAATTAGCTGTACAATTATACAGAGAATGTTATGATAAATGATCAGATCACATTTCATGAACAGAGTACATCCATTTCTATTTTCTATTGGCTTAGTTGCAGCCCTACAAAAAACATACATGTGTATCCTCATGGGGAATGATATGACTGTGTGCGGCACCCTTCAAAACATTATGTTTATTAGGCAGAGTAAATATCTGTTGCATTATTGTTTACAGGTATAGTTTATGTGGTTTGCAAGCAATGATTATGAGCTCCTCATCATTAGCATCAGTAACAAATAAAGCATGTCTTGGATCTGATCTTTTTTTCATACCTGCCATAATTTTGAATTGCCAAAAAGGCAACTTGTGACTTTGTGATAGCTATTTGTGCAACGAAGGCATTTAAAACAAGAATGGGGTATTTCACTTATGTTTATTTTCTGACATTTATAATTGTGTCCCTTAAGGCCGAAGAACACCACGATACAATCACATCCGCCAAAAGCATGAGCATCAGAGGACAGAAAAGAGACACACTTATTTAGATCCAAGTATGGATGAGAAATATGTCTCGACCAGAGCTTGGCAAAGGGTATCAGCAATACATTACCAAACCGTAAACTTCAGCGGCACTTGCTAAATTTTCTATTCAAGTACAGTCATGTGACTATGAGAGAGCAATTAGGTGTCATAAGGTAGAGCACCTTTCTGTGCTATATCGGTAAATCCCTTCTTCTATATTATTCTGTGCAAATCTACATCTGCTTGACGATGTGGCTTCATTACATAGTGACTGCGAAGAGCTCTCCAGCTTATGATAACTTAATATATTACGACCCACAGGATGGATCTGCTAATGGTCGAGTGAGCATGGGGACTGAGAATTATGTCGAGGGTATTTAAACAATTTAAAGTAAATAAAAATATGACTAGCGCCGCACATTTCAAAACACTTTGTGTCTCTAGTAACATGAATCAAAGTGTCACCAATAATTTACATGCAGAAAGAGATCGGTGCCTTGTACAAAACAGGTCTAATACAGTGACATAAAAAACTAGACAGAAGGAGGAACGCAAAAATAATATACACTTAAACAAGGAGAAATAATCCTATTACATGAAACTGTATTTTGTAAGAATTTAGCAATATAATCCCGATCTTTATATTTTCAGGCACATGTATTGCTAGAACATATAAAATGCTTAAAAAAATGTTTGCCTGTGAAAAAGATTATGGATGAGTCTAAATGTTACGTGACTAAAAAATTATTTTTTGGGAAAGGTTGTAATAGGTTGAAACACTACTAGAAATTAGACATGCTCAAATGGGACAAAAACGGTTAGTTTTTCTGTTCGTTTTTGTTCCGAAAAATTCTATATCCTACCCGTTCATTTTGTACGAAAATCGCGGCCATATTTTAATGTTGTCCGACGTCCACATTCACTGTCTTACACTCTCTCTTTCACGTTCTCTGGATGTACAATGCCAAATTTACCAGCAGTTAGATTTCTAAATTAATCTGTTTTGGGGTTTTTTTCCGAAGGGAAGCTTGTCTAAGTGTGACTATTTATTTGTGACCATGTTAATTTTATGATCAACCTTTCTTTCACCAGTATGCCCAATCACAGGGACCAGCTCTGTGCACACTATACAGACATTTATAGGTCTGTAGCCATAAAACATCATACAAACTTAGTCAGAAATACAATAAAGCAGCACTCTAGCTTGAAGCTTCATGAGGTGTTAACAAGAAAGCACCCTTTATAAATACAAAAACGGATTTTTACAAGCAAGGCTTTCATATCAGCGATGTATTTAAACATAAAAAGGTGCTTTTTCATTTTTTTTTTATAAACCTAACTATACAACACTTTCAAATGGAAACTTTGAATATAAACCGACAATAAACATAAAAAACAGCGAACAAATGGGGGGAATTAAATGCACATATACATCAACACACAAAGAATATTTTATGGAGTCTGTGGGGTGATCGTGGAGCTTTCTAGATGGTTTTATCACTAAATAAATTCTTCGGTAATGCAGTGACATATGCCCTGCAAAAAATTCGAAAAAAAATAACAGCTAGTGCAACCTGTATTTATTGTAAATGTTAACGTGAACAAGTTTACGTGAACAGTTTGTTTCAAGTAACTTGTCTAAATACAACTGTCTGTTCAGTTTGATAAATATACATTATATTTGCCTTTCTTGCAAAAATGAAAGGAAAAAGAGAAAAAAAAAAGACATGTATAATACATTCATTTCTTATTAATCCTTTTAAAATGCTGGATTTCTCATGTTGTCTGTTTTAGCTGTAGCAACCAGGCCAGAAGGGCGAAATGAACATGTGGTCCATTATTTGAACAAGGATAATGATCAACCAAGCCAACAGGAAGAAAGGTAGGCCTTCCTATTTCATAAGCTTATTATAATCTTTTATGTGTTTTCTAATTGTATATATCCATCTGTGCCATCAAAAGGAGTACAGCCTCTGTGCCAGGCACCATGTTAGATGTGAAGAAGTAAAGCTAAAACAGGCCACTGAGATAGATGCAAATACACACGTTTTCAAGCCCGTTCCTCAATGCTTATCTTACGCATATATTGTAAAAGCTTTAAGAGGAGCAGGGAAGCTTGTTTATTTAATAAAACAAAACAGATAATCCTAAAGTGACATATCTGTGCTTAATAATGTTTTTATTGGTTCTCGTGGGCCACTCATTTGTTTTAAACTAAAATGTACAATGCATATAATTAAGAATAATTAAAAACCTTTAGAATTCTGCCAATGAAAAGTTGGCATTTACCTGTAATATATCGGGCTTTCTCTATACAACATAACCTGTTTCTGTATTTATATTTACAGATGTTGATATCTTTTAATTGACCTTTTTCTCTTAGAGGTAGGTTATTTCTAACTGATACCAATGCCATATTGATGACCAAGGGGGTTTGCTGTGCTTAATAGATTGTTTTCACAATAGATTCATATGCGCAATGTTTTAATGTGTGTTTCACCAACTTTGATAAAATGCCACAGGTAAAAAGTGTTCATACGAGACCGACATTCGCAGAAAACTGCGTACAATATAAGTGTAAAGTAAAGGATTTGAGAAAAGTGTGTGATCCACCTAAATGGGGAACTAGACAGATACTAACTTTATATGTAAGTCATAGAAGTAACCATCTTACCTTTCTTTTCTCGAGATCTATTACATATATTGCTTATTTTAATATGAAAATATTGTGCTTGTTTAAGATATTGTATCATAATGTAGCATTTGGGAAAATCATATGACAGATGTAGCTTCGACTCACGGGCCAGGCTCAGCTCAGTTACTCAATTAAATAATACACCAACACACAATATGGGTTTGAAAAGGCCAAAGCCGTTTTATTTTACAGTCATTATCCCGTAAAACCTGAAATAATAAACATAGATGCGTTAACAGAGACAATGACTTCACCAAAACTAACCTAGCTTGTCAAGTTATCCAGGTACCATACCACACACCAATTTTGGGAGGGGACATACCCGGATGCCCCAACCCGGACCTGAGGTTCCGAGCACCACACCTTGCAAGGAACCTCCCACTGGTTATGACCACCAATGACCATACCACCACATTAACCCCTTGGATACCTGGCAAGCTGCCACCCATGACTGTGACTAATGCAGCATCACCACTCCACAAACTCAACCACATAAGGGGAGGAAGGGTGGGAAAAATAACACCAGGTTAGGTTAAACAAAATGGATCCTTTCCTCTCTGATCACCAAACTTAAATATCCTCCTACCAAGAACTCCTCCCCTAAAATCCACAATTCCTGCCTTAGCCTAGCCCTGCTCAGCACTCTGTCAGGGCCCACTCTAGTCCATTCTGGCCCCCGTGCGCTTCATGCTGCTTGATGCTTGAAATATGTGGCTAAGGAAACCAATTAATTTTGTAAGATTTTATTTAATCACTTTGGTGGTATTTTTATTGATGGATCATCAGAGTACATCTTTTCCCCAAATTTTGTGAGACCAGCTGGGATTTGCTGAAGACACAATGGCATCACTGCTTCTACTCTTGTTGGGATCAAAACATTTTTTGAATCTCTTTCTTGTTGCATCATAAATCAGGACTATAATTTGAAAAAACAGTCACAGCATTGGTAAGATTTTATTTATTGATGTTAATGTACAACAGTAGGAATGTTTTTTTACTATGGGTACAATTGAAACCATAAAACTTGACCTTGTAAACAGTTCCATAGGAGGTAGAAACATGAACTTGACAGCATGTCAAGTGAAAAGATAGTAAACAGGTACTCTTTAGGGGTTAATAAATAGGAATTATTTATAATACAGATGTTAAATAAAGATACATTTTTACAAATAGATGCACATACAAAATACAAGTAATATAAATATACATACTGTATATATATATATCTAAACCTAATTTGGAAGGAGAACTTGTGTCAAGGCAAGCTGTCCTGTATGTAAAATTGCTTCCGTCAATAAGTAAAGAAACAGACAGCAGGTGATCAAAACGGGGTTAGATGCGAAGAATGGGACTGACAATGACATACTTTCTGGGTGCAACTGAGCACTTATGGCCAGGGTGCCCTACATTTCTTTGTTTTCTAGATTTCTGTTCCGAGTGGTCAAAGCGTTAGAAGTGTACACCGGAGTTGGTCACAGAGGCCTCTCCCCATGATCCTTTCTCAAGATTATTTAATTGAGGGCAGCAGGTTGTCATTGGCTATCCCAGTAACCTTATTCATGGGTGCGTAAGCCAGTAATGTGCACATGATATTGGTTGGGGTGGACAAAACCTTTTCAAATAAATGGGCCATTTTTTGCATATGGTCTGCATATGTCCAATAAAAGTCATACTTCACATTCTGATATCATTTATGCTTATGGTATTTACAATAAAGTTGTCTGTTACAAGAAACCAGCATCCAAATATAAGCAACATCCAGATTTCTTTCCATCAACAACAAAACATAGCCCTTTGAGTTTGGGAGGCCAATTGTCCATGTTGTTGCTGTTTTACGTGCTTCCTGAAGTAGCTCCCATGAAGACAGTGTTAATGGGTGGCAAAGAAGACACCATCTCTCTGACATCATCAGACTGTCCATGGGAATCCAGTGTTTCTTGGGAGCTGTACTGGTTGGATATCCCATACATACACTGAGATGTAGATGGTGATATGACACCCTGCATATTCGAGGCTACACAGATAAAAGTAATATTATGTTTATACAGCTGATCTTTTACTAAGCTATATAAGTTTATTCAAACTGTAGTTGATTTGACGTAGGTTTCTAATGAATGAAATGCTTTGGAATGAAAATGAAAATATTACATCTAATGAAACACAGTTTTATCAGTGAAAAGTATAATTCTCTTATTTTTATATTTATATTTATAACAAATCTAATTATTATCATTTATGTACTTATGAATATTTTAAAAGGATTTAAAGATAGAATCTTTACAATGGAAAATATCATGGATTTTACTAGCTTAGCATACTGAAAGTACTGTAACCTCTAGAATCTATTTGAATAACATAGAAGTACTTTGCCTTTGCATTCTGGTTTATGTATATATGATAATAAAAAAATACTGCACATCAACACTTACGTATCTGGTTGCGGCAAATAATTGGAGGTGAAGAGTCTGTATAGTATGAACCAAGTTTTCTTGCAGTGTCATCTAAAATGTTGAGTGGATCATGAATATCATTATATGAATGTAGAGGACGGATGCTACTGACACTACTAATTACAGACACGTGTTGATCAATCATCGATCCAAGTCTGTGAGAGTCTTGGTAACTTAAATTGTTCCCATAATATCCTGTAAAATATTAAGCATACGATAATAGAGGAATTAAACAGTGAATAGAGCTTTCATGAATAGTGCATACACCAGCTTATCACAAATCAGACCTATAGAATTGGTGTTTTTACCACAATTATAGAATTTAACCCCTCCATATATGTTCCTATACCTACCATGTACTAGTATTTGTACTGTGACCTTCATGGGCTACATGTGCCATCTATGTATGAATATATTTACTTAAAAGGGTGGGGATTTTATGAAAATAATTTTATTTAAGTCACTTCTACTATTTGAGTTGGAATGTATCGAGTAATATTAGTCAAACAATGTACTGATATATAATGTGATAGGATGTACAGGTTAACCTAAATGAGGTAGCTATGAATAATAATAATAATAATACAATAATAATAAATAACAACAGTAATAATATACAAGTAAGTTGTGTATAGGATTGTCTCCTAATTGCCAAAAATGCCAAAAACTATCTAGGCCTATAGCAGGGAAAAAATGTATCCCAACCCGAGACACTCAAAGGATTAAAAGTAAGAACAAAGGACTGTAACCGCTAAATTCTCACAGTGTTTGTGGGTAATCTGTGTAGCACAAAACAAAGTGTTTTATACAACAAACATTTTCCTATGTTATCTGCATACCAGGAAACTTCTTAGCGCCGGCTACCTAGAGCCTGCCGTGACTGCGGTGATCCTGCTGACGTCAGTGGGTAGTCCCGCTGACATCACGGGAAACACCCCCATTTTAAGGGGTAATGGGCGGGGAGCTAGGCGTGTTAGAATGCAACCTGGAGGATACGGGTGTTGACGTGGAGAAGCAGGGAAGCGGTGCTTCACCCGGAGATCTCTGCGTCAGTTCCCAGGTATGTTATCTGTGACACAAGAAATATTGCTGGGGTGGACTCCCTGGTACCGCTCTCATACACCAGCAGTGCACAGAAGCAATATAGGGTGTAGTCGGCTTACTGTGAATTTGCAAGAGATTTGTAATATTTTTTTTCTTCCTGACTATGCTATGAATCATGAAAGACCCCAAGGAGCTTCAACTGCAAGTAGGCCTGAGAAGACAACTCATCTGCAAGCTCATGGCTTTGTGAATAAACTCTGATAAACTGATGAAGGTGTCACAGGCTATAGCTTTAATTATACCAATAATTTTCAGTACATTAGTGTGAACTGTTGCAGAATAAAATACTTCTACTGCTAGCGAACCTGCAGTATTCAGTCCAAAGTAACACAAAGCAGCTCTGACTTGAGTCCCTGTTGCAGAGGTGTAAGTAAGATATTAGGGCCTCCTGGCACAAACATAGAAACACGGCAGATAAGAACCATTCGTCCCATCCAGTCTGCCCGACCTCTGAATACTGTGCTTAGTCCCTGGCCTTATCTTATATTGAGCTTAGTCTTATGCCTATCCCATGCTTGGGATTCCCATGCACTGTATTAACATCTACCACTTCTGCTGGAAAGCTATTCACTATTTCCTGATGTTACTTTTAAATGCCCCCCTAGATTAAGACTAAAAACTCTTCCTTTATCAAGTGTACTCCCTTTAAGATTTAATGTTTCTATCATATCCCCCCTGTCATGTCTTTCTTCCAGGCTATATATGTTAAGATCATTTAACCTTTCCTGGTAAGTTTTGTCCTGTAATCCAGATACAGATAGTTTATAGGAAATATATAAAATGAAATTAAAGTACATCCACAGCACTTTATAAAATGATCTGATTAATAAACATTGATAAATACCATTGCTAGTGTTTGAAGAATAAGTTCCTCCTTGGCAACTCCCAGGGACTGAAGTATTTATGAAACTGTATCCTCCAGTATTAATGAATTGCATGCTGTGGATTTCTTGTGCATTAGATTGTGATCCATAAGCTGAAGGAGGACGAATGTTGTATGGAGACACCGAACAACTGCTTGTAAAGCAGTCACGTGGGAGCTGTTGGTCGTTCAGTTGAGAGTATCGACTCTGATCCACTCTGTGTTGAAGGGATCCAGAAGCAGGTTGAGTGTGAGCTCTGAATATAGCCTGATGATTTGAGCTAGTTCCAAAATAGTTTTGGTTTGTTGGGGGTAGATTCTGGAATATAGGCTCAGAACAGGAAGAAACCTGGGAATGACTAGGCAGTATTGGGCCTTCACTGGGAGGTCTGATAGCCATTGGTCCTTGGTTTATAACGCTTCCCCTATTTAAGACTGCTGGGGACATGGGTGGAGTAATGAGATGTCCTGTGTTTTGCGGAACCTCCAGCCGATCTTAAGAAAAAAACAAATAAACCCCATAAATGCCACATTCAAATATAGATTTAAAGGAATTTTGAAAATATGCATTATTAAATAAACTTTCTATTACATAAAAGAGACACCAAAAGATACACACAGGGAATGTCTCTGATTTAAGGGTAACGTATCTGGTGGATCTTTTCCCAAAAGACTATTAACGAGAATGTGCTTTATCTACCTTTCCCTTAACTTTAATATAAGTAATGTTTGCTTAATTATGTTCTTAAAAAAAAACCCAACACCATCCCCAGCCCATTTTCTCTCTGCACACAACACAAATCTTCTCCTTCCTGCCCACAACATGATCTGGCAGCCATTCTCTTCACCGTACATTGTACTCTAGAGAAGTCTTGGTGTAAATCTCTGCCATGCTGAACTGTTTTGCTTTTTACCTGTAAGTTGAATGCTATTGCTATCTCCATGTGAGAAAGAGTGCAGGCCACGCACAAGGTTGGCATGCTGGTCAGATGAAAAACTATAAGTTCGATCTTGCAGACATTCATTTTTGACTGCAGAGTCATTTGGAAGACTGCTGGATTTGTTACGACTTGCAAGAAAGCAAGAACTTGGCGATGCTGTAAATGTTGCTTTGCTTGCATCTAAAAAGTAAAAAACAGCATGTAACAATGTATTCTGGAAATTCATTAAAAAAAACATTACGGACGCAGTTATTGTTTATTGTATGCCTATTTTGGATTTTTTTGTCTGTTGGATGTCAAAATATATATTTATATGATAAATATATATATTTATGATATTTATGATATACTGTACATACATTATATATACATATATATATCTGACTTGTCAACTTTTTAGATTCTGGAACAACAAAGAGGGATGTCCCTGACACCATCTGGACTCTCCTTAGCAAGCCTCTCCAAGTTGTAAAATACATTTTAAGGGCCAACTTGCCCTTAACCCTTGGCTCACAGAGGGTGGCCAGCATGTACTCTAAGGTGTCCATGATGGCTTGCATGTGACCTGTCACCTCCTCTATCAACATACTATTCAACTTCCACATACAACCTGTCACCTCATTTTGTTCGAGGAAGTCATTCATGTGTTGTTTAGGTAGGTATGTGAGGGGATAACCTGGCGCAAAGAGGTAGTGTTCTGGTTTAAGTCTTCGGTCATATCCCTTAATGGTTAAGGACTGTCACCACCTACCCCAGTAATGCCCATTCATCTCTGCCCAATGGACTTGACACCCAAATGTTCTGCTCAGAGGACATCACGTTAAAAGCCTGTAGTGCCGCTTGTGGGTTTGCTGTTGTTTTCCCCAAGATGCACTGTGGCGTGTACTTAGGTGTTGACTCATCACAGAATTGGTGAGATGTCACCATACCCAGCTCACTACCTTTTTTACACAACTGGCTCCTTCTAGTGCGCCCATCTCCCAAAGTCTCAAAATGCTCCCACGCTTTACCACAATCTTGCCCATCAGATGAGGTAGTAGTGGTATTAGTGTGTGGTTTTTTTTTCTTTCCATAATTGTAATCATAATGGTTGAGATGGTGGAGGTGATAGTGCTGCTTGTTTTTTGGCTATTTCTATTAGTTATTGATCTGTACCACCCTACACACAAACCCTCCCATTTTACCTCACCAAGGAGCGTCAAAGCAGCTTGTAATGGCACCAAAACACCTGGCAATGGGGGCTACACAAGGTTACAAATTACAAATCCTACCGAAATTTCAGCACTTTTGCACTGCATTTTCGCAGTTTAATCTGTGACTGGCCTTTTATGAAACCACGAAAATTGATTTTACACTTTCTGGACTAACAAAATGAAAATATTGAAAATATATTTTGTGAAGCATCTAAGCCTTTGCTTTCTACAAACATTGATGGACTGAAGAATCAAATCAGTCATGGCATCCTTGCTATGAGCGTGGGTTTCCTATGAAATTCAATGTTACTGCATGCACCTTAGTCCTACCTGACATTTGTCTGATGTGTTTATATTAAGTCTGGATCTAGTATTACTATTGAAACTGCTGCAGTGCTAGGTTCCTAAGGGTTGCTATAAAGCGTGCACATTTTGTTTGGTGCATAGTTACATAGATGGTTACAGCGAAAAAAAACCTATTGGCACAATTTAGTCTGCACACAACTTATTTTATTACCCCATGACACATAGAGATGGGCTATTCTCACCCCTTTGGTTAATAGAAAGTCCTAGTAACCCCTGTTTTGTTTTTTGTTGTTTTTTTTCTATTATTTTTATTTAAGTATTGTCATAGAGCTCATCCTCTGAGTTTATGTTGGACACATAACAGCTTACCTGCATTTTTCATGTACTTATCCAACAAATTCTGCAGCTCTTGTTCTTTGTCATTGTTAAATTGAGTTTCCACTGCCAGTAGTATGTACTCATCGAGTAACATGCGAATCAAATGGAATGAACCTATAAGACATAGCAATATTAATCCTAGCAGTAATACAAATAATTGCCAATATATATTTGCCCATAAGTGAGCAAATTTGCCATCCCTATCAAAATGACCATCTCTCAGCACTTCACTAGAAGTAAAGCAGCAGGCAGATAAATAATTGCTGGACTTTAAGTGACCTAGCAAGACTAACATGGGATAGTTTCTAAGAATCTCTTTATCTAATCACTAGATAAACGATCAACAGAGCTGGATTTATTTACTACCTGGGGACATACAAAATGGCATCAAAGAGTAAACTGATGAAAGTAAGACACAAGCTATACTGAGAGACAGCAGATTATTTCACATTGTGTCTGGCTGCCCTACGCATATTTGCCTTTTCTTCATTATGTAGATAATAGTGAACACATACTGTTTAGACAATCAACTAAAAAGGATGTGAGGGTTTTTAACAGTCACAGTCACTTTTCCTAGTTTTTTTTTCTACTTGCTTTGTAATGTCCAAATAAAATATATAATATAGGAATGAATCAATTTATTTGATCATTTTAAATGATAATAATAATGTTTATAAACAAAAAGTAGGTACCAAAACTTGATGCGTTGTTTAAGGTGAGATTGTGCATGACTCGAGCTCCGAAGAAGCTCCATTTCAAGAGAAAGTCCTGAGCTCTCTTTTTCAGGGATTTTCCATTTTGCTTGCTTGCCTGAAAATACAAATGTAATCATAAATTTATTAAGTGAGAATTGAATAGAAAACAATAAAAAAACACCCAAGGCTGGTTATGTATATGTATACTGTATATATGGATTACAAATATTGAAATATTATGAACTACTAAACAGTGTATGGTTGACAGGTAACTCAAGTACTGCAGACATCAAATATAAAAAAACCAAGCAAAACAACCAAAGCAATATGTTACCTTGATAACTCTTTGCTCTACAACATTGTCCAACCATTCTATGAAAGATTCAACAGTGGCATTCTTTTTAAGTAGATCTTTTAGCTCTTGAAACACTTTGGAGGAGTAAGTGACAAAGAAGAAAAGAAGATGAATGATTGGATGAAATAAGACATTGAAACCAAGGTAATGCTCCACAATTAGAACTATACACTCCGGATTAAGTCTATTGCTCTGTTAGATACGTGGTCCCATTGCTCTATTCTACACCTGATACTCAAACATTTAGGGCTGCCTAATAAAATAGTAAATAAACATATTTTAATGAAGTAAAAACAAAGTACCGATATATAAAACCAATGTAAGAGGTGCTTGTTAACTAAAAACAATAGTAAAATATTGTAATTTTGTTTGCTTGTATATAAACTCACACTCTGTGTAGACATCACAGTCAGTGTCACCACCACTGCAGCTGGTAAGAAGAGCCTGCGATCCAATGCTGTATAAGTCCACTTTTTCAATGTCAGACGTCATAGTATTTACTACATTCTGATCAAACAGGGCAGGACGTGCTATCTAAGAAGATATACATGAAAACAACTAGAATCAATTATACATCCAGAAATAGTGTTTGGTTCTTTTAAAAGAACTGACAATGGGTTTAAATCAGGGTTTGAGAGTCAGGGCCGACCCCACCGGTGGGTAAGGTAGACGCTGACCTAGAGCGCAGATCTACTTGGGGGGTCTCCTCTGTGGCCAGCTGGAGTACGGTGCTGGGAGCATGAGGCCCCTGTCCCACTGCTCACTTGTGGTGCCAGCGATTGATGGTGAGCATCAGAATATAATGTCATATCCCGGTAGCTGAACACTGGCTGCAGCGACTCTAGTTCTTTTCAGATTACAGCCAATAAACATAGAATGTTTGCAGTAAAATGCATTGGAATAGATTCAAAACTGACCCCAATATTAATTTACTATGAAAATAAAGCTGGACAATATGAAAGCCACTATACATTTTCCTCCAGAAAAAACATACTGATACCGTATTAAAACTTGCCTGAGCTAAATGTAAGAATGAGGTTTGTCTTTTCAGCGACGATACAAATCTCCTGACGATCGTCAGTTTCTTCTCTGAAAGGGCATCTGGCAGGTTTTCCAGTGATGAAATAATCCATTGTTCCCAGTGTTTGGCAAAGTTTCTTATATCTGCTAGCAGACTAACAAATAAATCAGGTATATATATATATATATATATATATATATATATATATATATATATATATATGTAGAGGGATGGCAAGATGATATGTGAAGCATGAAAATATTGCAGGAATAAATGTTTTAAAATCATGACCCATTTGACATCTAGAAATAGAAAAAGGTGCATAGGTGTTTAGGTATATCTAAACTTATATTGGTTCATCACACCCATGGCCAATAGATATGATTTACAACCTAAAATAGAAAAAGCACATTTTTGCCAAATATAACTTGTATTTTGACTGGTCAAGTATTAGGCTGCTAAAGAGCACCAAATGAACATACTAGAAACGGTGAAAGGAGAGCAAGACTCAAAGTAAATTATGGGAAAGCTCTATTTGCTATTAACTCTCTAATTCATACTAACAAAGAAAATTGATGGCAGATAGGATCTGTTCAGTCCATCACGTCTGCCCTTTTTTCATGATGTAAAGACTTAATCAGTCCTTGGTCTTCTTGTCTTAGATTCAGGATAGCTTTATGCCTATCCCATGCATATTTAGATTATGTCGCTGTATTGGCTTCTTACCACTTCTGATTACTCCACCATCCTGTCAGTAAAGTAATATTTCCTTAAATTACACCTAAACCTAGGACTTGCTAGTTTTACATTATAACCTCTTGTTCTAACATTTCTCCTCCTTTGATCCCTTTCAAGTTTCTGTGGCATCTCCCATGTTTCCTCCAAGCTATGCATACAGTATAGTCTTTCCTGATAATTTTTATCCTGCAAATAATTTACCATTTTAGTAGCCCTCTTCTGAACTCTATCCAATATGTCAACATCCTTCAGGAGATAGGGTCTTCAGAACTTTACATAATACTCTAGGTGAGGTCTGACCAAAGATCTATAAAGAAGTAGAACCACCTCTCTCTTTCTTCTTCTAATGCATCTAGCTATACAACCCAGCACCCAGCTTTCTTGGGTTGAGACTTTATTGCATCTGTCTTAATACTTAGGAACACAAGTCATTGTGTTCACCAAAATCTATTGGTGGCATGCTTGTAAGGCTTCTTGTTGTCCATATATCTGTAAACTTAATAGCAGGTCATTAGGGAAATATTCTGAATAACTTATCTCAGTTCTAAAACAAAAGCTACCAATTGAAAACATGACCCACTAGGTGTGAGCTGTTCAGGGATCAGTGCTTAAATGATATACAACATTGTGCCGAACATAAGTATGACCAAATACTATCTTGTTTTCCATGTATTGCATTAAATCCATTCCTGAAATAAATTACATATTCAGTAAAATAATTTGTATGTAGAAATGTCACCTTTCTGGCATTTCCTGCATTGTTGCTGGGATAAGTACATCTGTAAGAACCTAAAGTAAAGGAAAAAAGAGGGGGTTAAACCTTAAATTAAGAAACCATATTTTGAAAAAGAGAAATCAGCAGCATACCTTGTACAGAATGGAATCACAGACGCAGAATATATCTATGATCACCGGATTTTCAAGGAGAGGGAGAAGATGATCTGGCATTCCTTGCCAAAAGTGTAATAAAAAGTGCTGGATCTAGAAAAAAATAAAACCAAATAGAAATATATTTTGTACTACCCCATAAAAGAAAAATAATTACCATATCAATATATTTTTACCTCCTCGAAATTCCCATTGATCGCATTGTCCAGTATACATTGACAGTGAGTTTTGTACATCATGATTAGAGTGTCTACCTGTTACAGTGAAAGACATACAACAACTTTAAAAAAGAACATCAAATACAGGCAAATACATTTAAGTAACACAAGATCTCACTGAAGAAACCTCTCCAGGTTATCTTATTCACTGTGACGCAACAATAACTGAATGCGTTATCAGGGCTAAACACAATTTAGTGCATTTAATAGTTCAAACAAACCACCACAGTTCTTACGACATATAATATACGGAGGGAACAAAAAAGTTTTCAAGAAATCAGTATTAAGCGCTGTATAGATATCTTGGACATTTATTTCAGTTAATTAGGCTGCAATGGATTTCACAAATATAACACAAATATTACAAATGTAACAATGCATTGGTTTTCAATTAAATTCAGTATCTCTGATTTGGTATCTCCAAAAGTTGAAGTGTTAAAAAAAATAACCTTAATACCCCCCCCACACATACGTAATAAGCATTTCAATGGCTATATTATTAGTAAAATGTCTGTTATTTTCTAATTATTTTTAAGACAAATATATATGCAAGGTTTTCGTTTCACAACTCATATTTCCCAACTCTACCATGAAGAGAACTGTCATGTTGTATCTATGGAACCCACTCTCTGACGTTGAATTAATTGGATGTATTTTGATGTTGTTGTAACCAGTATCCAGTACATGAGTTCCTGAAAATTCTGAAATAACTTTTCAGGGACCAATCTGATTTTGCATTTTTTGATCCTTTGAGTCATTTTGGGTTATGTATTTTGTAAGAAAAAAAGGTAATTCTGCTTTAATGGCTTTGGGAATACAATCTAATTCCCCAAGGTAATAAAACACTTTGGAAAATGTTATTTTATTTGCATAGGAGCTTCTGGTGCTCTAATCAAGTTCTGTCTTTGTGCATAAGACACACCCAACCACAGAAGCACAACTGCTTCTGAATTTACAACATCATCTCTAAGACTTGGCAAACATAATTGGCAGTTGCTATCAGTAGTTAATGCTAACGACCCATTAGTTCCTTTTCTCTGTCCACAGTACTAACCAGAGTAACAGGACACGAATACTAAAAAATTGAATTGAAAAAATACACCCTACACAGTCTCTCCTATTACACCATTAACCGAACCCTATCGTCCTCATTACTTATTAAAAAGGTATCTTTTTGGTTTAAAACCCAAATACCGTTTTACTGTACAATAACGTAGCTAATCCATGTTCCCTTTTCCTCCGTTCTTATTCCTTTAATCAGGTTGCTGTTACTTTTACTTCTGACCTTCTTCTCCTCGTTTGATTACCCTCCCTTCTTGAGTGGAACCCCAAAAACCTCTAGGCTCATTAGAAAATACCCTGGGCATTAGCAGAAAGGCAAAACACAGTATACTAGTGACACTCCAACCCTTTCAATGCCAACACATGGACTGTAGCATACAACTAAGCCACTGATTTATGAGTTATGTATTTATTACTCACAAAGACTACCATAGCAATGGCATCTTATTGAATCATATATTTACATTATCGTGTGATTTGTTTTATTAATTTTTTGAGCTTAGCTATATTAGCTGCAAAACCAAAGCAAATACATTTAACACAGGGGCAAACAGATCTCAACATTTTAAGAGTGCTGGTTCACTTTTTCAATGTGCAATCTGTTACTTATGGCCTATTTAACTTTGTTGTCACATCAAAAGTACCCTATTTGCTTTTGAAGGTTTTGACCATCGTCATCTCCACTGTTTTGTTTTTGCCATTCAATTTTACCTCTCATCACACTTATTCACCCTTAGCCAAGGACAAGGGCAGGGCTAGCCTCAGATAGCATAAAATAGATTGGGAGTGTGGGGGGGTGAGAGTAGGTAAAAGACACTCCAATGACCCAGAGACCTAGGGAAGTGTATCACCTGGAGACTGTGGGTTAAAGCTAGTGAGTTCCCGGACAAGCATATGTACCGGAAAAAAACTGGACAGAAAGTAACAGCACTTGTGTTTGAGGGACAAAATGTCACTTGCATTGTCCAATTGAAAGTGCATAGTCAATTTAGAATACTGAACAAAAGGGAGAGGTTTCTATAAGTGTTGAACAAATATTTCCCTTTTATAATACTTTTAATCTTACCTTCTCCTTGGATAAACAGCCTTGTAAAACCAGATGTTGAGCACTAGGAAATTCTGGAAGCAGAGTTCCAGTCTTTGAGCTAAGAGAATATTTTCTCGTGAAGCCCCCCTTTAGATAAACGCAGAAAAGCAGGCATTGTTATGTCAAGATTTTATTGTATAATGCTGACCACAACTTAATACACAAGAGAACAAATACAGTTTGAAGATTGCAATGTCCTGGTCATACTTTATTCAATTACCTAAGTAATCAATAGCATCTTCTACAATACACTAGAACTTCAAGGTGTGTTTTCATACATTATCAAATATTATTTGTTTACAAAATAAATAAAAATAACCATGAAGTAATATAAAAGTTCAATAAAAATATTTTCAAATCTCAAAATATTTAGGGTAATCAACACATTCTACCATATATTCTTTAACCACTTAAAACAAAAGCTTGGTAAAAGAAGTCTCATAACAAACTAATTTAGAGAAGCCAAACCTATAATAAATGATATGTGGATGTAAAAAAAGTTTATGTGAGATCAATATTTTACAGTTGATTTATTGCCTGTAAACATTAGGGGTTGTCTTTATGTTGATAAAACATCCAATTAAGCCTTTTTATTGCTCAAATGCCCATTAAGTGTATTAAAATCTAACAACAGAAATGCACTTAAGAATAATCTTCCTAATGAGAAACAGGTTGTTTACGTCTTTTGATATAGCTAATGGATTTACCTTGAATGTTTATCTGGAATAAATTTCCGTAAATGTATATATATATATCCTGTCATATAGCATGCCACCTGTTTGTAATTATTAGTTAACACCGACATAAAGATAATATTATCGTGCCCTCTACGAGTTAACTTGATATATTAAACGTTAAATAAACGACTTCTTTGAGCAACATATTCTTTATGAAATGGAATATATCTTTATCTCACCGAATAAAACAATATGCGTTTTGACATATAAACTGAAAATGTCAGATTATACTAAATGCTATGTTAAATACAGAAAATTATACTTCTGGAATCATTGGGTTGTTTTATGTGGTTTGGACTGAACAACTGTCAAAGAGAATTATCTGTTTGTAGATTCTAGAACAAGGTAGATCTTAAATTTGGGTTTTTTTAACCAAACATCCCATGTTTAGCCATGTTGTAATCTAACTACCAAAAAACACATTGTTTCTATGGAATGAAACCACAAAAGTATGCCAATTTGCATACAGTTACAAAAATGCTTATATTAACTGACTAAAGAGGAGATGAGGAGGGATGAAAAAAATCATGCTACTATTTTAGCTAAGAATTCTAAATGGTCTACCTTGGGACTTTCTCTAGAAAAGTTTCTTAAACATGGCATTAAGATTGGTGAAGTACATAAATTCAAAGAGATGCTTTCACTGCAGATACTTTTATCACTAAAACAATTAAAAGTAAATTGAGGACAGAAACAGAAAATAATGTATATATATAATATATATAAATCACAAATAACAATTATTGCTTATTATATTACCAATATGGAGTATAGTTTATAGACATTTGGAGAAATATAAAGAAATAATTGTAATTAATTTAAAAGAATGTTTAGGGTATTCAAATGTTCTTAAGTTGCGTTATTTCTATAGGTTATAGCATAATGCATATGTATTTTACGAAGACTTACCTCCACTCTTTAGCTTGCTCCCAGAAAATCTTTTCAGAAGCAAAAAAGAAATTTTTACAAGTTAATTAAATAAATAACAGAGCCAGATTTACAATTTATGTCTGCTGAGGAAACATTCGTTATTTATAATTTAATTATTATACAAGAAAAATAAAATGACAGCACTTGGCACTGACGAAATATGTACGTTTAAACTGCCAATGGCTAATGTAGAGTAGAAACTCTTGCTTTATTTTCAAACATACCGATCTAGAGATTATTTAGCAAAGTGTTGTTATAGTGTTATTAGTATCACTAATGTACCGTATATCAAACTATGCTACATTAACATGTTTTATTTAAATTGTACTTTACCTTGTCAAACCTTTACCAGAATATACAGAATGATAGTATGCACTGCTTTCCTTAATCCCAATGCCGTAATAATGATACCTAGGAGACAGAAGATGGCTTTATGAGCAATGGGCTTTTAATGTTTTGAATTTACAACTTTGAGATGAAAGGACCCCCTGGATTGTTAGGAAAGGACAATATGGCTGCTGGATTAGGCTGATATCTAAGGGCATGACAATAGCTACAGGCTTGGGGGTGTGGGGTGCAACAATGTTTTTGTAGGGGCATATATGGTTATGAAAGGGAAGGTTCTTCCTCTTAGTCCTGGTTCTGTGTGGACAGGATGCTTACAACCCACCCACTCGGATGTTCCAGTAGATTTGGTGCTTTGAGGTATGATTTGTTAGTTATTGTTTCTCTTGTAACATTCTGTTTTCGCAGCGGCAGAGATGTTCCTCATGTCAGCATATACTGGTTTGGAGAATGAAGGCTGTGACCCATCGTGCTTGGGGAGGCAGATTCAGCTGGTGGCTTATGGCACCCACTGGACAAGGTCTCTTGGTTATCAAGGTAAGAAACTTTTCTTGGGCCACGGCTCAGCAGTTGGTAAGTTGTTTAGAGTTATATGTACATGTTATTGCTGGTATGGGATAATAATAAAGCTGTCACCCCCTTAAGGGTTGGAATTGTTGTGTCAATACTTTCATGAAGATCTAGGCCTAAGCAGTCATAGGATAGAGACTTTGATAAAAAAGTATGCAACATCCTTCTTTCTATGATATTCCTTAAACCTTTAAACCTTAATTTAAAAAGTGTTGATTTTTGTAATTTTAGAAGGAGGCCTAAGATTTAAACAGAGTAATGCTGCAACATTGTCACAACAGGACAATCACCAGAATAATACTCCAGCCACCACTAAACACAAAGACCAAATAAAAGTCATAAATCATGAAATTAACTTTGCAGAAGGGATCTGGGCATAAAATAAGCCCATTGTAACTAGGAAATGGAGCTGGTGGAGATTAGTTAGGTGTTGGCGGAATACCTCCCAGGCATCCTGGTGTTCATAGGACAGTCATCATTTTAAGAGAACTTGGATGTCTGCCCTTTTATGACTCTGTAAAACAGCCCCCATGTTAGGTTCACATTAATGAAACAAAGTATTTTTATGGGGAAATGTTTCTTTTTCCACGTATAGCATAATCAGAAATTAGCAATAGGGGAGAGACAGCGTGGATGATTAATCACAAAGATCAAGAAGATTGCTGTGCCCATGGTATATCCCTAAGGCCATAAAGGTTGCTTTAGGTGTCTTTACTGCTTTGCAACATACCAGCATACCTAGCAGAGCATCCTTTTCTACCATTAACATTCCTTTTTGGTATAGAAACAGTTGATGTTTAAAATTGACAATAAACTAACTTGTTTTAAAACCACCTTAAAATGAGTTTAAATTTCAAAACAGGACACATACATGAGGTGGAGAACCCCAAATTCATTGTGTTTGGGAGCCCAGGTATTGTATGTTTCTCTACTGTCGGCCCACCAAATGTACAAAAGACAACATGTATTTCTCTAAATCTAAATGAATCTAAATGGCAGCATTTTGGAGGATGTGCGTAATTAGTGCTGCTTTATTATGGAGCAAATGCAATGTTGATCAAAATATGAACTAGTGATAGTTAGGGCCAGTGTCAATAGACAAGTTCTGCTTGAGTTACGCCCCTGACAGAATACAAAATATTTTATGAAGTCTTAATATATCCTAGATTTGAATACATTCTATGATTACCAAAACGTCATTGATGTATCTGATTATGAACAGATTATGAACTGCACTGTGAAACAATTAGGCTTTATGGACATCTATTGTCTAGGCTAATGCACAAAACTCAGTTTTTATATAAATGCATGGGCAACCCACAAAATATGTTTAATTGAGCTAATATTCCAGGTAGCAAGAACATCCAAAGAAAAAACCTCATGTATAACACTGATGTTTTTTGCATCTTTGACACACAAGTGGAGTCCTTATTGTTGGGCACCAGCATATGACATAATATCCCCATGCTATTCCTAGCTACATGACGCTTGGAGCAGCATGCTATGGAAGCTGTGCTGGTCATCTCTATCTATGTGTACCTCATCAATATTAGACATTCTGCTAACATGAACACAGGAGATTTAAAGGGAAACAAACAAATGATTTTCAGCTAAATAATTTTATTTTACCATGTTTTTTTTCTTGAAATATCATTTGTTTGTGTGACTGCCATCAAGAAGCACTCTTAGCATTATATAAATGTAATTTACCAAACGGTTAATCTTAAAAGGCAACTGATATTTCAATTGCCATATTTATGACTGTTTTATTTAAAAAGGTACCATACATTTCCTGTAACATATGTTCACTTTTTGTGCACCCAGTAGTCCCTGCCATTATCACGTACCGCAACAAACAATGCCTGATAAGCTAGATGATATTAGTAAGCTTTTCACAAACTTGCAATAACGTTATCACGCGGCCAGCTGTCACATCATGTATTTTCAACATATTACATTTCTACTAATAAATATGATAATAGCATTTAACCAGCCATCTCTGAAAGCTCGGGCTTTAGTAAATCATACAGGAGTTGCTATGTGCCTAGTGTCTTCATACCATTCTTAAAAAGGAGAAATATATTTATTAAAGTATAATTTTGTTTAAAATAAACAAACATCTACACTACTTAAATATATCTTGTTTTCATTTCTTGGCATTTGTTTCTATATTACAGTGTCATCCATGTAGTTTATAGAATACGTATATGGTTTAAAGGGAAACTTCATTAAATGAACTTATGTTATTCACTGCTTTCAAATAAGTATTGGAATACACAAAATAAACATATGTAAATGTGCTTATAGACAAAAATAAATATTACAAACTGCCATTAGAACAGTTTTTCCTGTCCTTTTTGTGTGGCGGCTGATTGAAATATCTGGGAACCAGGGTATGCTACGAGGGAATGGCTTTTCGGGGTTGGGTGGCAACACACAAAGCCAAGGCTAGTCATGAGTGGGAAGAGAATTGAGCAATGGAGAATTGAGCAGTGACTGGGCATGGCTAACGCTGCTCTTCTACCAGGAGAAAGAGAAGAGTGACCTGGAGATCCTGGGTTCCCAAGAATGCTGATTAAGGACGGAAATGTGATTAATATGTTTATATTGACTTTTGATACAGATCTTACAGTTAAAACAATAGTTCCTTCCATTCAATCCAAAAATCTCCATACCAATCACATTGATTACAAAACAAAAAGTACAATCTATGAGTACCACCTCACCATAAACGTAGACCTTTACTTACAGTATAAATGCAATATGCTTAACTATTTTTATTTATTGGCAGCATGAATACTTTAACCAACACAACGCAAAACGAATACGCAAACTATTAATATTCTGATCCTTTAAATTGTCTAGACTATAAGTCTCTAATCAAGCCAGGCCATTTAGTATTCTGCTAAATTTATTGCAATTTTAGTTAGAGTACAACAAATTGAACAATTCACTTACAAACAGTAGCATTGTCTTACTTTGAGTGTCCCCTGGTACCAAGTCTCCTTGTGGTCAGAAGCGGAAACTTTTGTCGAATTGTCTAAAATAAATTGCAATGTAATTAGTGTCTACATCTTTTATCAAGACATTGTTTTCTGTTACAACTAGATAGACAGGCAGACAGACACAGACAGACAGACGGACAGGGGTATTGTAACTTTTACATTTCTATTTTTTTTACAACATGAGGACAGAAAGAATCCAGTTGTGCGAGAGATTCTACCTAAAATGTGAATGTTTATCTAGTTGCCCCTATGGCTAATTGCAGATCTGCAAGTAAAATAAAATAAAAATACAGCTGCTAACAGTCTTGGTGACAGAACCTCCTCCATAATCACATATTAGGAAAGGTTACAAGCATACACCCCATTCCTCAAACATATTTGTGACCAATATACAGTACATGGGCCAAAGTTAACTTTATCTTTGATTACAGCAACAATGGGTTTAGGGACCGCCCATTGTCCTTAAGGGGTTAAAACATGCACATTTCCTGCAGTTGTAAGTACTGTAATTCATGGGACATTAGATACGCGTGGATTTCAAGCTCTCTTTCCCTATGTAGCATAACTGCCATAGATGTGTCCAAAATTATTAGTAGTGGTGAGTTTTCCCCTCACAAGCTGCAGTATGTTATTGTTAGAGGGAACAAATGAAGAGGATGGAAGGCATTGTATGGGGTCCTTACCGCTCCAAATTGTTTTTCACTGCATTTTAACACCTTCAACCCAAAGAATGTAGGATGATGGGGGAGACGTTGTCTCTCTTACACTCTCCCATACATCCAGGAATGGGATGAAGGGAAGGCACAGCATGGGACCCATGCCTCAATTTTGTATTGATTTCAACCCCCTCATTTTCATGGGAATAGTTGAAGACTAAGCCCCAAAGGCATCTCTTATTATTTAGTACTGAGGATACCTCTTTTATTTTTTAAATACAATATTTCTTTATTTTTTATATATCTTTGTGCAGGGGAGTCACTGTGCAACTCAATGACGATGTGAGGTGAAATCTAACTTCAAGTTGTCTTTCTGCAGTCCAGTCTGTGTCAGCTGCGAGTGATTTTTATGAATTGACTTTAAGGAATTTGTGCAACTCACCTTATGAATATATCCCAATATCTAATGCCAACACAAGCTAGATTGAATAGGATGAACATCATAGATGCACCACATCACTATAGTCACCAGTTGAGGTCTACGTTTACCAAAGGAGAAGGCATTGCTCTCCATACAACAACAATTCAGCTATCAGGTGTAGTAACAGGAACGCATGTCAACAAAATTAGTCTCCTATTGTGGAGCACTGTGGAGTATGGTGGAGTTATATAAATCATTAAGTAATAATAATAATACCATTGGAGTCTTGCAACTCTTATGTGGATCAAAAAATCACCATTTGGTTTGAATTTAAAAAGGTATCTTTGTTCACTTCCATAAACATCTTCATCTGGACTAGTAAAGCAGCAGTTTATGTGCAGACTACTTCCTTTTCATGTAGGACAGCTACACTGCAGAAGATGCCGGTACACTTTTATGGTTTTTCAAGTTATGTGTTAAATTGCAGATTTTAAAATTATGAAATATGTAACAAGAAAAAGATCTTTAGTATTAGAAGAATATGCAAATCTATAGTTGTTGGTTATATGACTTTGTTTTCATTTCCCTACAGAAAGAAATATCAGACACACCCTGCCATATAAATCTCTAATTATCATTCGTTAATTAACGAGTACAGAACTACCAACATTGTTGTTCTTAGTATTTATTGATTTATATGGCACCATCATATTCTGCAGCACTGTACAATTGGTGAACAGAACATAACAAATAATATGTCACATAACAGTTTAGACAGAAACAAAAGGTAAGGAGGGCCCTGCCACTTATTTGGTGTTTTATAATTTGGGATATAAACAAAGGGAAAACCTCTAAGTGCACTGAGAAATGTGTAATGGTCAAGAGAAGATGACAAGACCAGTTATGAACAGGGCATCTTCTTATATTAAGTGGAGTGAATACTCAGACTGACACTTTTTAAGGGTTTCTTCTAGAGACACAGTAGTGGTTGTACCCACTATTGTAGATTTTAAGCCTGTTTTGACAACTACTATACCCCGTGCGCTTACCCTAAAGACTAATTGTTAGTTGAATAAAATGTTATTTCCACAGCAATATTCATTTTTTTAATATCAATGGACTAACACAGCTATTCTAAAAATGGATCCATCTATAATTTGTATTTATGTTTTTAAAATGGGGAAAAGAGAGTCCTTGGTCAAACAACTGCATTTGTACACATAAAAATGGCATATGAGGAGCAGGCAGTCCCTCTAGGACATAGGAGGGTTTGTAGCATTCAGTCTGAGGAGCAATTCCAGCCCAAGACATATATGTTAGACAACACTCCTAAAATACAGAAAGGGAATACATGGAAAACCTAAAAGGGAGCGAAGGATCAGGATTTGGACACTTCTAGGCACTTTGTGCTCACACACAGAAAGTATCCATGGGACAACCCAATTAAGGCAAGGGAAGATGGATTCTATGCTCCTCAGTTTTATCTAACTTTCAGTTTTCAGTTGCATATTTAGCTTCGGCACTGACCTAAGCATATGCCTGTGAAGCACCATGTCTGCACCTCATCCTTCTTCTGAGCGCCAAGATATGATATATATGACCATATCCCTGTGCACTGTATCTTAAAGGCACACAGTGCCTTTCAATGTATCCTGTAGAAACTGTGCCTACTCAGCACAGTCCTTTACAGTGTTAATGGGAAGGTTAGTGATAATAGATCTTCTTTTTAACCAGCTCACTGAGCAATGGTACTACTGGGAACCTCTCGCCCGATTGGGATTCTGCCTTGCTAGACCTGCTGCCCAAGGCTTAGTTGGCCTTAGTTTCTTAGTCTCTGCTTATGCTCTGATACCAGGTCACTGAAATACAATCAGTGGGGAAAGGCCTAGCCTTGTATTGGCTCTTGGATCTGTGTGGGTTCAGCTTTTCTTATTACCCTGTGGCAAAGATGGTCCTACATGTGAGAATTAAGACATGGGTTACCATAAACCTAATCAAAGAGTGCAAGATGATCAAGAAAGCAGCCAGGCTTAATTATTAACAAGTGAGCCAGATGTGTTGGTTTACAAACAGCAACAGTGTATGACACTCATTGTATGGCTCAGCTCTGGCTCATCAATCATAGCAAACCATGAGCCAAACAATTGGCTTAAGCTAGGGTTCACTGGTGTTGTGAGATTGCAGATGAAAAAACATTCTGTTTAAAAATGAATTCTCATCTGAAGTTGCAAAAATCTACTTTAGTAGTTTGTAAAAGATATATACCATTACTAGACTTTTTTTTCTAATTCAGTATTTTTTCAAAAGACATTAATACAAACTCCCCTCTGTTAAGGCTAATTAAACGAAATGTATAATCTCCTACTAATTATTTAATATTTATTTTATTTAGAAAAAAGAACTACATGATATGTTTCAACTTTAACAAGCAACAACTGTTTTTTTATGTTTAAATTTATCAAAATTGTAAAACGATTATATTAAAAAACAAAAACCAGCAGCATTGTAATGAGGCATTTGTTCATAGTTAATATATTCCAAAAAATACTACTTTCCGTTCATATTTTAGATGAATGAGAACATTAATCGATTTTCTACTTTGTTTTTAGGACAATACTGGTGATTAATACCTTCCCAAATGTTGCAGCACAGGCTGGTTCTAGTTTTTCCTTTCTGCAGAAGTCTAAATAGTGTGCATACAGTATGCATCTGGGCAGACAAACTCCTTCACACACGATATAGTTCTCCTCCAGCCTGTTAACCAAAAGCAAGCATTTTGAAAAACAATATATATACTATGTATATATTATAAGTATATATACATATAAAAACACATATATGGAAGGATATATAGAAAATGTAGATTTGATTTTTTTTTTACTTAAAAGTATGAATATTGCATTGATATTGAGATGGGAAACAACAATAATTGGTCCACCTAAGCTGCTCTTTGCTTATTGATTTATTTTATAGTTTTATGCCAATCAAAAGCTTTTTGGATCTCTTCCTGTACTGCTTCCACTGGTGGTTTACTCCAGGTATCAATAACATGTTCTGTAAAATAACATTTTCTCAAATATCAGATCAGTCTTCCATTCAATAATTTTAAATCAATATCAATATCAATATCTGCGCTCCACTTTTTAATTTCCTTGACAAACTTGAATATTTCTATCATACGCCTCACATATTAAGGCTTTGTGATCTTTCCTTGTATGTTCTGTTTGTAAGACCACATATAATCTTAGTGATTCCACTCAAAACTATTTATGTTTTTATGAAGCCACAGTCTCCAGAAATAAAAACAAAATATTCAAAATAAGATTTCACCAAAGTGTCATTAGTATGTTTCTCTGCTACTGCCATTTTTTCCTATACAATTTAAGATTATGCTGGCTTTTCCAGATTTTTTATTACACTTACCATTCACTTTTATTTTTATTTTTAAAAAAAAACCTCTCCTGTTTTTTAGTACCAACACTGATCATTACATTTTTATTTTTTTTTTAATTATTCTCTTTAGTGAAATTTTGTTTTACATGTGTTCTCTTTCTGACTAATATTTTTCAAGCCAAAATTGATAATTCAAAGTATTGGGTTTTAGAAGAAAACACATAAACTAAGCATATTAATTACCCTGTAAACTGCAAAGCATTCTTCTGTTAATAAAATAATCTGTATCCTTTCATTTTATGTACACATACATAGTAATTATAGATGGATTACTTCTGTTGACATATTTTGTTTGCCATCAAGGAAATGTTTGCAGAGGTTTTTTTTCAATTGTTTAGTTTTTAGTTACTCTGTAGTGCGAACATGTGTCATCTGAAACTTATTTTAACAAAATCTCACACGGAGGTCTCAAATAAGTTAAATACATGCACTCTGTTCACTGCCTCATTAAGATGTTTCCTTGATGTTATTATTTACATACTTAGCCAATTTGAAAAAATCAGTTTTACTTTCAGAACCTACATCTAATTTCTTGCTTCAATAAATTTATACAATCGTTTTACCTTTTAAGCTACTGTAAGCGAAAACAAAATATTCCTAATGATACAATGTTGTATAACACATTAAAATAAATATTACACACCTCCAAACACATACAATATATAAACAGATATTCAAAATTACAATTTATATAGAAAACGGTATTGCCATTTCGTACTTATGACTGTAAATTATATCAACAATCAGATGAATTAAGTATTCATTCGGCACTTTTTCATTGCTGAGATTAAAACACATGATTTCATAGAAAGCATGCTATATAATGAAGTTCATCATTCTATACTTCTTTTTTTTATGTAATTATTTGCTGTAATCTTTTTTTTTACATAACGTATTTGTTACATTTTTTACTACATTTGCACTTTGTCATCATTGTTAATTTGGGTTTATTTCATTGGTAATATTTTCATTATATATTTTAATATTCAGCAAATCTACTTACCATTGTAAAGTAAGTTGTGTTTGCTTCTTTTTATCCTTGATAATCTGTGTGATGGATTTCTTTTGAGATGCCTTATTGCCTTGAGCTGTATTTTTACTGTATATAATATCCAAGTCCTCATCTTCTGATGAAAATGTTCCATTGGAGAAGTGGATCTCTGATAATAGGGTGAGAACATAGAGGCTTAATGGACATGATTCTTGGATATGGTTTTGTTCTAGTTACAGAACCTCACAAAAAACAGTAGTAAAAAGTTAACTTGAAATTATATAACTAGGAGAAAAACAAATGTTTTTCTTACCTGTTTTTATTCCCAAGCCTGCAGATGTTTCTTCATCCTCTGGAGTTAGCAAAATCCCATCTTGTCCTTCCATACATAGATCCTCTTGAGAGTATGAAAGTAAATCTTTTCTCACCACAGTCCCATAACAATCCTCAATCCTTGGTGGTATTTTTTGGCAAGGCTCTACATTTTGAAAGGGACAATCTCCCTCTTGACTCTCAACAAACCTCTCGACGGGCATGGTGTTAGATGCAAACCCATACAACCATTAAATATCAAGTAACGTGTGATGTTCAGACCACGGTTTAGTTCAAAGAAAGATCATTCCAAATTTAAAATGTGCGTGGTCATAAATTTGAAAAATAAATCTAAATCCTGGTTTGGTTAATATGGGACACAGTTAAAGATAACTGGTCCATTTAATATGTTATAAATTAACACAACACAAGCGAAATGTCGAATATATGCAAAATATCCTGTGTTCTATTGTAAGTTCCTTCTGGGGAGCCTCAGAATATTTGCTTGCTGGTCTGACAATACCATTCCTAATGGTTTAACATGACATGCTATTTTAAAGAAAGTCTATAAACACGCCCTTTTGTTGGCATAGATCTGCTATCAAATGAAAGCCAGTTGAACATCAACGTATTGGTGCCTTTTATCCCAGGTGCTTTTATTTTGATGGAAAAAAAAAGAAGTCTCATAGGGGCAGACTTAATTAGTTTGAATGTGACGTTGCAGCAATGAATTGGGTTATCTGTTGTCTCAGAAGGATAAAAAAATGGTGGCGATCAGATCAGCCTCATTAATGATTAACAAGTTGGAACAATCATGTCAGATTGTGTGAGTCAAAGTGATGTTTGTTTATTATGTGTTTCCATATCTCTAGCTGTATGGGTAAACCAATGACACGGTGTTTGCTTCTTGGTTCAATCAGTAAGGAAACTGAACATGTAGTGGAATAGTTAGTTGATAAGTGACAAAAAAGAAGTATAAGTCCCGATACTAATACTTGACAGTGTTTTTTTTTTTCCAACAGTGTCTTACTGAGGCTGCAGAACACAGCATCAAAATTGTCAAAGTTAAAAAAAAAAAAAAAATAACTGTTACTCTACATAAGTGATGCATACATTATAGGAGAAAAAGGCATCATTTAAGAACTATAAGCAGACTCATAAGGAAAAGGAGTAAGTGCAAAGCTAGGCGTAAGAAGGAAAAGTGCATTATTAGATACCCCAAAGTATAAACAAAGAGAAAACTGCCCAGTTAACAGGGGAACTTCTAGAATTAAATTCAACTTGGTGGGAGTCTTGCAACAGTTCTCTAAACATTCTTTACTCCAAGCCAGAATCTGTCCTTTTCTCCAGTCAATGCTGGGGTTATGCTGTTGAAGCCAAGACATTCCTAATATGATGGGTATATGTGGGCTGGACAAGACATCAAATTGAATTTCTTCAGAGTGAAGAATACCGATTACGGCCCCAATAACTTCAGTTTGGAGTGACACAATCCCAGTACCTAATGGAGACCCGTCTAGAGCAGCGATAGAGGTCTTCAGAGACTTTGGCTGTAACGGAATATTATTTTCCAGAGCCCAGGTTCTGTCTATAAAGTTCTCAGCGGCCCCTGAATCGATGAAAGCTTGGGTGGCCACTTGGTGGCCTGGCCACTGTAGCATGATGGGAACCAGAAGTCTTTGAGTCTGAGGAGGTGTAGCAACAGTAGCACTTAGTGAAGCACCTCCAGTCCAGTTCTGGCGTTTCCCGACCTTCTGGGGCATGCATAAATCAAATGTCCTTTTTTGCCACGATACAAACACAACCCCAAAGTTCTGCGCCGTTGTTTCTCCTCAGCTGTAAGATGCAGTACTGGGCCTATATCCATAGGTTCTTCAGTAGTACCAGCAGCAGCAGGTTCTGTAGGGGTCTGAAAAATTGGACGAACCGGAGGTCCAAACTGACGTGGCCTTCTGTCGCGTTCTCTGTCTCGCTCGAATCTTCGTTCTTGACCTCTGGCTTCTAAACGCAGACATAATGCAATAAGATTTTCCAGATCATGAGGCAGGTCACGATAAGTGAGAGCATCTTTTAATGACCCATTTAGGCCCCTACGAAAAGTGGCTTTCAGAGCGCCGATATTCCAGTCGGTCTCATAAGCTAACGTGCGAAATTCTACGGCATACTGAGCCACCGTTTTTCTTCCCTGTTGAATCTCCATCAAATTGGATTCAGCCGCCTCTCGCCTCCCGGGAGCATCAAACACTGCCCTGAACGAAGCAATAAAAGCGTCAGCATCCTCCAGAATGGGTGAATTCTGTTCCAACAGAGGTGATGCCCATGCTAATGCTTCTCCTCTTAAAAGGTTGATAATAAAAGTCACTCTGTTATTATGAGAAGCAAAGGTGTCAGGATGAGCTCGGAAGTGTAGAGTGCACTGATTCAAAAAACCCCTACATTCCTGGGGGTCTCCGGAAAATGTATCTGGCAAAGGCATCTTGGGTGCTTTGATTGGCATACCGAATCCAGGTGCTGGTGGTGAAGAATCAGATGATGTACCTTGACCGCCGGGAGGAGACAGGTTGGTAGCCATGGATCTGAGAAGATCAGCCACAATATCCAGTTTCCGTTCCAAAGACTGGAGTTGAGTTGCATGAGCCACCAGGACTTGATCCTGTCTGTCTTGACGATTGGACATCCTTGCCAAATCTGCGGGATCCATGTCGGGCCTGTGATAACTGTCAACGTCTGTAATACAGCAGAGGATCCTCGCTGCAGAAATTGGGAAGGCGCCCCCTGGCGGAGGTGGAGAGCCCAGCAACGGAACACCGAAGTGTATAACGGCTCCAGGAGCGTAGCGTAGTACAAATAATCAGGAACGAAAATAATAAACAAAATAATAAATACAGGGGTCAGGCAGAAGAGTAGTCGGGGTCACAGGCAGAGGTCAGGGCAGGCAGCAAACAACAGGGGTCAAAAACTAGCCGGAGTCAAAACCAATAAATATAAACCATATTCAGGAACGCTAGTGAAGGCTATAAGGCACTATCACAGCCAAAGGTGAAGTGCATACTGAAGGTTTAAATAGCCCTCTCAATAACAGGATCCTCCTACCCACCTAATTAGGGGGAGGAGGAAAAAGGATAAATGTCGCTTTAAGAAGCGACATGAATATTTATGAGTTAGCCGTTCACACATGCGCGAACGGCACTCCTGACGTCGAGGCGCGCGCCCCGTCAGGATCTAGTGATCTCTGTGGGGACGCGCGTCTATCCGCAGAACGGAGCTGGCGGCGGTTCCCGCCGACGGAACAAGCAGGGGGCTGGACGCGCGGGCTGCGTCTCAGCTCCCCTACCCGCGGGACAACGGAGGAGGTAACAATAATGCAGCAGAGAGTCTGGAGATAAACAAGAAGTAGACCAAGAAGTGGAAAAACTGAAACCTTTCTCCAAGAAAGTAGAGAGACATTGTGTCAGGAACCATAGGACTTGAACCAGTGACTTTGAGCATGTGCACCTAGCGGTTTAACCAACAGTAGGCTCTGTGGTCACAGGAGTTAAGGGATATTGTTAGGGGTAATGCATGGAGAGATCTTGCATCAGGGGATGGAAAGGACTGGTCCCCGCACTAGTGCTGGGACCGAAGAAGCTCAGGGCTTTGTCCCTGAAGTTGCCTGTGGCATCTGAGATGTGATCAGCTGTCCTCATAGGGTGTGCAGAGGCTCCGCCTTGCTGTGAAACAGAGGCCAGGACAATGCAGCAGAGAGTCAGGAGAAGAACAAGAAACAGAAACACTGAAGCCGTTGTCCAATAACGTAGAAGGACATTGTGTCAGGAACCACAGGACTTGAATAAGTGTTCCTATGCAACTACCGGTTTAGCCACCAGTAGGCTCTGTGGTCCCTGGGATTTCTGTTAATTATGTGCGTGTCCAGTTGTCCCTGGTTCCTGACACACCTGAGGCCCATCAGGTAATCTAAGGCCTTTATAACTAGGGTTGCTCCCAGGCTCTCTTGCTAGAGCATTGTACTCTGCTCTGTGAGTTTGTTGCTTGAGCTGTGTATTCCTTTTCACCCCCTAGCCTCAGACTCTGACTATGTTCCTCTTTTTGCCCTCTACCTGTCTTTTTCTTGCGATTATTAAAATTTTTACCTTTGGCTTGGAGTGTTATTATTTGTTGGATTATCATTTGGTACAGTGTTATTGTTCCTTACTGTTTATGACCTTGGCTTGCCTGACTCTTTTTCCCCAGGTTCATCTGCCTGTGAGCCAAGTCAAAATCTAATACATCTCTGTGTTTTCATTGGTGTATGTTTATTTATTTGGATAAAAGGAGGGCTTGGGTCATGAAATATATAGTTTGTGTGGATACATACAATGAAAATGAGAGAGACCTAAGCCTGGTATACAAGAATGTCTTCCTACAGAATGTGTGCTCTTGAACTGTGAGATTAGGGGCATGCCTAAGGGAGTTGCAAGGTGAGCCAATTGACTTACCATAACTTTAAGTTTGAAAAAAAGACACATTTGTGACCTATTTTTAACCAAAAACTAAAATACTTGCATCTGCATACACTGTATGTTAGTACAACTACCAACTGTAGATGAATAGTATCCTTCTGCACACGGAATACATTCGTAACAGCAGCTTATAATAGAATGTTTCTTGAAGTGTCCAGGTTTACATGATTTTGAGCAGTTAGAAGAAATGACACGCTGCTACAATGTAAAGTGGTGAGTGTACAGCCTGTATAACAGTGTATATTTGCTGTCCCCTCAAAATAGTTCAGCATTGATGTCTAAACTTTGGCAACAAAAGTGAGTGCACCCCTAAGTGGAAATGTCCACATTGGGCTCAAAGTGTCAATATTTTGTAAGGCCACCATTATTTTCCAGCACTGCCTTAACCCTCTTGGGCATGGAGTTCACAGGTTGCCACTGGAGTCCTCTTATACTCCTCCATGACGACATCACTGAGCTGGTGGATGTTAGAGACCTTGCGCTCCCCCACCTTCCATCTGAGGATGCCCCACAGATGCTCAATAGGGTTTAGGTCTATAGACACACTTGGCCAGTCCATCACCTTTACTTAAGCTTCTTTAGCAAGGCAGTGATCATCTTGGAGGTGTGTCTGGGGTCGTTATCATGTTGGAATACTGCCCTGAAGCCCAGTCGTGGAAGGATCATGCTCTGCTTCAGTATCTGACAGAACATGTTGGCATTCATGGTTCCTTCAATGAACTGTAGCTCTCCAGTGCCGGCAGCACACATGCAGGCCCAGAGCATGACACTCCCACCCTCATCACCTAAACCAAATAAATTTATCTTGGTCTCATCCGACCACAGGACATGCTTGTCTGCTTGTCTTTAGCAAACTGTTTGCAGGCTTTCTTGTGCATCATCTTTAGAAGAGGCTTCCTACTGGGACGACAGTCATGCAGACCAATTTAATGCAGTGTGCGGCATATGGTCTGAGCACTGACAGGCTGAACCCCCACCCCTTCAACCTCTGCAGCAATGCTGGCAGCACTCATTAGTCTGTTTCCCAAAGACAACCTCTGGATATGACGCTGTGCACGTGCACTCAACTTCTTTGGTTTACCATGGTGAGGCCTGTTCTGAGTGGAACCTGTCCTGTGAAACCGACGTATGGTCTTGCCCACTGTGCTGCAGCAATTCCTTTTTCAAATGTAACACACCTGCTCCCCACTCACACCTGAGACCTTGTAACACTAAGGAGTCACATGACACCGGGGAGGGAAAATGGCTAATTGGGCCCAATTTGGACACTTCCACTTATGGGTGTACTCACTTTTGTTGCCACGTTGTAGACATTAATGGCTGTGTGTTGAGTTATTCTGAGGGGACAGCAAATTTACACTGCTATACAGGCTGTACACTCACTATTTTACATTGTAGCAGAGTGTCATTTCTTCAGTGTTTTCACATGAAAAGAAATAAATAAAAAAATTACAAAAATGTGAGGGGTGTACTCACTTTTGTGAGATACTGTATATGGATATTTTGCTCAGGCATTAGTTAACATTATTCGTGACATTCATATGCAACGTTGGACATTGAGACCCTTATGGTGATTTTTATTGCTATATAATCTTTAATATTACATCTTCTGGATATCTATTAACTTACTTTGCTATATGGACTTTAGTGTTTCTGATACTGAAATGTGAACAGTAAATTAGGCAGGGAGTCTGGATGGGGGCAGGTCAATTGACTTAATACCTCCTGCACTGTAGGCAGATAGTAATACTTTAACACACAGTAATACCTTAACACACAGAAAAGCAGAGAGATATTTAGACTTTAATATAAATTTCCCTTAGAAGTTTTACCAATGAGCTACTACTCCAATATGAGTAATTACTACTGCAGCTAGGTTATTACCATTGGTTGGTGTTAAATTCCTAACCGATATCTTGATAATCACTGATACACCAAGTTGCCACATACTTTTACAGGAGCTCTCAGATTCGGTTTGCCAGCAATAGGAATGTATTTTTAATGACATAAGTCAAAGTTATTTCTTATTTTTTTCCTGCCTAATTTAAATTTACTAGTATCTAGGGCTACCTAAATGAAAAAAAAATGAGGACTCCTTCCTTGTTAAATTGATAAATTATTATATTTATTGCTGATCAAGTATTTGATTTTCTTTTTAATACGTGGAACCAATAAGGCCCACTTTGTGTTTTAGGGGGGTGGAATTTCAATGTATTTTTTTTTTCTTTTGTATCGTATATAATGCCTACTTAGTCATCTAGCTGTGTAATCATGTTTGCTAGCACATGTATCTTGCGCATTAATGTTGTTTTTTTATCAGTTTATTTTATTTTCTCACATTGTTATCTTTGCGCATGAGTGTCATTATGTCACACACTTTTGTGACTTTACTAGGTTATTCAGATCCTCTTTATCCTTGATAAAGGTGTCTATGGCGAAATGTTTGGTGAGGTCTCACAGCTACAGCCTGTTCACATTATATTTGATTCTTGAGATGGTATATTTATATTGTTGTATATTTCTGATGTGCACATATATTATAATTTCTGACTTTGCTTGTTCTTGAACCCTTTATCACTAAGCCATGCTAATTACTTTGGTGAAAAATAATTTAAAAAAAAAAGCCAACAAGATTCACACAAAAACTCCGGGGGTATCAACACTAAATATACCCTAAAAAAATTACTGTGTTCTATTTGGTCTTACCTGATATGGATACAGCTTCAGGTCCTTTGCACATTCTTTGCACAATATGTTTCTGAGAGCTTGAGCTACAGCTGTTATTGCCAGATATGTGCTGTATGATTTACCCCATTCAGTATTTTGGAATAAATAATCATCATTTGCAAAGGAAACATTCTCCACACTGCCTGCTAGTGGAGACTTTTCTTGTATAGAATCAGATCTTGAACAATTTTTTGAAGTTGACCTTATAGATTCTATATATTCTCTATATTCTTCTGAACAACCAAATCGTGATTCTGTATACTCTTCAAGAAATGTATTCACTGGTTTATTATGTGGAAGGTAGATATTTTTCAGATATTCTGCAAATCCAATAACTTGATCTGCCTTAAAATTAAGTCCAAATATTGTTCCAACCTTTTCAATATTTTCCATACTGGAAACTTCTTTTGAGGTTGACCATGCATCACGTCCAATCCATGTTTTTGAGATATGTTGAGTTCTTTAATTGCACTGTATATGGCATTAGGCACATCTGGGTGTTCTACATATGATGGGACAATAGAAGAGAAAGCTGTACATATTTCCTCCTGTCTAAAGAGAATATTTAAAAAATCATGCGCAGAACGTCCATAGTCATCATCACTTGAAATCACTCCAACCCAGTTCCATCCAAATGTCTTAATCAACTTCACCATAGCTTATGTTTGGTGTTTATCATTTGGGACAGTCCGAAGAAATGAAGGAAACCTCACTTTGTCACTGAGAATGGCAGCTGATGATGCAGGGCTTATCTAAATAAAAATACATATTGCATTATGTTGTTCATTGCACTACTTATTCAATTTATTCAGTAGTCTGCCCTAATTTTGCAGGTCTGTTATGCAGTTTATGATATTCAATTTTTAACTGCCTTGAAGTAGCCAATCCCTACCCTACTGACTTCTTACACTTTGTTTTTAATGCTATCTTTCTACCCTCCCTTCTACATCTTAGATATCTAAATTGTCACCATTCCTATTCCCTTCTTCTTTATTGCTCACGCAGAAGTATATATGCTAGGCTTGTGCATTCATATTCGGGCGAACATGGAAACGTACATGAAGGGTGCGTTTTCGTTCTTCATACACATAAACATGGCGGCGCCAAAACGTAGATGAAGACACACAACATGTAGAATCCACTAATCTCCCTGGTCCCTTCCCCATCTAGTCTACCTTATCTACACAGCATTGCAGGGGTTGACGGAAGCGGAAATCTGTAGGTTCACCGTCAGGGGTTAAAGGGGCATGTGAACGACTCTATTGGTCACCTGCAGGGGCCTCCTCTGGCATCAACCAATTGGTTAATGCCAAAGGAGGCCCCTGCAGGCGACCAATAGGCTCAGTTGACGGCGAACCTACGAGTTTCCCCACCCGTTATCTACGCAGCATCCGTAGGTTCGCCGTCAGGGGTTAAAGGGCCGTGCAAGCGACCAATAGGCTCACTCGCATGGCCCTTTAACTCCTTACGGTGCAACTTGGCTGAGAGAGGCCACTGGTTTCCCTGCTCCAACAGTTAAAAGTCCGTACGAATGACCAATAAGGTCACTTGTACGGACCTTTAACTGTTGGAGCAGGGAGACCAGTGGTCTTTGTCGGCCAAGTTGCAGCGCCAGTATTTTAAAAGTCTGTACAAGCGACTCTATTGGTCGTCTGCCATCAGGTATAGGTGCCTCAAAAGCAGTAGAACTCTTCGTGTTCGTTTTCATGTTCGCCCGAAGACGAATGCACAAGTCTAGTAATTACTGACAGTGATATGTGACAGTGAGTATATGTATGGTCACAACAGTAACATAGTACTTTAAGTTAAACAAGTTGATGTTCTGTTCATACAAAAGGAAAACCCATGCTCTAATTTGTTGTGCATTCCTCTTCCTTAAGTTACCTCCAACACCTCTTGAAAACTCCCATTTCAGGTTATTCAAAGACATTCACAGTGTAATTGATTCTTACCCTTGGGCTGCTCCATCTCTTATTAACGCTTTGTGAGCTACAGAAAAGCTAGATAGCTCTAAGCAAAGTAAATAAATAGATTCTCAAAAGATTAACAACCAGTGGGTGATGATGATTCCTCGTTCAATATTGGAGACCTGAAGAGGCCTGAACTGAGTGATCTTGCCTATGAATAAATCTATTACTTTCATTATAGTAAATGAAGCATCCTTTAGCAATTATTATTTAGTAGTTTGAGTGGCGTGTGCATGTGAGGGTATAAATTCCTTTAAATATTTCCCCTTAGGAGAGGCACTGACCCCAACCTATTCCTTTTAAGTTTGCATGCACATTCAGATTAGGGAACATACCGTATTATGCAGTTGCTGCACAGGATTATATCTATATTTATTGATATTTATTCTCTCCCATGCAACCAGTGGTCTTTTCAGAATCCAGTAATAAATGGATTACATTTTTTGCTATTTTATTTTTTTTAAGACAATCTTTTCTTTATAATTTTAGTGTTTTGGATGGATAGCCCATTTCCATTTAATCACTTTTTAACTTAATATCATTAGTTTATGTCTCTCTACATGCTTTTTACTTTCCTTTCTTCGCTTCTCTGTCTGTCTGCAAAGGTAACCAGTTAAAATCCACTAGATTCATTTAGCCTTTTTCAACTGTTTGTATAGTCTATTACATATGTCTATTAGTTTATATATGTTTTATATAAACTGTGTTTTATATATGTTTTATATATGCTTATATAGCATTCACTGAATACCACCAAAAAAGAAAAAAGAACATTCTTGCAGTAAAGAAGAGAAATGGGGAGGGACAGCCTATTGAAACTAGGGAAAACCCTAAACATTATATATATCCCTAGCCCCATTGTTTGATAAGAATATTCATTACTAATTTTTAGAAGAAAATATGCAACTTCTGCAAAACAAAGAATTTATCTCCATCTCAAGTGTAAATGGTGAATCTAGATAAGGAAATGGTTGTTTACTATCTGGATGTAAATGGTTTGCAAGATCAGTCATTTAGATGAGGTTTAGATATAATTTAAGTAAGTTTTATTTAACAGAGAGGATGCTAGATACATTGAACAACCTCCCGGACAAATTGGTAGAACTAATACAGTGAGGAAATTTAAACATACATCCATGGGAGAGGCATACATTCTACTAATTTGTTGCAAATAGTAGCCACTAGAGGGCATTCATCCAACTAATTCAAACTCGTTCATATGACTCACATTCTGGAGCTAAGAGTGAAACTATATAATGTGAATAACAACAAAGATACTTCTTAAAGACAATATTTTTAATTTAAGTTTAATAGAGAGAGAGAGAACATACTTATGAGATAGAGCTCCAAAATGGTACTCAGGAAAATTTTAGTCATTAAATTGTTCTTTAATTGACAAAACAGTATAGTATGACCAGAGCCGGCCTTAGGTGTTCTGGCGCCCTGTGCGGACTACTCCTCTGGCGCCCCCCATCCCAAAAAAGGAATAAAAACTTGTAACAAAACTCCCCTTTCTCACTATCTATCCCCCTGTATCACTATCTACCACCTCTGCCCCTTCTCACTGCCCCCCTCTTCTCACTGATCCCCCTCTGCCCCTTCCCCTTACTTACCTTGTTGAGTCCTGCAGTGGGAGCGGGAGGCGTCCGTCTTCCCGTGGTGCGCGCTTCACAGCTGAGTGGCGGAACAGCAATCACATTCCTATCATGCCCAGGCATATCCAGATTCCAGGATGTACTCGCAGACTTGGCATGATAGGAGTATGATTACCCTATCTACCCCTTCTCACTCCCTTCTGCCCTATCTACCCCTTCTCCCTCCCTTCTTCCATCTACCCCTTCTCACCCCCTTCTCCCTATCTACCCCTCCTAACTATCTACCCTCTCCCTCTTTGAAGTTCACTTACCTTTCAGGAGTCCTGCGGTGGGGGTGAAAGGCCTCTGTCTCCCAGCTCTGCCACTGTATGGAACAGTATAGAGTGATGGGAGTTATGATGTACTTTTAGAGCATAATTAGATCATGAAAAAGACCATTGGAAATGGTACAGCATAACACCCATCACTCTCACACCCTTACCCATCCACACACACAAATACCCATCCACACACACACACATACCCATCCACACACACACACCCATCCACACACACACACCCATCCA
>VKOC01000005.1:22494484-22504569 GCA_009364415.1 Spea multiplicata | reverse complement strand
TATATTTCATATATATATATATTTTTTCTCTTTTTTTAATTATTAAAGGAGTCGATTTTGCCTTCACAGGGGTATGGTAATGAGCGTGGATTTCTGTGACAGCAGAGGCATTAATCTTTATACCCCTTTTACAAATCCATCTATAAGTTTATGTCTGTCTAATAAAAGGATTCCAAGACAAGCAAACGGTCTCTGTTTAAAGCTGACAGTCGAGAGGATTCTAGAGTCATGTCAGCGAGAAGTCCTTGTAATGACATTTAATAGAGAGCGTCTCGTTGATAACCTAAAACGATGAACGAAATTAAATTAAATCTCATATATATAAATATCAAATCATTTTTGTTTTTCTTGAACTTGTCCTTTCCCTTCTAATAGAGACTGACATTTGATTCTTTCAAGGAATGCTGTTGTTTGAATAAAACCCGTCACCGTGAAATGTTATTGACTTATATGTAAATCCTGAATATATGCTTCTTCTCGCTGGGGAATACCTTATTGTGTGCGAAAGGACTAGAGGACAGAGATATAGTAAATACCACCTCCACTCCCCATTCCCCATTGCTATGAACTATAACATGTGGCATGTAGCATTGGAAATCACGGCAATCGAAAAGTTTGGCTTCACAAAATATTAACAAAACTTAATGGTTTTTCCTTAATAAGTAGAACCCTACCTTTTTCATATGCTTGGCCCATCTAATCATGGCTTATGTCTCTCTTGTCCATGTTGTCCCATACGTTTGATATTTTTTTCTATAGCCAGCGCGACCAATACGCTCTTCTGCTTTTCTCCTCCGCTCTAGATGACCACCCTGACCTTCTCCCTTGTACTATTATTATTATTATTTTATTTTTTATTGTTATCCTTATTAAGTGTTAACATATTCTGAAGCACTCTAAAATGTATCTATGTGGTGATCAACAAGTATATAAAAGCATTTAAATGTACAGATACAACATAAGGACCTTGCCTGGCCTTATGACACCTTCATCCCACGTTCCAACAAAGAATGATGATCTTTAGGAAGCCCCACTTACATTCTAAAGCTCCACAAGAATAGCTGGTTTCCTCCACTTGTCTTGATACATGTTCTCCATATTTTATGTCCTTCTCTCTTCTATATCATGCCCAGATATTCCCAGATGACCTCCTACCTATCCCCTAACCTTTTCCGTACCATCATCTTCTCATGTGCTCTCCGCACCCGTCTCTTGATACGTTTGTATAAACCCTCATCCTTTTTATTTATTTTGTAGCCAACGATGATACTTAGATCAGAAGGAGACAAGAGACCACAAAGTACCCTGTGATGGCATAAAGTAGCCTAGACAGCAGGCCGTGGGGGCTATAAATGAAACTAACAAGGATTAGGGATTAGGGTACTAAAAAAAAAAGAGAGCTTTAGAGAAATAAGGTGAACGACACATGAAAGATGTTTGGGGCTTGGTGATTAAATCAATGCTTCTTAGATGAGGTTTTATTGAATAGAGGAGTCAAAAATCAAAAGGGGATCAGTTAACGTTAGTGTCTTCAGGAGATGCGGAGATGTGTTGAATTGATTTTGTATTATATTCCCGCGACCGAATGTTATTATAATAATTGTTAATTCTTTTTGAACTAAGAGAAGGGAATGTTGTCAGGTCTGGACTCCCCGTCTAGATATGGCATTGAACAAAGAAATATCCGCTAAAAATGACACATTTTTCATGTTGGGCCATTAAAGATCCATCACTACCCACAGCCACGGATTCCATTGACATATTTCAGGCGCCGAATGGCCTTACTCTTAAAAGCTTTTACCGTAGATGCGAGAACCATGTTACATATCAGCTTTCATTTAAAACGATTGCAAAAGTAGTCCATATTTTTTCATGAGATCATCCAGATGACTCGTCTGAGTGACCTTCTCCGTAGCATGAAACAAAGTATCAGATTCGTATCATCCCTCCGAACATGCTAATGAAACATTTCTGTCTCGCGAATCCTGAAGGCCATTTAGAAGCCGCGGTCAATCTGCAACAAGGACAGAAAAACTGCATTTATGTCGATATAATGTGCCCCGGGGGTAGAAAATTAAGGATAAACAAACCATAATTTCATTATAACAAATGGATGAGATTGTAAGTGCTTGTATAATACAGGGTCCAAAAACACATAAAAAAATCTCTTATCTGACCTTGATCTTTGATATTTAGTACAGTTCAGATAAAAATGGACCGAGGTCCTTTATTCTGCGCCCACGTTGGCTGCAGCCCCTCTTCTAGACCCTGAAGCGCATTTATTCACGACGGAAAATAAAAATAAACACGCCGAGAATAACAAAGTTGAGTTGTGGCATGAACTGTAATATGCCAAGGCCATCGTCGACAAATTTCACGTCCTTACATCTGCCGCGGGAAGGAGAGACAATTGCCCTGATAAGGAGGTCAGAAGATACAATTGTCCTCCATCATACTCGAAAACCCTCACAAGATAAAAGCAAGAAGAAAGGTCAAACGACCAAAGAAACATAGTGTTTTTTGGATGATTTCTACTGTTATGGAAAGTTTTTGCCCGAATCCAGAGGAAAGCCACACAAACATTCTCATTGTCCGGAGATCAAAGGATAGAGAGAGAGGAGATGTCCCAAGATGGAGGACGTATCCAGGCACAGGACATCCCTTTGCACAGCCGCCCCCAACTTTTCGGACTCCGTTGGCTCCCAAAGTAAAACCCAAGAGAGGTTTCCTAACCCAGCCATGGTTTGTATCATCCGCTGAAATTCTAATCTCCTTTAGTTAATAGAAACCAGACAAAAGCAAGTCTTAAGAGGGCAGAAGTCTGAAGATGGTTAGGCAACCGCACGTTAAAAAAATTATCTGTCTTTTCAAATAAATTACCATTTATCTGTTCGCTCTCAGCCGGCGCATGATACCCAATTACTCGCCACGCGCTGTAAGATTAATGCAAAATCTGTGAAAAATTGGATTCTCATCCCCTTGTCCAAAAACCATAGGTATGTAAATTTTTTTTCTTCTTTTTTGAATGGGAATACAACACTGGTATTTTTATTATATTTTTTTTTTCCATAGATTTTAAATAGGAATCAAGCAAATGGCGGTTCTCGAACAGAAAAGCTTTTTTTTTATATATATATATAATCAGGGGATATTCAGCCGAAACATATCTAATCTCCATTGCGTTTTGATAATGATTAAATTCTGAAATATCCGGCTCATTTTCTAATCCTCTAGAAGTAACGGGTAAAAAAAAAAGTCGGTTTCTCGGTAATAAGGCGACAGCGATGCATTTATTAAAGTTAATTGAGAGGTTGTTTTTTTTACATGAAAAATTTGTGTTCCTGGCATTCATAACTTTTAGGCTAATTTTTGACTGCTCGTTCATTTCTCCGTTGCCGGTTACAAACTGTACTTTCGTCCTTGTCATTTTTCACGAATGGAATCACGGTCTCGAAAAAAAAATAAAAAAACCCCCGATAGGCAATTAATCACATTAAATGCTAACGTTTCGTGCCACGAAATCATTTTCCTGATAGATGTATCAAGAGAGCACTATTTTCATTTGGAGATGGGGAGACATGACTTAAAATATATCTCCATGGCACAAGTGCCGGGCTCGATCGCTCTTTTTTTTTTTAATTTTTCTTTCAAGTACGTCAATGCCGAGTGAATTTTGAGCAATACTTGACGACGGGATGATTAAAGGAAGTATAGTTAAAATATTAATGAAATATATATATATAAATCCTGCCAGATATGTGTATAAAAGATTGCAGATCGTTACCGGACCGGCAATTTCAATTGGGCACTGGCACTTTAAGGCCAACAGCCAATAAACTACAGGCCTATGGCCACCATGACTTTTTTACAGCTCATCCCCCCTCCCCCAACATTTCAAGTGTCCAAACTGTGCTGGGGGTGTGGTTAGAGGTGGGAAGAGGCGGGGTTAGAGTTGAGCGTGTATAAGCTGGAGGTGGGTCCAAGTGGGGTCAGAGGAGGGGCCACATGTCCACCTTACCCAAAGCTGCAGCACAGACTTCCATCAATCTTACGGCTCCCTGGACTGGAGGTCAAAGATCAAAGGATCCCGTCAACCTGCCTATGACCCCCTCTGCCCTGAAAAGTGGGATAGTGGCGGAGCTATGTGCTCAAAAATCAGGACCGTCCCACAAAAACGGGGACACTTAGAAGGCATGACAGCATGAGGCCGGAGTCTATAGGTAGGTGAGTTAAAGATGCCGGCTGGTCATTATGGGGGCTGTCTCCACCTGTTTTAGCTGAAGCACCAGGTTTAATGTCTACATTTTCACCCAATATCCATTTTGAGCTTTTTTTTAACCAAAAAAACTACCTTTAATCACATCCTCTTTCCTCAAAACCAAAATCAATTTGAAAGTTGCCATCTGGGACCGGGTTAGAAGTAACAGCATCTCTTATAAACAATAACAAGAAGAAACAAAGAAGAAAGTAAGTAAAAACCAAGTAAAAACTTGTTATTATTACTTCTATATTTTTAGTCCAGCTTTTCCGTCGAGCTTATAAACGGTATTAAACTGTTAAGAATTCAATGACTTTTTTATAAATCGTTATCAGGCATATACCAAGAAGAGCTAGAGTTTCAAGGACCGGTGCGGATGCTTTCATGACAATACCGTTTCCCTGCAAGCTGCAATGTAATTATTGTAGGAATAATCATACTTATTTATAGAGCACTTTATGTCAAGGCAATTTCATCTACGGAACATTATGTACACATACAGAAGGGAAAACAAATAAAGCATTTTACACTCACCTACTAGAAAGCATGTAAGAAAAAAAGGAATTCAATGCAATTTTTATTATTCTTGAGTCCAAAAAAGTGGCTTTTTTGTGGATGAAAAACTCAGCTTTTTTTGTTTCACTGCAGATCTGATATAATGTTCTAACAGCTTAACACTTTAAAAGAAAGCTATAAACAACCATTAATGTTGGGTTATTTTTTTGGGTAGCGTCAAGGCCCAAAAAATTCCATCCTTTTGTATGAAGAACGCCACGCCGCGTGTCAATGAGCTAGAGCTGGGGCGACGTCAGAGATGGCGGCCCCCACGGACTTCACATCCATTTCCAGAAGTAGAGAGAAGCAAAACAAGGAGGCACGGGGACATTGTAACTGGGTAGTATGCCCCTCACCTTGGGGCAGTCTGGGCAGCTGCCCCTCTTGCCCCATGGGAGTTGAAGCCCTCCAATGAGCTTCCAGACTATGGATATCCCAATCCTTCCCGTAGGCCATTCTACTACACATGAAATGGGTGGTGATATGGGATTTTTAGGAAGTAGAAGGGTTGTAAGTCATATACTGGGTGTTCGGGGACTTTTCAGCTTGATCGTTCCAGGAGTGAAGCAGAAAAGAGGAGACGAAAAAGTGGAACAAACTAACGTAAGACACACATGGATGGAGGACAGACAGGAATTGATTAAATGCCGGCTAGGATTACCAATCAAAATAGGTCAGAGGCATCGTAGCATGAAAGGAGCAGCAAAACATGTTCTACAACACAGGTTGTGTCTGCCAAGAGGCAGCCACGTGGTGCCAAGGTGGAGACCCACTAGGGGATTATGGTATTTGTAGTGTCTTGAACACAGGTTTTACATCAACCCTTTGAACCCAACCCTTAGGGTTCAACGTGTAACAGGGTGTTTAAAAAAAAAGAAGAAAAAGGAAAACTGTTAGAATGGACAGAATGATCGGAGAATGGAATCACGGAGATAAGTAAAGCAAAAGTACCAGGTAAATATTGCCCATCCAGAAAAACAGAAATCCCGCGTATCACTGTGGGTATTGTGAAGAGATTGAACGCATTGGCCAAGGTTCCGCGTGCGGCAACGCGGGAAACCGACGACCATACCGTATGGTGTTACATAACCTTGGCCAAAATGTTGACCTTTGGGTAAAATGCCAAATCTGTTTCAATAGCGTTGGTTTAATAAGAATCAACTCTATATCTTTTTTAAGCAAGCATATTGGAACAGATTTGATATTTTACCAAAAGGCCAAGCTTTTGGCACAAGGTCGTGTAATGACATTTTGAAAGTGGTAGATGGGTCCTTAAGGGGAGGACATGGTTAACACGAACATGGTGGATAGATCCTTATAGAGTAAGGAGACATCCCGAGGAAGGACATGGTTTGGACCTCACAATGTAGACCCTTCAGCTGTAGACTTAGGAGATACGTTTTTGTGCCATAAATGGGAAATTTCATCAATCTGACCTTAATAAAAATCCTCACTAATGTAGAAAAGTCACGCCTATCCATTTATTTTTGGTATGACCCATTATACCCCTAGCATAACCCTTTTTGTTGTTTTTTTTTTATTAAAGTCTGATGATTTGAAGTCACTCGGTGCGGCAGATAAATGAAAAGTCAATACAGTTTTCCAGAAAGGAAATAATGGAATCAATTTGTTGGGTTTTTTTTGCAGTCGGATCCTGAGCGTTTTATTTCATTCCGTGTCAATGTAGGTCACCGAGAACAAGCAGTGAAACATTATTCACATAATAAAGAATTTGGAACAAAGAAATGAAATGGAGCTAAAGGAACCGAATATCAAAACCGCTACGAATTTGTAAACATGTCTGCCGTACTACCGTGAGAGTATCTTAAAAGCAATACATGAAGGATCGTCCTTGTTCAGACGCTCTTTGGCCACAAACCCATTTATTGTCTGTGTCAACCGAAAGGACGAATGGTTCTGCATCAGCGTTTCAAGATCGTTTCAAGATAAATTCTTCTTTTAAAGCTGGCACCAGGCTTCCCCTCCGCTGCGAACGGCCATTAATATGTATTAAGTCTCTAGACGTTGGCCAACCATAAGAACGTTTCAGAATCGGTTACGTTTTTGGTCAAGACGCGGTGTGGTCTTCCATCCGCTTGCCGATCCAGCTGCCCCTCGCATCACGGACAACAAAAAAAAAAAGCCTAAAACCATTAAAAACTTTTAATTTCTCCAGAAGGAAGAGCAGATTTGTTGCAAAAGTAACAGTTAAAAAAGCAGATGTGTAAAGATATGTTTACAGCCCACCTGGGGCCATGAATAATAAACAGTGTAAATATTTTACGGTATAGATATTATGAGCCACATGCATCCCAGGTATGGAAAATTTTACTTTATTTGGCTAACATTAAAAAAATAAATATATATATATATTTAAATTTTTTTATGTAATTACAGGCAAAATTTTACGATAACGTTAAATTTAATACAAATTGTTCAATATTTTTAAATTTTTAATTTTAAATATGTTTTAAAATAATTTTATAGAATGATGAAAAAAATGCTAAAAATTTTATACTACATTAAAACCTCTCATTTCCCCAAGTAAAATGGTTATTACCAAACTAGGTGGATTTTAAAGTTGGTAGCAATTAAACCGTCTACTTGGGCTATACATTGATATGGAACGTTCTAAATCAAAGGAGAGAAGTGGTGATGACCGACCCCCCCACGTCAAAAAAAAGGGAGAGACCCAACGGATGCTATAGAATTGTAACCTCTATATATTACAACTCTATATTATTACAGAAAAATGAGTAGAAACCATAAGAAGTTTCATAAGCACTGATGCTATAACGGTCAACCAGGGATGAAAGGGCATCTTCATCTTAGTGGACTCCATTAGTGGACGCCATTAGTGGACGCCATTAATTAGGCGCCTGTGGGTTTTAAGTTTTAGAAAGCTGAGACTTTTCTCTACGTCTTGGGTGACTACTCTTCAAAGGTTAACCTTCACCCCCTCTACATATGAAAGTTGGGCAATACTTCTCTGGAACATGGGATGTCGTTGAGGTCCTTCTCATTCACAACTGGAAGGGGCGAGATGAAAAACATCAACATGTGCAGAAATGTCAATCTCAAAATTCTCAGGTAGAGAGTTCATTATCAGCAAAAGATGCTTTATGGTTAACTTTTCAACTTCAAAGTGAAGGTCCATGGACTTAGACGATTCCTTTTGAGAACGTTTCGACCATTTATTCAGTAAATAGTGGTTGTCTTGTACAAAACAGCTTGATATCTCTCGAGAAAGTTGGCTGGAATTCTCTTAATTTTGTTTGAGAGGATGTATGCTCCCCGTGGGAAGTCATGATGTTGAGCCGTTGGCTTCTTTTATCATCTTGAAATATAATTACTTCTTCTATGTCTCAGTCTACGGGATGTTTGGACGGTTGGTCCACCAGCCTGTGAGTATTTGACCTACTTAAGAAACGGAATGAGTTTAAGTCGCTTGGGGATCGTGTGAGTCCTTTCACGGTTAGACTAACCAAAGAAGATAACCAAATTATCTTACATCTGATGCCTATACCTTCTTTTATATATGTTTTTTCTTTTCTTAACCCCTTAATGACAAAATGCATTGTTTTCAACGGGTTTTAACCTTTTTTCTGCCAAAGGGAGAGTTTAGTTATTTTAGTCGACATTTCTTGAAGCATTGTGTCCACGCGTGTTCTGCCACAGGGGTCTACCGCGGGGGGGGGAGGGAAGCTTTCTCTGTCTCTGACAGAAACATTCCGATGACGAATTATGGACAGTTAGGGTTTTTACATTGATATTCCAGTCCCAGCTGTCCTTATAACGCAGTCCCTCAGTTATTTGCTGGCATGAAGGAGTTAATGGAGATGGGCTCCTGCCTTGCTGCATTTTACATGAGATAATGCGCATGCTGACTTTTGGTTGTCAACTAAATAAAGGAAGTCCTCGCAAATGTTTTTTTCTCGGGAGTGCGCATGCGCCAATGGCATATGGGTAGAGTTTCATCGCTGTAAAGCTTTGTCACAGAGTCGTCAGAAGGTATGACCTATAATTCCTCCTAAAACATTTTTATTAGTTGCTGGGGTTTTTTTTCGTCGTGCTGCCGGGATGATGACTGGAAACCTCGGATCGGAAACAGGCAAGCAGAGCAGCGCAAGCAATAAAGCAATTTATTTCAGCCATGAACTTTTAGAAAAGACAAGCTCATGTAGGTTAAGGAGAAGGGGAGTGCTGGCGCCTTTTGTCTTGAGGGCAAGTAAAGCTGAGTGGCCTTCTGGTCCCTACCCCCCCAAACTAACACACACTAACACACTTACACACACACTCACTCTAACACACACTAACACACTTACCCTAACATATAGTAACATAGACTCACTTTCAAACAGTAATTCTAACACACTAAAGCTCACACTCTTACAAACACAATACATACACACAATACATACACACTCTAAACCAAATGCACTCTATCACACACTCACACACACTTACTCTATCACTCATTTTGTCCGAGCTCATTATTTGATCCCACCATACTCCTGCCGCCACAATTAGGTCGAGTAAGCCTTGTTTGAACCAGCCAAAGGGCCAATTGTCCTCTTGACCAGACGCTACCTGGCAAGGAGTTAGGAAATATTCATGTTGAACCGGATTTTGTGTGGTGGCCAATGATTTTACCCCCAAATACACAACCAAGGCCCCTTGTTTAGGAGTTGCGGCTTGCTTCGCCGTGCACTCAAGGGTTAAACGGAATAAAAACACATAGGTATCGATTTCCCTCCCCTCCCCCATGCTTTCCAGTAATGATATAATAGAGCAGGTAAACAAGGCGTCACATTACTCATCTTTTAGTGCTGCCGATAGCCGCTGCCGGTTAATGATGCCTTTTGTACCGCGCTTCTGCTAATGGGAACAAACTTACCTCTTGCTTAATTTCTCTTGGGATGCTTGTGTCACGTTATTGACTTCTGACCTCCGCCGGGGTATGATTTATGCCGAGAGAATATTGAATTCCAATGTGTGTGTTTGTAGCCATGGCCATTCTTCGCGCGTTGAGTGTAAATGTGTGTTTATGACTGATAATGGATTGGGAAAGTTTACATTTAAATATAACGTCTTTATGCTGTGTTAGGGAATTCTTTTTGCTTTGGGTTGGGATGGAGATGCAATGACGATACGGCCTCAGTAATAAGCGGAGGATCTCTCAGGGGTTAAATTACTGTATACAGCACTGGGGGTTATATTACTGTATACAGCGCTGGGGGTTATATTACTGTATACAGCGCTGGGGGTTATA
>VKOC01000005.1:22382271-22473542 GCA_009364415.1 Spea multiplicata | reverse complement strand
TTATCACTTATTCAGTATACACCAATTCGATGTCAATGATTTGATATAATTTGACATAATCCTGCCATATACTAAAATGATTGTCAAAGTGAAAGTCAGGTTGCTCTTTTCCTCCATACTGAACCATGTCTTAACGTATATTTATATTACTATCAAAATATATATCGCCAACTTTAATATTTTTATTTCTTTTCACTGCCCTCTTATTGTACTATCGCTGTTGTATCTGCTGGTGCTCTCTAAATACTGTCACAGAAATTAAATGGTAGACAATTCTCTGTGTGATCCGTGTTCTTTTTTCTTTAGAAACACACAAGAAAGAACATAAAGAGGAAGCTCCAGTAATAAAGAAAGGTAACGGTGTCCATGTTGATCTATCAATGGTGGGTGATTAACCAAACTAAAAGGTAAATAGACCTGCATAAAATGAATTTGAGTTTTATTTTATGGTCTGGTCCATTTTAACATAATTCATATTCAGAATCTTAAATACCGTTTCCATTGAATCATTTTTTTCAGTACATACCACATTTTTCAATATGGGTTTTATCATGAAAATAAGGGAAGAATAAAACAGCCCTTGGCCTTTATACATTATGCCAACCAACAAGTAGTATAATGAGTAAAAAAAAATATATATATTTATTTTGTGATAATGCTATTTGTAAATAAGTGCATCTTTATATATATGACTCTTTTACATTGAAACGTACCACTAACCAATGAATAATCCATATTCCAGAGTCTCTGGCTAAAAAGCCTAAAGAAGAACCTACCCAAGCAAAAATAGGTAAATATGCGCAATAAAGAAAGTCTCTAGGAAAACACTAGAGACTGCCTCCATTAAGGTTACTGATACTAACCACAGCATCTAATAAAGTTAATGGTCAAATCATATTAGTTCAAGTTATATATACTGTATTAATTCACCCAAATATATGCTTTGTGTACACTGTGGTAGAATATCAAATAGTAGTAGTGTTCCAATATAGGAAAGGTTGTAGTATGTAAAGGAAAAAGTATCTTAAGCCTCATCAAGTTGTGTTCCATATTTTGTTTATTTTGTTTGTTGAATAATAAGAATAGTGATGCATTTTGTATCCCCTTAGTGTACTTAAAACCCGCATATTTTGAAACTATCCTACTTATTTAACAAAAAAACATCCTTCTGCCTGTGTTCTATAGTTTCAGATTGGTAAGCAACATATCATATTATAAATCAAAAGCACTGACCAATAGCATCTAAGTGACATCATCAGAACTGACCAATGGCTGTGACTAATTTCTAACAGTAGCATAACGTAAACTAAAAGTACAACTTACACACAGTAATGTCCATTGATTTGTTTATACAAAGTTTATAAGTGAGTTAAAAAATGATATTCATGACATGGATGATATGTATTATCCTAATGGAGATCAATTTTTTCAATCCCAACAGCAAAGAAAAAAACAGCAAGTATGTTAGAATGTACCGTTCTGTTAATCTTGCACTTGAGCTGGCTTTCTATAATGATGGCTGTGTTTATGCTTGCCCTGAGATACATTTCTCTTTCCATTTAATGCGCACTGTTAGTGTTTGTGTAGACTGCCTGCGTTTTATCACCACGCTTAAATTGGGGCTTACAAACACACTATTAAATAACAGAGCACCATCTATTGTTCTTTATAAATGATTATATATTGTAAAGTTGGACAACCTAAAATTCCTACATACGGTAATTCTTCTTGTATTCCATTTAATGTATATTACTATATGCTTTATTGCATTTGAATCTTTTTTTAGGCGATACGGTTTCTCTTGGCATTTCTACTGCATCCAGCAAAAGAGTATTGGGTTACGTGATTGCTTTAATATGTTCAAACCTATCATTATTAGAATGTTAAAGTGCTATAGTCCACTGCACAGGATTATAGTGTTACACTGGGAAATGGATGCAATGCTAAAAATGGTAACAACAGGTAAACAGGTAAAATGGTACAACAGGTAAAAAATGTCTCACAACAACAGGTAATCAGCCTTATAAGCTGGTCAGATGTTGAAAGCTTACCTCGAAGTAAATATAGAATGGACTATCACTGGGACATCGGCACTCTTTGCATAAACAAGGCATGATCCAAATAAAAACAAATGTTGCCTCTTTGTTGTGGTCACTAGTCCATCCAAAATCAAAAAATTACACATAACATTTTTTTAAAAAATCTATAAAACTATTTCTACTTTTGCTGGATGTGCTGCAGGATTCATTTCTTTATTTCAATACGATGCGCTTTATATAGACATTTCATGTATTGCATATTGATAAACAAATTTACACTGTCTTCCACAGAGACTCCAGTGAAGAAACCTGCTGAAGAATCGATAGAAACCAAAACTGGTAAACATTTTGAATTGTTGATTCAGCCAGTACTTACAGTGTAAATATCAATAACTAACTTTATAAAACTTGCAAAGGAAATGTAATGGCTCTAGGTGAGTTTTCCCAGGAGCTTGGTTGACCATGTGGGGACATAATGACTTTAAACATGTAAACATTATTGAGAAGTGCTCTAGACTAAAAGAGGTTGCCACTCTACTACAAAAATAGACGTGCACACGGTAAACCCCGACAGTTCTGTTTTGTTGAAAGTGGTGTGTCCATTGATTGTTATTGATGTAGACGATGTGCAATGTCTGAGCTCTGTATGTGCAAGGAGATGGACATTAAGTTCAACCCTACCAGGCACCAATAACCTGTTGATCCAGTAGAAGATATTCTAAAGCTATCCAATCTTTCCATCGATCAGCATTACCTATGCTAAGGCAAAATAGTTATAATCTTGAATTACTGTGTTTGCTAGAAGACCCAAAACCAGTTCACTTGCCAGTGCATTCTATGTCATAACTTCCCCAATTAAAAAAAACAAAAAACAAATGTCTTTTCTTAACCAGAACTCTTTTCCCTCTAATGTTAGGGCATGGCTCTGTGTTGACTGTAAAGTTCTACTAATGAAAAGATTTGGAGATAGGTCTTGCACTTGAATATATTTGTTCACATAGATTTCTTTTCTCCAAAGTAAACAAAAACAGTTTTCATAGCAGAGATATTCCATTCCATTAATTAAAGAGATACAATGCAGTGATCAAACTTAAGTAAACTTTGCTTATGCACAGAGAGGAAAAAACAGTGGCAATTGATTCCTTTCAATTATATTCCTACACAACTACTTCTGCTCCTACACTAAATATTACAGGTATAGTTATTATCCCACCATATTCACCGCCATACCCACAGGATTGGCTTACCATCGAATATTTGGTGCATAAATTAAGTTATCTTTTTAGAACCCATTTACATATATATACAGTGATAGAAACACCCAACCCTAACAATGCAATTAATGTAAGGTATCCATAGAGTAGAGCTGGCACCTTCTGGCTTGAGGCGCATGCAAAACCCAGCCTCTCTACCATAACTAACACATGCAACCTGTAACACAGACTTACACATTAACATACACACTCACTCTAACACTCACTTCACTTGTGCAAAGCCTGACCCTGTCTTTTCACTTATATAATGATATAAACAAATTACTTTGATTATATATGTAAAATATATAGTTACAATATATGGTCTTCACAGAGACTCGAGTGAAGAAACACGAGAAACCAGCAGAAACAAAAATAGGTAAATCCTAATTCTCCTATATGTTTTAGGGGCATTTAACATTTGCAACAATCAGATTTGTACATTTTAATGAAAGATTTACACATACAACAATGTTAAAATAAATATTAACACAGACGATTGAAAGAATGCCTTCAATGGTGCTTGATGTCTTTCAACACTTGGATTATTGTCTTTGTGGCAGGGGGAAGAGTAAGATCAAGGAAGCCAGTACTCTTTTAATATTAATAATTGTTTATTGTTGTATATAGCGCCATCATATTCCACAGCGCTGTACAATGGGTCTCAGCAAAACTGAAATCTGAATATGTGATGCTATTTTTGCTCACATTCAATATACCAACCTCTTAGAAAGGGTCCTTCTTCTGACCATTGATGTAAAGAGAGGATTAGTTTAGTTTGATTTTTGCTATGGGGATTGTTTGAGAGTAGATAGTTCCCTCTGTTCAGTGTATGATTTTAGTGCTTGAGAGTTTAGTTAGCTAGAGATTGTATAAACCGCAAAAAACAGAGATCCAAATTTCACGTGCACAGTGTAAGTGACAAAAATAAAGATAAATATATACTCCCCAAGATAGCAGCTTCCAAAAAACACTCTTCCTCAAGGTGTTTAACGATACAACAAAACAGCCAAGGAGCGCATATACATGAGGAGAAAAAACAAAAAACAACGCTAATAGTGTAGGATGTATGTTAAATGAAAAATAAAAAAGTGTAAGATCCACTCACAAACTTTCTGAATAAGTCAGGCTCATCAGGGTTCAATGGTAGCAGAATTTTAATATCTTCTAAAACTAGAGATTGTAGCAGACATTTTTTTACCTATTTAGAAAACCCCCCCACATTTTAATACTACTGAAACGACTGCATCTACAGATAACATCTGAGGTTTTATAATTTACTAAGGTCTAAGTCTTTACTTGGATTCTTTTCTACCATCAAATTCTATATCTCTATTACTTGTTAGATGAGTTTTTATGCAACAACCACATGCTATGTTTCTTAAAGTTTATACAAGCAGTTTATTGACATGATATACATTGACTCCCTACAGCAAAGAAAACGCCAGCAAGTATGTTATATTATGATGCTTATTATTATTTGCATTGGCTTTGTATCTCAAACCTAAAATAATTCTTGGCTTGTATAGTTGTATGTCAGAGGGTCTCATGATAAATTTGTCATTAGTATGTTTATGGTGCCATTTTTTCAAGGAATCTATAAAATATTCTTAAACAAATGGAATTCATTTGCTTTTATTTATCTTCCTCTGATTTACACTAGACTGCTAATGCCAGTTTTAGCTATCGTTTAAGAATGGGATAGTAAATATCAAGCTTTTTGTGTGTGGCTATTTCTGCATGCACCAATCATAGTAGTTAATTTAAAAGACAAATATATTAAAACTCTCAGAGCCAGAAAAAATATTATATATGTATATTATTATACTGTATTATATAGTAAAAAATTGAATTTCTGCCTATGTATTAATTGTATGGTAGAAATGAAACCTACTAAAACAGCTAGTAATAAAAATATGTTTTTCTGTAAAAACAGACATATTGATGATGTGGCCTTCAGAGGTTAGTTTTTTCCACTGGCCTGTCTAAAAATTCTACTGTTGTACTATGTGATATATTTCATTTACTGGAATCACCCCTGGTCAGTGCTGTTTGGCGACAAACGGTCTTTTTCATTAAAAGATGGATCCCTTTGATTTAGGGAGCTAGTTTTTTTAATGCACAAACACAGTAGAATTAGAAAAGACAACAAACAATCTTATATTGTCTTTCACAGAAATACCGGTACAGAAACATGATGAGAAGCCAACACAGTCAAAGGAAGGTAACATATCCGTAATTTGCTTTTGTTAAGATAAAATACTATTTTGTTTGTATATGGATGAAAGCTTTAAAATAGTTTGTGAGGGGCAGCAGCATTTTGTGTCAAACCGATCATATTTCTCCCTTATAATTAACCTACGTTTGGGTTCCTTATTTTGGATCTCCGTGTGCTTCTCTGCTGTTGAAAAACAGTACTCTTGAAGAAATACAAATTAATCCCTTCCTGACTGCAGTCTTCACCCTTAAAATGTTAAATTCTTAGTCATAACCCGATTTTGTTTGCAGATAAGCCTGTTTTAAATTAATTGATACTATCAATTTTTTACATATTTCACAAACGGACCTTCCAGGATTTATGGCGCCCCAAGTAACATATAAAGATATTCTTCTCTCCTTTCATGTTTTAAATCATTTCATATTCCGGTGACGCTCCATCTACCTGCACAGCTGCTGTACATTTTTGTGCACACTGGGCTATGACTTCATATCCCGGTGCTACATTACGAAGGACACCCAGTGTCTATGGAGTCCATGCTAGCTCATCACAGCCCTCCATAGCATAAATTGGCTAGCTTGATCTCCCAACAGTCTCCCAACTGTGCCAGCATATGCCATTGGTCTTCACAAAATACTAATACATTGACGTTGTCCTTAACAGAGACTCCAGTTAAGAAAGATGTTAAAGAACAAAGGGATATAACAAAAGGTATCATACATACTACTGCAATAGTAACATATTTAGTTATGACTGTTGTTGCTCAGACTGCCTGGCACTCTTGGGGTCAAAGTATTCAAGCCTTTTCAATTCCGAAATGGATATAATCATGTCCACGCTTGAAAGCTGACACTTCACAATTATCCTAATGTGTTCATGCAGCATAACTCATTCAGTCTGTATATCATTTGTTTCTTTAAATGTCAGATATTGTACAATTTCTCCTATAATATACTGAATTTAATCAACTATTTTTCTGAACCCCAACAGCAAAGAAAATAACAAGTATGTGATATCGGTTCATTTGTTCACATGGCAATGACCTTTGCTTCGCAGTTAATTTTGAAAGATACATGTTGTTCATAACTTGTGCTTATTGTGACAATGTAAGCTGTTTTGTGAGCTTAATGTCTGTACTTACTGATAGCAGTTTTAGGGCTTTTAAAGGAACCTTGCCACAAGATGTTACCGAGCAGTGAAAAATCCAATATGTATCACTTGTTGATAACGAAAATCCATAGAATACAGTTTACTATTGATATATACATCTCTCCAATATGTTACACTCTTATTATCAGTCACTTATTAGCTACTTAGTAAAACAATATTTAGAAGTTTAGAAGGTCTATAAGCTGTTATTTAATTTTATTGTAATTTCTAATTGCTCAACTTGGTCAAATTCCTTTAAAAACCTTTGGGGAAATGTTGAGGGCTTTGATTTGTGTAAATATAAATGGAATCGAAGGGAAATTTTACATCGAACATAAAGGATTTCTATTTGGTCAATATAACCATTGAGTTTTCTGACTAAAGCAGCCTTGGGGAATACATCAATAAGGGCCAATTTTGTCTCGGCAATTTAATAGCACAGCTGGCTTTTTTCATGTGTCTTTATCTGCATGCAGCCTGTATATGAAATATATAAATAATATGGATTTTCTTCTATTTAGAGACAGAAAAGAAAGAACATAAAGAGGAAGCACCAAAGATCAAGACAGGTACATTTTTTTCTAAAGGAGTCCTACATCTTCTGTCTGGTTTTTAGTAAGTAATCAGTAATATCTTTATGAAGAATTACATTTGGGCTTATATATTAACTTTCTTAAAAAAAAAGTTAAGCGGAATTCCTCTGAATCTTGATAACCGTAGTAAAACATTTCCATTTTCCTGTGTTGCTAAATTCCTGGGAGGCTTTCCCTAAATCCAAGTTGGTGAACTTAGTTGGCATCAGCTAAAGTGACTTGGACACAAACATCTGAATTAAAAATCAATGAAACAACTATTATGTAGTCTACAGTTGTACACCTTCAGACCCATAAATGTCAATTATAATTTATCTTTACATTATCTTTTATAATGCAGCATGTTTTATCATTCCATTTTTAAATAAGATATGATTGTTAAGTTTGTGGTGATTCTACTACAGCTAGGTTAACAAAATGGGGATGATCTATGATTGGTTTAAAAGAACAACACTAAGATATCATGTTTTTTACAGAAACACTGGTGAAGAAAGATGACCAAGGACAAAAAGAAACAAAGAAAGGTACTGTATGCCACAAGTGATAAGATCAGAGGCCAGCAATTACACCCTTGCCCCAAGCAGCTTATCAGTGCCATCTTGACCCACAAACACTCTGTCTGTGCTATCTTTGGTCTCAAAAAGCTGGTCTGTGCCATGATTGCCCCCAAACATTTTTTGTGCCATGATTACCCCCAAACAGCTCATCTTTGCCATTATTGCCCCTTGTAACATACATTCCGACACACACGTAAACACAGTTACACAAAGTTACACATGATAACATGCTTACACATACAGTTACTCATACTAACACACATGTACACACTCTCTCTAACACCACTTATATATACACATTAATGCTCGCTAACAAACACAAAACATACACATCCATGCTCCCACTTAAACCACGTATGCTAGCACACACTCTTATACAAGCACTTATACATAGACATTCATGCTCACATACACTTATACATAGACATTCATGCTCACATACAATGAACACGTACATGACAAGACTTGGGGATTGCAGCCCGTCTGCCATAAAAATAGGGGTAGATCATTCCGTTGGGCATTCAAAGTCCCTAGAACACTCTGCTTAACCCCTTACATGTACGGGCTTAAAATGCATTGTTTTCAATGCGGTTTTGGGACCGCCCATTGTCCTTAAGGGGTTAAGGGGCCAGTTACATAAGAGATCTCGGATCTCCTCAGTTGCCCCTTTACAGTATGGAGGAATAGAACAACTTTTTGATGTGATTCTAATCTGATTGCAGTCTTTCCCTAAAGGCCCCTCTGCAGACATTATGAGTCTCGTAAAATTAGTGAGGCTGTATACGTGCCAAATGCTTGTTGATTACTTGTACTATTTGTATAGAATTAAGTGAAACAAACATTTTATACAAGGTGTAACAGATCATTATTTAAACAGATGCACCAGTTACAAAGCAAGAAAAAGAACCAACTAAAGCTAAAAAAGGTAACTATTTTCATGCAGCTTCCACAGTTTTCACATTTTTTTGATGTGGGGAGGACTGGGTAATAGATAGAGGAAGGGCGATTGCCTTTAAATTTAATGGTCTAATAAATAAACATATGTTAGTTAATTACTTGACTGTAAGCGACTGCCATCCATTTGAATTTCATTTTTCAGCATTATATTGTTGGAAATGTTTGAAAAGTGGTCTGATCACCATAGCAACCAATGACAGTTTTCTGCATTTTATCATTCCATTGGTTGCCAGGTAATAAAGCCACTTTGACAAATGTGCAACAGAATTACCTGTTTTAATAGCCCCAATATATCATCAGCCTCCACAGTGACACTAAATATGAATTTAATTTACTTGTTACCAACATCTATTGTAGTAGACTAACTATAAGTGTAGAATGTTCATTCCCGTACTGTGTTTAAGCCTTTAAAATAAATACATTTGATCACTGCTCATGTGAATGGTGCTGCTATATAATTATGCCCTGTGTTTGTTGTTTTTATTTTGCTGTTTGAGTTAGTATTTAAACTCAGTATATGAGAGATGTTAGTGGCTTTACAAATCAGACTTGGATGCCTCCATGTTGTTTAAAAACAATTGGATGCATTTTAGTAATGTTCAGAAATCAGTTGATATCTTTGTCTTTGCAATTTATCTTATAAAGCTCATGAAAGACTTACAGAATGACCGATAATTATGTGTTACCATAATTGACTCCCAATAATTCACCTCCAAGTATTAAAGCATATGTTCCCGTTTCCCATATTCTGCATTTTACTGTTCAGTGTAGTTAATAAATCCAAGCAGTGGTTCACATATTAGTTAATTCTCAGTATATGGATAAAAGTCTTTGAAAAAATGTAACAACTAGGACTTTCAGTAATTCTGGACAGAGCTTATTAGATAGTGAGAGAAAGGGGAGAGGTATAAATATAAAGATATAGGGGATAGATAATGAGGATAAAGAAAGGGGAGAGATAGAGAGACAGGGAGATAATGAGAAAAATGAGATGTAGGGAGAAAAGGGAGATATAAATAGAAGGGAAGTTAATGAGGAAGGATTCATTATGTGTACATTGCAACAAGGAAAAACTCTAAATATGATTTCTGTGGACACTAAAATAAAGGGAGCAGGAGGTCTATTCATACAGACCTATGTTTCACTGCTACCTCATGATGCTGCCAGCAATTAATACTAAGTGCCGAGTATGACATATAATATCCTATGCCACATCCCGGCTCTCAACAATGAAGCTGGGTGCCCTATGATAGAGCACTGAAACAGAGGACTGTAAGAACATACCTTGCACTCCCACTATTTCAGAAAGGGGAGAGATAGGGAGAAGAGGAAATAATGAGAAGGAGGAGAGTAAAATAAAAAGAAGGGAGCTAGAGGAGGAGAAAATGGGGATAGATGAGCTAAAAAGAAAATGAAGAGGTAGAGAAAGAAGAGAGATATAAGTAGAAATAAAGAGGAAGATGAGGAGATATAAGGAGGAGGAGAGGTAAACAGAAGGGGATGGGATACAGAAAAAGAAAAGGTAGGCAGGTAAAAGAAAGGGTAGGGGGTCAACAAATACAACAGAGACAGATAAAAAGAAATGAGAGAGATAATGAGAAAGATGAGAGAGGGAAAAAGGGGAGGGATAATGAGAAAGTGGAGAGATAGCGATAAATGAGAACAAGAGAGAGAGGAGAGATGAGATAAAGAAAAGGTAACGAGAAAGGGGGATCAAAGAAAAGGGGGAGATAAAAGAGAAAGAGGAGAGATAAACAGAAAGAGGAGGAGAGAAACAGACAGGGGAGTGGTAAAGAGAAAGCAGAGGAGAAATAAACAGAAAGGGGAGGGCAAATCCTGCTTGTGTAATCTAAGTGTTGGGGCAAGTTCTGTGGGTGTGATCTGTTTGCTGGGGCAAGTTCTTATATGTGCAATATGGGTGCTGGATCAAGTCCTCTTTGTGCAATCTGGGTGCTGGGACAAGTCCTCTTTGTGCAATCTAGGTGCTGGGCAAGTCCTGTCTGTTCTGTACCTTCAATGCTGAGTTTGTATCTGGTGTTTCAGTTGCTCTATTACTGCAATGCTGTTTTTGTATGTTAATTATTTAATCTATACCTACAAATACAGGGCTGTGTCTTTTTTATTTGATCTATACTTGCAATGTTGTGCATTCATGTGAAGTCTGTTTCATCTGTACCTGAACTTCATGGGGAATACATGGGTATCATAGTTTTATTAGCCATAGGAGACAGACAGTGCCAAAATTATCTTGAAACAATTGCAGTTTTACATTTGCACAAGAATTCAGTGCTCACATATTTTTTTAACAGGAAATAAATTTGCACAACATAAGATATATGTGCACACCAACTACTAATAATTAGAGGAAACATTGGTAGGGAGGCACTGAAAGGTGGGGGGGATAAAAGAATGAGCACTGATGGATGGTGGAAGGGTTGGGAGGATTAAGCAGCACCCTTCTTCACTCCTAAATAAAAGGACCAGTTATTATTCCCATTTCCCCGCCTGACAGTCTATATCTGCTGCTAAGAACTAAGATATGGCAATATGAGCACTGATCTTAAATAGCCTTCTTAGCATATTCCTTCCTATTTAATGATTCCTCCCCTTTTTGTTTGGATAATCCATTGGCTTGGCTCCAGCATCATTAAAAGTTGGAAAATTTCAAGAAAAGGAAGTAGTTAGTAATTAGTTATTCATTTGCTGGCCACTATGTACTTCTGAACTCAATTTGTAAGGTAACCAGCAAAATAATTATACATCTGTGACATACTGTATATATGTTATTACTTATCATAGAGATGTCTTTTATTTGATGTTGGCCAACCCAATATTGTTTTCTTTTTAATAAGAATAGTGTGCGTAACATAAGGAATACGTCTGTCCTCATACACAGATTGCAATGCACATGACAGCTGCAAGCAGAATTCAGAGCATATGTCTACAGTAATTCTCCATTTGCCCTCCAGTAAATATGCCAGAATGTATGAATATATTACTATACAGTCCCATTAACATAAACAGCCATAGGAAATCTTGGCATGAACTCATTATCAAGAAACTGATTTATTTTTTTAAGATACATTTAAACAATATTTAAGGGTGTTTGCTTAAATACTGGGATATATTTTGCTTGCATTAAGTGTCAGAGTGTCATTCCATTTTAATGGGAAAATCATAGTACCTGGGGATAAATTGAGAAATGACATAGAAACTCTGGACGATGGACACTTAAAATGTATGCTGTGGACAGTTGGACAAAAAAATCATTAACTAGTCTGCCACCTACAGTTGTGTGAAAAAGAAAGTAACCCTCTTTCAATTCTATGGGTTTACATATCATGTCATAATAACAACCATCTGTTCTTTAGCAGGTCAAAAAACTAGATAAGTACAACCTAAATGAACAACAACACACAACATATTACACTGTGTCATGAGTTATTCAACAAATATAAAGCCAAAATGGAGAAGCCATGTGTGACAAATTACGTACACCCTTACTGCTTCCATAGGAATTAAGATGCTAAGTAACAGACAGGTGCTGATAATCAAATACCCTTCATTAATTGATCAACAGCAAGTGTGACCACCTCAATAAAAGCTGATGTATTAGAAGTTTGCTGGTCTGGTCTATTCAGTTGTGTGTTAATGCCAAGGAGGAAAGATTTCAGCAATGATCGTAGAGAAGCAATTGTTGCTGCCCATCAATCTAAGAAGCGTTATAAGGTTTTATAAACAAATATCTAGTAGGGCTCAATTATTATTTTGCTGTATCACTATGCATTTCTAAAATATAGATATTTTACTTCTCAGTGACACCGGTGAAGGGACAAGAAAAGGAACCAGCAAAAGGTACACTTATTTGCAAAAAAAATAAAAATAGTAAACTAGTCAGTGGGTACAGGATAAATGTAGCAAGCAGTGATTATGCTCCTTTTCAATATGATGAACACATAGGGCCAAAAAATGCCCAGGCCATTTAAAGCTCACTAGCCTACAAGTGAATTAATGCTGTCTAGAACTGAAAATAGGCTTAAACTGAGTTGCCCTCTGATTATTTGATCTAAAGTTCCCTATATTGAGTCCAGGCCTGCTTTTTGGAATAAAATCTGGACATGGACATATAACTTTGTATCAGGTGAGAAAGGAGATGTTTGATATGTTTTTTTTTTCTAATGTTAATTGTTAATGAGAGTTTAACATTTATCACATACATTAGAATTATTACTTCTTTGTCTTTAGAGGAAATACTGGAAAAACATGGGAAAGAGTCATCACAGCCAAAGACAGGTAAGATGACATTTTTGTAATTTTAAACAGTATTATAATTACTTAATGATATTCACATTTTAAAGGGATGCTACAGATGCATTTTATAATTTGAATAAGTATTTTAAAGGGATGCTGTTTCTACTAGGTAAATCCATTTATTGACAACAATGTTTAGCTTGTGTGTTTTTTTGGTGTTGTTTATAGCAGAATTGGGATTATGTAGTACATTTTCTGTCTTGACATTCTTCCTCATCTCCTCACTCAGCCCTACTTACAAATTCTGACTAATCAACATTAATCAGTAACTCAATATGGCAAAGATCATGCAGATCATAAGAAAAAGTAGTTAAGACCTTTTGACCATGGTATATGAGGTGACTTTTAAGTACCGTACATATTCCTTTGTTTTGATGTGAAACCACCATTACATAAGTTTATTTAATATCTTTAATATATAACAGCATTGTCAACTGTGGAAATGGTTGGCCACACTGGGCTGGGTTTAAGATGAAGGTCCAGTGAGAATGCAGGTGCTGCAGTTTGATTGGATATTTACATTAAGGCCAGCAGCACCAGCAATTTCTTTGGTGACCTGTGCTGTTCTGCTGGTTCAGTGCAGTAGAGAGGATTGGTGTGTAGAATGTTGACAATTCATACTGTTTGCTACAAGGGAAAGGGTGCTGAGGGACAGGGGGCTCCATACTGTGTGCCTGTGTGGAGGAGGCTGCTCATTCATAGTGTGTGTGTGTGTGGAGGCAGATAGGTAGCTGTGCTAAAAGCTAAAAGCGGCTAATTCATGCCATACACAGCACACATTCAGCAGCCCGTGAGAGGACTAGCACCTTCTGGCCTAAGGATGACAGGTAAAGTCATGTGACCACATCGGCCCTTGCACCTCCCCCAGTAGCTCATGAATGCACTGGCAAACATATTTACACACACTTAAGTTACATACTCCCTCATACACTAACATATACACATGCACGCTCACACACACTTACACATTCATGCTCACATACGCTTACAAATACACATTCATACTCACACACAATCATACATTATTACACCCAGACAGCATTAGACAACCAGGCCTAGGGGTTCTATGGCCTATAAAATTCTAAATATGCTTCCTCCTTGTCAATGAACTTCATGGTATTACCTCCCAATTACACGTTGTAAGGAGCCGGTTTTCAGGCACTGTCCCACTGAGCTACACCACCCTTTCACTTTTATGGTCAGTAGGGATCATGGGTTGGTAAAGGGAATCAGAGGGTGCCTAACTGGCTCATTGAACTGTTAGATCTGTTGAGGTCTGGGCATAGCTAATGCTACAATCATAGCTTCCACATGGCTTCCTTGTGATGAATTGATTATTTTTACTTTTATTAATGAAAACAAATTAAATAGTATTCAATGATTCCTCATTTGTCTAATAAATATGGATAGTTTCCAATTTATTCATAATAATATATTTTTATTCATTCTCTGTCTCCTATTTTCTTTACAGCCAAATTTCAAGCAATAAAAAGTATGTTGTGTCGTCTCAATAGCCAGGGCATCTCTGCTGTTCACGCAACTTACTGTGGCAAACAGGAATGCTATGTTTCTGTTTTTTAGATATGCTTTCTAAACAAAAACAACCGCGTGGTACTGTAGTATTGAACACAATCATCTATTGATGACTGGGACAAAAAAATATGTACCAGCTTCTGCTTGTAGCTTTACGTACAAGAAAGATAATGAGAAGCATGCTGGCGCTCCTGCATCACAACATGCCAACTGTGTATAATGAACTGATCTTACAGTTTTGTGCTTTTTGTTCTATTTCTCAGCAATGCGTCAAGCTTTGCAGATGATCTGTTATCACAGTCGAAAAAGGCTATGACATCTTTTTTTTTGGCACATAATATGGAATGCTATTTAGTCTGCTTTTCACATCTGTTATTTGCTGCATTCCGTTTTTACCATGAAAGAGATATGCAAAGCATGGGGACTGTTTAAAACATACATAGCTAACCATGTTAAAGTGTTTCTTTTTTATTTTAGAACAGAACATTCACTTGCCAGAAAAGACTGCCACACCAATAAAGCATGGTACGTATATGTTTCAGCTGGGCAAGAGAAAGGTGCATGCACTTTTTTATTTATGTGTGGTGATGACTAAGGCCTGACCAAGGGCAGTTCCGAATCACACTCCCAAAGCATACTCCTAACGTAGACTATTCTTTCTTTCACCATATGTTCTCTGTGTCATGACATCATAGTCTGCCTGGGGTGCTATGGACGCTTTACTGATTATGCACAGACCTACTATATGTACTATAAATGGGGCTGTTACAAGGTAAGGTCTCTGGTCTCCCCAGATGACATCCAGACCTGCTTGCTAGGCCAGTATATTCAGCTGCTTGAAGGTAGATTTGGAAATATGGCAATCCTAAGAATATGGCAATCCTTATCATCCTAAGAACCTGCCTGGGACCTAGAGTCCCTTTGTGTTAGGCTCAGTCTGAATGTAATTAGCTAGAATTAGAGCAATCGCTTGAAGTTCATGTCAGTGATAACAAACCTCATCCACTTCAGTTATATTGAATAACTGTATGGTCAGCAGACTTTTACAAATCTATGGAATGTATGTTTTTTTAGCCATGATAATCTAGAACATAAATCAGATCATAAATATATGGAAATATGATTTGCATTTTTTGGTGCATTTTTCTGACAAAAATGAATATCTATGATTACTACCTCTTCCCATATGAACTAGTATGTAACCTGAATGCCTAGACTATAGTGTTCATGTTATGCCCTTACTGTATTTAAACTAAGCGGTCATATTTTAGGGGGGATGTTGCAGATCTATAGCAGAGCACCATTGGGCACTTCAGTGCATGTAGATAAGGCATGTATGTGTCCTTGTTTGATTGGGAACCCTTATAGCTGACAATTTCAAAAATAGTTAGGAAGAAACTTTTGAAGTCCTCAAAGAAGGAGCAAGCTTTACTTTAAATTTTTTTATAATGTACATAAAGGGTCAGTACTGTTAATAGAGTGTCTGACGGCTTAAAATAGTAGTGATTGCCCTCTGTTCCTGGCTCTACCACAATACATACTGTACATTTTTTTAGTGTATAAAAGTGTAGGTGCATCAATTATACCTACTCTAATGATTACCTTCAAGTTCCATTGTCTTTTCATTCCAGGAAGGGCAAGGTTAAACAAAGCTATGTGTGTAGTCTGAATATAAAATATCGGTGATATAGCAATTCCAAAAGCCTGGGGCAAAATGTGTGTTTGTTTCTTCATCTGTATATGTACAGTAAATAGATTAGTTAATTACATGAATGAATTTCCCCATTTCAAAGCCATCCTCTGTGCCACCTGAATTGCAACTTAATTAAAAAGCATTGGGAAGAAAGCCAATCCCTAAGGCTTAAGAAGATTTTTTTTTTACTAGGAAAATAATAAATGAAAATGCAAGACTACAAGTTGTTTTATTATTTATGTTATTGGTTGATGTTTGTTCATCAGTAACAAAGTAAATAAGGTTCCAGGTGCCTTAAAGGAAATGTCCCATGGGAACATGCATTCATTAACATTACCTAGAACGAAGAGCCCTAGCACAGACCCTGAAACACAGACCGTCCCACCACACTTTACAGTAGGGACCAAGCATTCTGTAAGCATCACACCAGAGAACACATTTCCACTGCTCCGGGCTCCAGTGGTGCTTTACACCAATAAAGTCGCTCGTACGGACATTTAACTGATAGAACAGGGAGACCAGTGGGATCTGCCGGGTAAGTTGCAGCATTGGGGTTAACTTTTTCATTACGGGTTAACTTTTTTTTAAAGGGTTAAGGGGCCGTTAAGGGGCATCAATTGGTTGATGCCAGAGGAGGTCCCTATAGGCGACCAATAGGCTCACTCGCACTGCCCTGTAACCTATGATGGCGAACCTGCGGATTTCCACTTCTGTGAACTGCCGCGATGCCACGAAGACAAGGTAAGTTAGAAGGGGGGAGAATGGTAGACGAAGACGATCACGAAGATCTTCATGGTCTTCGTCTTCACCTACGTTTTACCGCCGCTGTCTTCTCTTCGGCGTGTCTTCGGAACGAACACGAAAACGCACTCTTCGTGTTCTTTTTCATGTTCGCCCGAAGACGAATGCACAAGTCTACTTTACACCACTCCAGCCAATGATTGGCATTACATACATTTTGTACACCCGATGGCAATGGTTGTGGTTGAAACACCCAAATCCAATAAATTTTTATCTGCACCTAACTAAGGATCACAGAAAATACTTTACTGTTCCCCAAAACATAAATATATAATTGACATATAAATATTATCATTTCTTGCAGAGCAAGATACTTTGAAGCTTCCTAAAGCTGCTCATGCAGAAGAAGGTAAGTCCTGCTTTACACTCTGGTAGGTGATGGGCTATTGCTAAAAGAGAGAGTTTTCATAGCTGTGCTCCCTCAATTGGAACCGAATATGCAAAATATAGATTTAACATAAGGGGAGACATATACACAGCAGCTTTATTTAGTTCATGGACCACTATGAAAACAAGACATCGTTCTTTACCAGAAATACATTGGGTATATGGATAATATTTTTTAATAAAACACATCTATCTTCCGGTTACATTATCTGCAATGTAACAGCCGCTGCACCAGTTATTTCTGTCAGTCGCTGATCGTATTTTATTTACAAACGACAAGATCTAGGTTAAAGTACTAAACCTTCAGCACAATAGAAAGTTGTTTTGTTTCAGTATGATAACGTGTGCGTTTTACAATTCTACTTTTGCAGTGAAGTCAAATGACACAGCGAGTATTTTGTTATGAAGAAGCTATGGGAAAGGAAGATTGCTTTCACTAGATCAATCACAGTATCTTACTCTATAGTTTGTTTTAATGAATGTTGACGTAATTGACTGCAAGTCATGTTGGTGTGCAATGCGACAGAGGATTTATTCCGGCCGGCATATGTTATAATGCAATTGTATGTTTCTATGGAAGACGCGTGTAAGAAATAATGAAGGTGGGGACATAAGATACAGGTTAAGGTGGACAGAACACATTTGGTTGTGTATGATCGGACAAGACAAGGCAAGTGTGACGCTATGCACAAGGATATCATATAGGAAAATAGACAGCTGGTGCAGAAAGCTTCGTTATAAGCTTGAGGTCTGATTACTGGAGCGTAGTTATATTATATTGCCTGTTTATGTATTTTATTAACTCCAATTTTAAACATTTAATGTATTGAATTTTATAACTTTAGCTGGATTCTTTACCTAGATTCATAAAACGAGATACAATGTGGCACTGTTTTTCATCTCAATTTTTTGCTTGGGCTGTTTTTACATACGTGTGATAGATTTATCTCTGGGAATTGAATCTAGAATAGTGTTTTTTTTGTTATTGAATGCTAGTTTAAAACTTGACAATGTCATTTGAATGTGGGAAAAAAATAGCACATCTTGTTTCCCATTGGAAGCTATAGAACATGTATGTGTTAGCCTGGCTCCCACTGACGACGCAAGCATGTTGCTGTCGTGTTTGCATAGTACATATACTTTTAAGATTCTTCACACTCCAATTGGGCACCTGTTTTTTTGCTCTTGTGTGATGCTAGTAGCATGCTGTTCAAAAATGTTGATGTTTAATAAGTGTAGATTAGTCAGTATCATAAGCGAGCTAATAATTATACATAATGTTCTTTTCTTTTCAAGGTGGACATTTGATTATTTTGAAACATTTAGATTTAATATGAGTGAAATATATCACTCTACTTGTTCCAAAACCAAGCACCTCAAATCGTTTTGTTTATCTCACGTCTTTAATGTCAAGCCATATCAACAAAGTTTACACTTAATGTGAAGGTGGCACTTATCCTAACGAAAACTGTGAACTTAGCTTGTAAACAGGAATGTTTTGCTGCATTGAAATAATAGTAGGTTGGCACTGATTTTAAATAGAAAATATAAAATAATGTATACATAAACTTATACATAAAGCACACATTTGTACTTTAAACAAACCCAGAGAAAGAAACTCTACATGTTTTATTGCATGTAACATACTATATTACAGTAGGCACTGAACCTTGATATCTGTTGTGATTAACCGCTGATTCTGCGTTTGTAACAGAAGATTTTATATATTTTCATTTGCTTGTGTTAATAAACCAAAGAGTGCTTTTATCACACTGCTTTGTAGCCAAATTAATATTGCCTTCATGTTTTGTGCAATGCTAATGAAAACGTTCAACAAATTAAGAATTCATCAATGTATAATGAAATGTTCATATGCATTTTCTGCTCTATTTATTGATATTAAAATGATTTGTTAGACAATACTGGTATGCCCGGATTTAACTTTATTTTATGCAAAACCCAATAAAATGTTTCCTATGAAGTCACTGGTATAACTGTAATTATTGCAGAACACAAAGCATTAACCTGCCTGTTCTTGGAATGCCATGTGGTGTTTCAAGTGCTACCCATGTAGCTGATTTCAGTAATTATTATTGAGCCTTAATAAAATTGAACATGCTTTATTAGAGTCTGCTTCTGAAACAGTGTGACGAGATTTCTCCATCTCGTTAACCCTATGCATGCTTTGTAGACTTAAAGGGAGAGTTATATGGACATAATCAGAGCCGGCCTTAAGTGTTCTGGCGCCCTGTGCGGACTACTCCTCTGGCGTCCCCATTCCAAAAAGAATAAAGGAAAAAAAATCTCTCCCCCGCCCCTTCCTCACTGCCTTCCCGCTCGCCCCTTCTCAACTGCCCTCCCCCCTAACCTCCCTTCTCACTATCTACCCTCCCTGACCCTTTATAACATATCTACCCCGTCTGCCCTTATCCATCTTAACCCCACTGCCTCCTCCTTATCACTATCTACCGCCTCTCCCTATCCTTACCTTGTTCCCGGAGTCCTGCGGTGGGAGCGGGAAGCGCCTGTCTTCCCGCTCTGCCGGACGGCGCCCCTGTTGCGATGGCCGCACAGGTCGCACATCCCTAAGGCCGGCCCTGGACATAATGAAGGTTAGCAAAAATGGATTTATCTAATTTTGTTGCAATAAACTGCCAGTATCTACATACCTGGTAGTTAGTCATATGATATTGTTGGTGACATTTCAAGCTCTAACACCTCACTGAGCTGATTCTTCATGCCAATGTTAATGAAGTCCATACATTAGTGTGTCCAGCTGGGTTACCCACTATATTATTTGCCACAGGTAGTATGATAAGGAGCCGGGCCATTTGTCTAGTAGACTGGGCCAAGTTAGCAGAGCCAGAACACATACAAAGCACTAATATGCCGCTGTCTGAAACCATTATGCAAATACCATTTAAAAAGAAAACAGTATAATATATTTTATATTGTATTGTTAATCTGATACTAGTAATATAAATAATTTTGGTGTTCCCCTTTACTACCAGAACAGAACAGTTGGCAGCTACATGTTAGTGATCATTAATACAAAAACAATTAATTATAAAGAAGCTTCAAGGTAGAGGGATCTTGCACTAAATTTGCTTTTTACATTGAACATTTTTTATTTTACTTTGTTAAACTCACACCGCCAATCTAGCTTTTCACTTGCAGCAACTGTAGAAAGCATGCGATTGAGTCAGTCTGTTTTGTGCCAGTTGCCAAGCGCATGTTGGACCGATGGCCTTGAATCTATAATGTTAGTTCAGCTTTCCTCAGTGTGAAAATCTGAATGCATGGCACGTGCCTGTCTAAAGGTCTTGAAAAAGCAACATTATGTAAGTTGCTCCTCTTTGTTTGCTTGGCTATCAGCCAAGCATGTGCCGGGCATTAAAATATCAATCAGCGCAAGTGAGCTTTATCCTAAACTAACACAATGTGCCAAAACGGGACTTAATGCCGCTGCTTGCAAAAACTGTTGGATGGTGCTAATCCACAATCATTATTCACTGATAGATAGTGAATAGTTTATTTTTTGGCTTTCTTCATTATCCAATTTATTAAATAGAATAATAGAATCACATTTACAATGGTAAAAGAGTAAACTGCCAAACATCTGCTAATTTGCATAATATCATGGTTTCCATGATAAAAATTGGCTGAGGGGTATATAATGAGGGAGGTAAGTTAACATTTTTTGTAATGTCTTTTATGTGGCATCTTTACACAGATATCCAACAATAATAAAAAAGGGGCCATCAATTACCCAGTATTAAAATATTTTATGTGCTTACGGTAATGTATGTATGAGTTATGATTGCTCTCAAGCCTGGTCTAAGAGTGACAAAATAAATCAGAATACCATTGCAAGCTGTGCACAGAAAGAATAATAACAGTACCTGGCTTCACAAAAGAATATAAAAAAGAATATAAAGAATTATTTTCCAACAAATTGTGATATCATTCAGCAGAGTTAACCATTGGGGCATAAGACTCATAGTTTGGACTATTACAAAATCAGGGATGGTCCAAATTTTCTTTAATCAGTCTCTATACATAGCAGGAATTTCACATTTCCAGTTCCTAGCAATAGCCATCTCAGTGGCCAGGAAAATAATCCTCACCAATTGTCCTGCAAGATCTCCAGTATGGCTGTTTCTGCATGCATAGGTATATGATTTGGACTAACTGAGTCTACCAACTGAAACATTTGATTGGCAAATGCAAGAAAGTCTAGGGCATCTCCACCACGCTTGTAATAGGCAGTGCTGGCCCAAGACAAAATGTCACCTGGGGCGAAGTTTAAAATGCCACCCCCCATTATCTATCCTGCTACCCCATTATCTATCCTGCTGGGACTGCTCCCGTCCATCATCTACCCGCTTCCGCCCCCGCATTTATCTTACCCCTGGCTGCCCGCCCTCCATGATCGTACTCTCGTCCGTCCCCAGACCATTACTTCTACCCTGCCACCGCGCTTCTTTATCTACCCTTCAAGCCCCCATTATATATCCTATCATCTGGCGCTCAGCATTACAAGCCGGCACCGAGACCGAGCTAGAGGGCTCGCAGAGGAGAGAGTGAGGGGCGCCGAGCAGGTACTGACAACCTGGTAAGTGAAAACCACTCGGCGCCCCTCTCTCTCCCTTCCGCTTTAAAAAAAAAGGCTTGGGGCGACAAAGTGCCGCCCCTTCAAAAGTGCCGCCTGGAGCAGTTGCCCCACTCAGCTCCTTTGTCGGGACGGCCCTGGTAAAAGGGACACATTCTCCATCATGTTCTGCTGACATCTCGGAAAATATTTTAGCTAGACTCGATGGGGCCTGGTACCATCTGTGCAGCAGTTGGGTTATTATCTCCCTATGTACATCTGGAAGATTTATGCACTGTGAAAAATGTTTGATCTCATGCTTCTGGGGAGAAAGATTTCCCCAGATCGCTCTCTCATTTATTCATTAATTGATTTTTTTTCAAAATATAAGATGACAGCACAAATTGATAACACAGAGTTATTACGTTTTTCGCATATAGTACATCTATAATGACCTGAATTATATTGGTATTTTTTGGGGGCCACTTGCAAGAGTAAATCAGATTCTTCTCCAGTTCCTAAACATTGACATCTATTTGAATACGTAGATTGATTTGGAATGTGAATTCAGTTTAGTAACTGGGTGTTCTCTTTCCTTCACGTGTAGAGATTATATGTTATTCCATTTTGCTGTACACAAATAGCCATGTGAGTGGGAATGGTATTCACAAACACCTGATAACTACAGGAATCATTAATACAGAAATTGTAGTAATGATATAGTAATAGTGTTGCAATTATTTAAGTGTCTCAACTTTGATGTTTCATTTATAGCAAAGCCTGCGAAGAAACATATAAAAGTGGAAAAACCAAAAGGTAATGTAATAAAATGCTAGAGATGTATATCCTATGTAAACTATTTCTCTGGTGCCTCCTACATGCATGCTAACATAGAAGTGGTCCTCGTGGTGGCGTGCTACCAGTTTAGCACTCCAGCCAGCAGTCTAATACTGGAAGGGCCACTCCTGACCGCCTTCCAGATTAAATGGATAGTCTAGCCTCTAGCAAATAACGTGTATCTTGAACACTGATGTTCAGTCAGAACACGTGTAAATGGCTGTCGCTACTACCATTGGTTTTTAATTACAGCAGTACAGCACACATTTAGCAACTGTAGACATTTCCTTTCTTCAGTGAAGATGGAGATGGATAGAGAAAAATGAGTTCCAAACAAAAGACTCTCCTTTTAATGGAGAAGGATGCCAGCATTAGCCCTTCAAGTATAGGCAAACAAGGCTGCTGTCAAGAATGCTTCGTGCTAGCTTGCATTCAAAAGAATACATAATGTAGAATGTATCCACTGTGAATAGACTCCCCCCATAGAAGCTAAAGTTGTTCTTCATCTACTGTTGGAATTTTCAGAAAACAAGGTGTATTTTTTGAGATACACCTTGTTTTCTGAAGTTCCATTTTTGTGATTGCTGTTCGGAAACATTGTCTTCTCTAGTTCTCTAGACATGAATCTTGTTTGATGTTCTCTAATTGTCACATGCTGCTCATTCTGATTATTAAAGCTCTTTTGATGTAAGTTGACGGGGCCGACATCTGTTTCTCTGTTGTCACTTGTTGCTGAATGTCAGCCTGAAAAGTCATGATCTGGCATATACTGTACATCTCCATTTCCTTCACTAACGCTTGCTGGTAATATGCAGCTAGCTGGAAATAAGGCAATATTCCTTGCTAAAGAAATCTAGACACAAAGAGCTAAAGAAATCTACAGTGAGACACGAAGATTCTTAATCTTTGATCCGTATGCCTACATTTTTAACATGTATGATAATATCAGAAAGGTTTCAGATGATTGGAATCTACGGATAGCAGTAGAAACAATGGTATTTTCTGTGATTCTGGCACTAGAAAACACTTTACCAGTTATTAGTTCTTTTTCTCCCATTCAAATTGATATTTTTGTGTCTGCAGAATTTGTATCCTACAATTGGCCAAGTGAACGGCTACTAGACAGTCTAAAGACATCATTTTACTGCCCTTGTCTATACCATTTTAATTTATTTAGTGCCACTAAAAATCACCGAGAAGAGACAAGCAAGAGAAAAACTCAAAGGTTACAAAAAAAACCCATTATACACGTGCCAATTTAAGAAAAGTGTTTATGTAATAGAATTATGATGACATCGCAATGGTGGGGTTAAAGAGATCTTTGGAATTTTGACACACAATAGCTGCACATTCACAGAAAACATAACAGGGGTAACAGCCTTTTGAAGTGCAATGCTTCAAAGGCTTCAAATTGTCCTACATGAAGATCCAGTTTCTACAGTAATAATAATACCCATCTCCAAACTTTACAGTAATCCCCTTTTAGATTTAACCCTAAAGAGTTCTCTCATGTAAGAGAGAGTGCAAAGATGCTTCATTTGCATCCTCACTGATGTATCATGTCATGACTGGTGGTACGGTACTTTGGGAGACCCTTTTACTGTGCAAACTGTACATCTTGTACCTGGCACTTTATTGGGACTGGGTATAGTTTATATAACCATTTTAGCAGGGGAAAGGAAACAGGAAAGGATTAACATAGTTAACATACAAAATACTAGCAAGGGATTATGCAGGCAACACCGCGAGTCAATCTGAATGCGCATAGAAATGGAAATGAGAGGGTTACAATTTAACGCCATGTAAATCAATGTAAAATTGCAGTCTCAATAATTTTCATAAAATGAGGGCTCAGCATCTGTTACAAGGTTTTAACAAAGCTAAAGTGAAAACCATACACAGTATAAAGGAACGGAGATATATTAAAGCAATGACAGGCAATATACCGCTATGTGCATTGGGTAGTCCTGTCAGTGGCAATTTACTGTGAGGTTCTGTGTTGGAATTTCATTTTCTTACCACCTGAAAACTACTTTGCTTTCATTCACTGAAGCAGCACTTGTATTTATTTTAATTTTTGGGTGGAAATCCCTCTAGTTTAGCAGATATTTGCAATAGCCAAACCATTTTTAAGATATTCACGATGACTTGAATTTAGAACAAGTATACGTTTTTGAGAAGAAACAAGAAGAACAACAAAAAAAAATCAAAGGTAATTTTCTTTTTATCATTGATCGGTAGGTTGGTAGGTAGCTACCTTTAATATGCAACATTGATTTTAACACAAAGCCAAATATAATGAAAGCACACCATTTACCAACTGGCACAAAAGAACAAAATGTTCTTATTTAAATTTGAATTTTACTGAATTTAACCTGAATTGAATGTATCTATTTTAAGAATATCGGTAGAATTTATAGTCTGGACAAAAGGATGGTAATTTAAGATTTTACATCTTTTCTGTAGGCAGTTAATAATGGATAGTAAAACATTTTTAAATTGAGCAGAGCAAGAAGAACAGCACCTTGAAAGCCTGGCCCTCCTTTGGGATGGGAAGCAAGTCACCCCTGATTGACCCTTTTTATTATGAGCCCTTGGGAGTAGTGTAGGTTGTCCTGGGACTAATTTAGCCTGCAACATGAAAAATATGCTAATCTTAAAATTACAGTTTCCTACATGACTGTAAGGGTCAAACAAGCCCAGGCTACCAATACCAAGAGTCTAGTATATATGAATGCTTATAGGACTTAGGATTTGTGCCTCTTTTGAAGTCATCTGGTGTCCTATTGTAAAAGCATTACTATTTTTTTAGGATTTCTTAATAGAGCACAATGTAGAGACATATATATGCTTTAGGGACTTCGGAGGTTCTTCAACTGGAACAAAGAGACCTAAATCTTGTGTTGGCCCAAGACTAAGCACTCCATCCTTTTTTCCGATCATTAAAGCAATATTAAATTCTTAAAGAAGCCTCACATTAATTAACGTCTATTCTCATTTATCCTCAAACAAATGTCTTTCATTTTGTAATTAACAAGTTTTTATTTGTCATTATAGCAAAGACAAAAATTACTGTGAAGGAACATCAGAAGGAAGAAAAATCCAAAGGTATCATAAAATGTTAACCTTCCCACATGAACAAATACAATATCCAGACCTTGAGTTTTGAAATAAGGATATATGAAAAAAATTGAGTTTTGAAATAAGTTGTCACTCACCCTCATTCACTCTCTCATGGTCTTTCATTCTTTCATTGAATGAGATTATAAGAGAACGTGAATGAGAATATGAAAGAGAATGGTTGAGAGAGCATGAGTAAGAGTGATAGAACCAACAAAATTCAAATGAAAATTCAGAGCTCTTTGGTTCATTTTCATTTGCTTCATTGGGGAGATTGGTATAAATTGACAAATTGGCATACTTAATTAAAGCAGAAATTCTTACAAATCTGAATGAACAAGTCGACTGCTGAGTTATCACAAAGCAAGTTTAACCCATCCCCTCCCCAAGTACAAATCGCTTTATCCACTAGAAAGATTAATGTAACATTTTGTTTATTTGCAGGGTCAATAACTCTGCCCAATAACATATACTGGCCTAGGCTGACTAGATCTCACATGAGTTTTACTGTTATTCACCTATTCACCATTTTTTTATTTGAGCAAACTTTTTTTGCCAATTCTGTTTTTCAACAGCTCCAAAACCAAGTTTGAAGAAACAAATTAAAGTGGAAAATACAAAAGGTAACTGTGTTCACTTACTGTATTTACATTATTGCTGTACGTCGCAATAAATGAATCCTTTATATTTTTTCAACTGGCGTCAACTCAACTTTGATGCAGTATATAACAATCAAAGATTATACTAGGGTTATTACATCACTATTAGAGTAACACTAGGTATCCGTACGACATGGAACTCACATCTTTCCGAATACTAAAATATGTTTAAAAAAATTGATTTTAAACTTAAAGTGAACACATGTTACTCCATGTAAAGGCTTTTCATTGGGTAAAAGCAAATTTGGAAGGACAACAACGATGAGTAGCTTTTAAGCTGTATTTCTGACACTTAAAATGGAAATAAAAATTCTACTGCTGTTAGCATATCTAAGTTCACCTATTTCTTGTTTTTTTGTTGTTTTGTAGGTATTTAGTTTAAAACATTCGCCTCATGAAATCTAGGGTTTCTAGCAAAATCTGAGTCAGGAAAGTGCTTTTATTTTTTATATATTTTTTTTTTGTTTTGGCAGAATATTAAAGTACGAACTTTCACTGTAATGAGTTTCTAGATATTACTCATGCAAGTATTTTTTGTACTGGAATTTTTTTTATATAACTATGCTGAATATTGAATTTGCGCCATTAGAACCTAAGAGAATTATTTTAAAAAGGTGATAATAGCTTTTAAAGGTTACTGGAAATGAAAAAAACTGCTTTAGTAATTACTTTTTTTAAATTAGCTTCAACACATACTGTTTTTTAGGTGGCATAACCATTGTATCTAACAATGATTTACTTAAAAAAAAAAACAAGTTTACTTGCCAGCTCGGTCCAGACCTAGCTCTATAAGCAATAACCATATTACTGTAAAAGTAGATCCATTAAAACCTTGCTTTGTATTCAACTTCCTTTGTTCTAGCTACAAATACCCTTCTGTGCTGTAGACCTACACCTTGGTGCTTTCCACTTCCAACCTCCTTCCGTCATTTTATTCTAAGCTTTTATGTAGGCTATGCCTAGTTTGAGCCGCTGTTTTAAAAACATGTGAAACTGGATCATTTCCTTGTGACGTTGTTTGCTGTTGGCCCAAGACATAATATCATTGCAATAATAATATCATATGGCATTTGCCAGTTTATTATTAATTACTTATGTGCCTGTCATTTAAATGATGGTAGGTGTTCGCCGGGGGAGGGGGGGGGGCACCAGGAGAGCCCAAGTCTAGGAAGCACCCAGCAGCATTCCGGTCTGCCATTCTTTATTGCACTAATTGCCAATCTGTGTCTGTGGGATGTGACCACAGCGTCACAGATACGGAGTCTCTTGCAAGGACCTTTCTTCAGATGGTTTAAGATGGAGGTTTTAAGTATTGGGGTGTTTCAGGAAAGTTTTTTTTTTAGTCTTGCAAGGGCCTTTTTTTTAGAAGGTTTCAGATGGTTGTTTTGGAGGGGTTTCCGGGAAGCTACAAGATGGGAAAGAGGACCAGTGTGGATCTACAAAGACCACTGATTTGTGGCAATGATGACATCCTGTTCTTCAGTATGACCCATTCCACCGCCAATATTTGTCTATGGCCATAGCATGCCTATATGCTTGATTTTTATACACCTGTTAGTGATGGGTGTGACTGAAACAACTGAATTCAATCAATAGGAGCAGTGTCTTTAGGACATATAGCGTATGTAGAAAACCTTTAAAGTGCACAAAATATTAGTTGAGCTCTCTAATATACTACGCAAAATAAAATAAAAATAAAATACCACAGAGGTTTTTACACCACTAATCAGTGCTTGCCTTAATATCATGTGATAATTGTTTCTCTGAAAAATACATGGGAAACATTAAAGCACGCATGTTATAGTTGAGTATCACCCTATAGCATGTTCACTGATGCAACAGCTGATGGGGGAGGTACAGTGAAAATAGTACATTTTGTAATTATTTTTTTTTCTCTTATTACGCAGTGCCACCAGTGAAAGAGCTCCCACAGCATGCCAATGTGACTACAGGTAATCCAAGTGATGTTTTTAAATACCGCTTATTTTACTCTTTTTGGAGAAAAAGGAAGCACTAAATATGTTAACGTGAACACTGATTAAATCATTAGATCAGCCGGTGAGTTGGATATTTCATCTCCCTGACTTCGCTATGCATTATACATGTCAAACACCTTGCTAGAACTGCTGAGGTGGCCCTACATAATGAATAATTAAATCAGTGAGATGATGTATAAGAATAAATGGTGAAGTGAGCTGAATTGTTTATCTTTTCTGCAAACACCCAGTTAGGTAAATACTTATAACCAAATGCGTTTTTCTTAGTCTCAAGGACAATGCAAAAAAAAACTGATCTGTTCCAGAATTCATATATTTCTTGTCTAAAGTACAGTTCTAAGAAAACTGATCTCCAAATCCTTAAAGTCAATACTAAAAATGAAAAAATATTATTTATTATTATTATTGTTCGGTAAGCAAAAAAAAAAACTATATATGAGTTTTGTTCGTAGAGGGTGCAGCTGGCCACCTATTAAAACATTTCTCCAGCACAGATCTTCATAATTGCATACGGTGCATGCGTAGAGTTGTGTGCATGTGCAGTAGCTCTGCCTGCCAAACTCCTCCAGCATCCCAGTTTGTCGGGGGTAGATGTCGCTAGGTATGTTCTGATCCTGCTTAACCAGGGAGCACAGCGTAGGGGATTTTTCTTTACATACTATACATGCAATATCATTTAACAAAGCTCCAAAACTATCTGGTATTGGTAGATAAATAGGTATTTTGTCACAATATAGCTTACTTAAGCTCACCACATCTCTTTTTTTAATTCAGCTTCAGGAAAAACTGTCAAAACTCCTAAAGATCCTGGTAGGTATTAACCGATCATAACTGAATTTGGTTTCGTATCTATTTTTTAGACAAATGTTTTTTTTTTGTTTTTTGTTTTTGAGAAAGCTTAGTCTTGTTAAACACAGTTCCAAGTGGAGATACAAAAAAAGGTAACAGAATAACTGATCATTGGAACATGTGCAAATGCTATTGACATTAATGTCTGAATTTGAATAGCGCAATCGCTATTACCACATTTTAAAGTTTATTGAAGAAGGGACTATTGTGAATGTTTTCTTGATGTAATGTACATGGTTCTCCACTAGATGTCCTTATTTTAGTGCAACATACTGTACATAATGAATTCGATTTTAGTTGATCCTGAGGCAGTGGTTGCAGCACTTAATGTTATTAGTACAAATTGGCACACTGGCTGATGGTGCTTAAACAATAGCAAGCAAACATTGGCCTTCTGTAAAATAGCATCTCCCTAGCATTACATTTAAGGATACCACACTGAAGGACTTAAAGGAAGGGACATGCCAGCTCTAGGGCTGGATGGTGGCAGAATGTACCTCCTGCAATGCAGACAGCTAGGGTGCAGGAGCATAGAGCAAACGCATTGCATGGCTGAGTCTGATGGGAAAACTGCTCGTGTAGCAGTACCCATGCTTTAGCGGTTAGAAATGGCCACATGCTAATATCCAGCTGGTGACCACACATATGTCTTTTGTCAGCTGCTGGCCTTAAAGCGCCAGTGCCAATTTTACTCTAAAGGTGAAAAAAGACATACAACATGTGATTACAAAATGAGCTTCTTACTGGCTACTCCTTTTAACATAACAAGACGTGAGATGCTCCCTCTGCCATCACTGATCCCCCCCCCCCTGCAACAAATGAATGCCCTAACCCAGCACAATAAGTACTGTCTTCTGGCACTGGAGTATAGCATTTAAATGACCTAGCAGCAATTGGCTCATTTCACCATGAGCTTTGGAGCAATATTTTCCTGCCATCGATAAGCATGTGTCAACTTTTACTTTTCAATACGCAAATGATGTATTTCACAGTAAATCCCTGGGATCTATTCACTAAAGGAAGAGTTGTCAAGAAAGTTTGTTTCAGCTCCATAACTTCACAATACATTATGAAGGTCCAATCTCGTGAGCTTTTGCTACAGGAAGTGTCCTGTAAAATATATAGTTAAAATAGGGAGATAGGTTAACTTATAGGTTATAGAATTAAAAAAAAATCACCAATGTTGGCTCTTTATAATGAATAGTAAATGAAAGACAACTTTACTGACAACTCTCCATTTAGTGAATAAATCCCAATATGTATTTTAGTAAACCCCAAGCAGGTATGCCTGCTCTGTAAACATTTTCCCCGTGTAGCTTGCTTCTCAATATTAAAAAAACAAAAACAAAACAGGTCACATTATATATTTTTCTACTAGTATCTTCATTATTATAGACATTGAATAAAGGGTGATGGCTGGTAGCATGTACACACATCTCTCACATTTTATTATTTAGATATTATTTCAACTCATGTTTGAAGTGTAAATTCCAAATGTGTAAACGTTTCCCCATTTCTTTGACTGATCCATCCCTGCAACTGTTTCAGGACAATGCATGAAACACTTATCTCTGTTCTATCATGTAGACAATCAAAGCTTTGAAGTTGAAGCAAAATAAGTTTATTTTTTCCCCATTTGCTTTCGCTAGAAGATAACTTTATCAATCTAGGCCGCTTTGCGATTTAAATTTTCTGTGAAATAACATGCAATCATATCAATTGCATTTTTACATGAGAAAAAAAACAAACATTTAAGGCAGCAGTAGCTAATGTCAATTCCTTTGTCAATTATAAATCAATTTTACTGGAACTCCTCATCCTCCAACAACATAATTTTAACCTCATATGTAATCTCCCTTTATGGTAAGTACAGTATTAAACAGTTGAAAATGATAGCCAGCTACTGAAATTCAAAAGTAAGCTATAACTTTAGCAAAGCGGTAATCCGATGGGGTCCCACAACGTATCCTCCTTCACTGACACACTTAAAAATGAAATCACTTCTTGTGTGCAGTGTCAGTGATGGAGGATGAGGATGAAGTGTACGATGCCGTATTGTGTGTGTATGTGTATATATGTGCATATATACAGCATATGTGTGTTTATGTGTGTAAAGGTATATATGTGTATTATATGTGTGTGTATGTACCTGTGTATATATGTGTATATATATGTGTGTGTGTGTGTATATATAAAATATATATATATATATATATATAATATATATAATATATATATAAAAAAAATAAAAAGAAAGGTGAAGAAAATATGTCAGTAAGTGAGATGTAAAAAAAAGAGACAGACAAAATAAATTGCCAAAGAGAGAGGAAAGAATAGAACAGAAGGAAAAAGAACAAAAAGCAAACAAGGAGGAAAGACGCTTGCTAAAGACAGGAAATCCAGAGAAGAGGCTCTTCCTGTATTATTGCTCCAGGGCCTAAAGCTCCTTAATCTTACCTTGATATCAACTTTTGTAGAGCTTTTTTTTTTCTTTTCATTATAGCAGCATAAAGAAAATGTTTATTGACTACAATCTGTGTAAGGATAAGTGTTTTTTCGATAAAAGACATATCCAACGATCCATAAAATAGGGCACTGGAAATGATTTCACTTATAAAAAGTTGCTAATATGGTTTTCAAGCAGTGTTTAACAACATGTTTTGTGACCTAGTTCCAACTCCTTGCTACTTCCAAATCATTTCGTTAAAATTGTGCACTAAACCTTTCTGTGAACTTATCAATACATTGATTTACATGCTACCTTTGATGACTAGACACGGTAATGACATTCAGTTCTCGGTTTTGAAATATGAGTTCAAATTTAAAACGTAAAATTATACCTGCCGTGTAGGGAATGCAGATTTCTTTTCTCAAAGTAGGTCAGAACATATCTCACAGAGTAGCCCGGTTCATCATCACACCAAGAGTCTCTACTCGCTGCTGATTTACTTGAGTTATCATGTTATAATGTGTTTGTATTATAGTTATCTTGTAGGGGGTAGCAGAAGCATTATTAAACACTAATTATCCACTTTATACATGGATGCCTTGAGAGCAAATGTCCGCTGTACTGCAGCCTTTAGACAAAGCTGAGAAAATAGGTGCAGTAGACAGATCCTACTCATGGACAGCTGTGTCCTCCTCGTCAACATGAGGTTGTGATATACTTGAGGCTTGCAGAAGCCAAGTGTCTTCTAGAAATCTAAAAGTGAGCCAAGGTAATCCAAGTCTTAATAACAATAACTATATTATATGTTCTACCTTCTGACATCAAAATTTCTGTCCATCAAACTTTATGCCACATACTACTTTTCAAGGTGTGCACTGAGATCTGGACAAAGGCTCTGCATCTCCTAACTGTTCTATTCCAACAGTGATACGAACCTTTGTACTTCTGTAGCCTTATATTCCATATAAGTCATCTAACATACAGGTTATTTGAGATTTTATTAACTTTCATTTTGCCAGTTTTCTCAAATATATATATATCAATTTAAACCAATTTTAGAAAAACACAATGAACTTATTACTTGTTGGTAAAAAGTTGAAACTTTTTTTTATAGATGCCCAAACTAATATAGACGCACAGATCATGTTTTTAACAGCTCAAAGGACAAAACATATGTGGAGGTATAGTAGTTTTGTGAGATGCTGGAGATTCGGGACTTAGATAAAGATACCCAGGAGGTCCCATATCTTTGCTAGAGTTCATTTCCACAAATCTTTCAGGGCACTAAGTGACAAACTTAGGGCAAGGACCTCAAGAGTAATATTTTCAGAAGTATTACCTGTACCATGTTACAATGAGCAAAATGATTGGGATCTCACCATAACGGGATATATGTTATGCAGATGAGATAGAGAAGGCAGAAAAGGAGAGGAGGTTGCCCTTTATGTGGGAAATAGCTTAAAAGTTAATCTTACACAAGGTAAGGAGGAGAATCTACAGACTTTAGAACTTGGGAACAAAGCAGTTGTTCATATAGGTGTAACTTTAGAGCCCTGGACATACAGAACAGGTGAGCTTGTTAGTTGACGAAATTTCTAAGATGTCAATAAAAAGTGAGGTTATTGTTATGGGAGGCTTTAATATCCCTGATGTAGTCTAAAAAAACAACTGGATCAGCCAGGAGCAGAGACATCCTAAATTCTTTATAGGCAATTGTTGGAGGAACCAACAAGGATGGTGATTGTGGCAGATTTAGTATTTACAAATAGAGACTTGATTTAAGATGTCACTATAGAAGAGTGGTCTGCTCTGTGGCACCTGAAGTTTTACTGTTGATAAATGTAAAGTAATGCATTTGGGACATAAAAATCCCAAGGCAGAATATAGACTTGGGTGCACTGTCAGTGGCCATGGAAGAGAGGGATCTTGGAGTAATTATTTCTGGTGCCTTAATGGTACTCAGACAATGCAATAAAGCATTAGAAAAAGCAAGCAAGGAGCTGAGTTGAATAGTGAGATGTATTAGGAGCAGAACATTGGAAGTGATTCTGCCACTTTACAAATCTCTGGTCAGGCTTTAACTACCATATTGTGGACAGCCCTGGAGACGACATCTCCAGAAGGAGTTCGGTGGAAAGCTACCAACGCAAGGGGTTTGCAGGATAAAAACAATCAAGAAAGACTAAAGGATCTTGCTATGAATAGCTAGGAGGGAAAAGTGAGGGGAGATGCTAAAGAAATGTTTAAATACTTAAAGGGATTTAACAGACTACAAGCCTTTTTGAAAGGAGGAAAAATGTTAGAACAAGAGGTCCGTTTAAAACTAGAGGGTCATAGGCTTAGATGTAATGTAAGGAAGTTTTACTTTACAGAGAGGATAGTAGATGAATGGAACAACCTCCCAGCAGAAGTGGCAGAGACGTAATTCAACATAAATTGGGCAGGGATGAAGCTATCTTGAACCTAAAGCAAGACCTCGAACCGATTAAGGTTTGAGTCCTTACATAAGGAAAAATAGGCTGGCTAGATGGGCCGGCTGTAACAATCACAGTTCCCCTGGTTGAGCCCTGCAGTCAGTAACTACCAAAGTTGGGACATATTAGAGGAAGAGACAAAACTACACGTAACATTTGTATTTGTGAATATGCAACAATTGCTCCCATAATGTTTACACTGTTGCAATCAATCTGATGAAGAATAAAAGTAAGGGAGAAGGCTACATACGAATTCACAAGTAAGACTAATGACTATACTACTTGAAGTTAGGCGAAAGGGTTCTAGTAGTCAATTAAGTCAAGGCCCACAGCAGGAGCAATCAGCCCACATACCCAAAAAGTTTTAAGCTCAGTGTTCTTATTGGAGGGCTAGCACGAAGACAACTTCCAATGCCATTCAATAAATTCAGTGACATAATCACTGCAACTGTTGTTAACCAAACTCCAGTTTGCACTTTTCAGAGAATACGGAAATAAATATAGATCAACAAGCATTAAACATAAAACAATTAATACCGGTATTATTGACCTGGGATTATGCTAATGAAGAAACCTATTTCGTTATTTAATTGCTATTATTTATTGTTATTTTTTAAAATATTTTAAAAGCGATTTCACAATGAGGTTTACCCAAAGGTTTAACTAATTCCGGTTTATTATACTTATATATCTTTTAGAATCCTCAGGCACCATCCCGGAAAAAAAAGGTACGTTTCCAGAATGCTTTTTACCTTTCACATAGCACTTGGCCTTTCCCTTGTGTTCATTCAAATGGCATGCTGCTCCTAGCTATTATGTAATTCACTTAAATTGCTGGCTTTTAATAAAATTATCCCATTTCAAGTACCGCCTTATTCCATCATCTTTGACAGTTAGGTGGAAAAATCAACAGAGCTTTTTTCTTTGTTGTGTTAAAGACTGGATGTTACAAGCTACTGGCTCTGCTTTCACATATGCTCATCTGTCACGCAGTTCAGTACGAAAAAATAAGAAGTACATTAGCATGGCTAGTAGATCTAGGTAACGTGTTAAAGGTTATTATCTGAAAATTTACCAAAAACATAAATATGCATTCTAATGCTACTCTAGCGGTTTTATGCTTTTGCTTTCATTTTTTCATACATACAAGACTTACTCTAGTTTTATATCATGATGCTATTGTTTTATGGTATATAATACCTCTGCTATCTCAAATGCATCTTATGTACAGGCTCAAAATGCATTGTTTTCAATGGGACCGCCCATTGTCCTTAAGGGGTTAAAAATCTAAATAAAAGGGTACCTTCAACTAAAGATTCCATTCTTTTGGACCATTTTCATTAGTTGTTGTATACAATCCAACAGAGAATGTGAGTTTCACACATACAAGCGTTTTGAGCCTCTTTCCCGACGAAGCTGGAACTTTATACAGTAATTCTCAAAGTTTTTGGAAGCAGAACATAAGAATTACCAGCACCATAACATCAATTTATAGAGAGAATAGAATAACTTTTCAAAAGCCACCTTTTCATTATTTCTTTTCTTACAGCTTGACATGCTATATGCACAGCAAATTCTGAATAATAATTGTCTCTGTTCCTCCAGCTCCTGTCCGCTTCTTTCAGTGTGTCTTCCACGAAGGATTCAATGGACTTAATGGATATGGCTTTCCTTTATTTTTCACCCCGTCTTACAACCCAGGTCACACGAAGGCCGAAGAAAAGAAAAGAGCACGCGGACAGTAGTGCTGCATTATTGGGATTTAACGTTGATGTTTGGTGGGCCGTTGGGTTTAATGAGAGCGGTCCCTGCAGCCGGTCACAAGACATGGAAAGGTCCTCTCAGTTTGTCAGCTCACCGAGATTACAAAGGAAGAACGGTGTCAAACCTAAACGGTGTCAGCGTAGTTTCAGCTCGAGCCGTCGTACTTGAAAAAGTTACTGAAGTCGGCTGAAATATTAACTGCAAACTGAAAAAATGAAGGGTTTATGTGGCTTGCTATGATTTTTTGCTTCATTGCCAGCCTTTGTAAAGAAAGATCTACAAGCGCGGAGTCTGTGCAATTGCTTTGGTGAATAAAAAGATAGACTAGACGTTTATTTGGCTTAATACCTTTATTCCTAAAGGGACCTGCTTTAAGTGGCTATAAATTTAGGTAAAATGCTGTAGAAAATTTCCACTGGAAGCACCATTCGTGTACTTAATTCATGTAACTGAAATGTAAAATAAAGCCACCGAGCTTAGGAAAGACCCAGAGCGTTAATGCATATGCCATGTTTACTAAATGGTGCTAGCCTGTTTGGCAGATGTGTAAGTGTCGATTCATTTAGCATCTTAGCTGTGTGATGGTTGAATGAATTATGAACTATACACTATAGGGAAAATTACCACTGAAATTCCGCAGAATCGGGTATTATTATGGCAGACTATTGCTTATTGTCTAGTGTTTCACAGCATCTCCCTTTGGTGATTAAGAGCTTGACAGTGTAATGTAATGGTAGTGAAATTATAAAGATGCGTAATATTACTTGCATGATACATTTGCTAAGAGGTATAAAGCTGAGACTTAAAACTCCAAGAAACTCTAAGAGGTCAAAAGCTGAAATGACTCTGGAGCCTGTTTACAGACATGAAATAAACTCAATCCTCTGATTCTACCCCAATATACTTTACATAATATAATGCTAAATGAACTTTACAACTAAAAGCACATGGGGGGCAATGACAAATGTATGCTGTTGTACTAACTCTAGATAGCACCCATTTGTAAAGGGTATATTAATATTACAGGACGTTTTCAAAAAGCTTTTTAGGGAATTTAGGGAATAGGATTATGAAGGGGCGTGGGAAATTGGATAAATTGTACTTATGGATTAGTCATTTTTCATAATTTATAAGCATAGACAAGGTTTCTTATGTAATTTTAAAAGTAGTAATATTTAGGAAAATATAGGAAACAAGTATAGAATAGCCTATACTGTATCTATGGATAATACATACGTATGCATTAAAAAGTTCTAGTTAAAATGTATATATACAGAAAAAATTGAATAGGTCTTGTGATAATAATAACAACTTTTATCATGACCGGTATGTGGTTTATTTAATATTGCTGCTTTTCATGTTTCCTGTGTGTAAATTCACAAAAAATAGTAGGATACATACAGGATATACGTTTACTGAATGACATTAAAGTTTACTAGCAAAATGAAAAAAATGTTTGGTTTTTTTCCATGGATTGAGCCACATTAAATTATAAGTAAATATATGGGTCGATGAAATATACCCTTGTCAACAAAATCACCATATTACAAAAATTATAGTGTAGAGCCTAATGTTTACTATTTCTAGCTGTGCTAAAGGGTTTTCTAATGATCAATTAACCTTTCAAATGTAAACTTGGACACAGAAGTTATGGTTGCTGATAAAGGACCTCTGTACATCGATGAAGATATTCCATTAAAAATCGGCCCTTTGCTTCTACAACATTAACAATGTGAGCTTATTTTAATGATCAAAATTAGCTTTTCTTTTAAAAAACAAGGACATCTCTAAGCAACCCCAAACTTTGGAAGGGTAGTATATATATATATATATATATATATATATATATATATATAGTTATATTATTATTATACTTGTATAATACTTATATAAAGTATATGCAACAATTATATATGTATATAATATATATATATATATATATATATAACAATTAGTGGTGTGGATGACAAGTGTGGTTAAGCGAATCTAATGCAGATCATCAGTGCAGGTACTTCCAGTACTGACTCAACTTGATGTGTTGTCTTCAAGCTATAGTGATCTGTGATGGAGCGGTGACACCAGATGGTCGCGTTTTGAGCAAATATGAGTGAACATTCAGCCATGTGAATTAATCAGCGTGTGCAGAAGGCAGATGCTGTCCTGCTCCACTTGGCACATTTCCTAGGAGAGGGAAACAGAAGTGCTTTGAAAAAGCTCAGTCTCTGACACCATATAGGACAAGCTGTAACTCGGGCACCAGTGATATTATAATACACTTATAGACTTAGCCCATTGCTTATTTTTCATCTCCCAAGCATGACTATATATTACCGGCACTGTAAACATGGTCACTTAAGACAAAGGAAAAACATGTCATTTTTAGGAAAATGGTAACAAAACAATCAACATAATATATATATGTATATTGGGTTGCTTGTTTGTTGTGTGTTGAAAAGCTGCTTAATTCAAGATTGCTATAATTTTAAGTAACTTTATTCTATTTACTCTGTACAAATTAGCCAGGAAAATTATTACCTGTATGTGTTACCTTTTTGTGTTATTGTATTGTGTAGAACCTATGCTTGATTCTCCTTGATCTGACTATATAACATAGCATTTTACCATTTTGTAGCATCCATGTAGAATATATGACAGTAAGGGTAGCAGTGGCTAAATTCATGAGCCTTACATATGGTAACTGAAAGTGCTGGCTTGTCTGGCATTCAATGTCTGGCAACAAAGTTGTTGTAGAGTACAACAGGCTATCTGAGCACAATATTATTATTTATTTTTTTATATAGCGCCATCATATTCCGTAGCGCTGTACAATGGGTAGACAGGACATAACAAGTAGTATATAACATAACAATTTGACTTACAGAAACAACAGATGAGGAGGTTCCTGCTCAAACGAGCTAACAACCTTTAAGGAACTTGAATGTCATACCCCAGTGACCAGTTCTTTAGTTGACATTTGTCATACTGAGGTATTTGGCATCGTGGCCCGTTTTTCTACGTTTTAGACCACATTATGTTTCGAGAGCAATACGCTTATGAGTCCGGCGGATTGGTACGTGAATGGGGAATAGAGGGTATTTGTATCTCCTGATGTAATCGGAAGGCAGAACCAATGTACAGATACTATATACATAAAGAACGTGCAATAATGAAAGTTATTCAAAAAGTACTCGAGTTTGTCATGATAATGAATGATTCAAACGTTGGCACCAAAATGTTTAATTTTCATTTCTCTTTGTCTCATAATTGCACTAAAGCAAAAGAGATTCCTTTTGTTGCTTACAAAGACAATTAACATTTTGGAGCTGACTGTGTCGGTTGAAGTTAGTCAGTTACAGGATTTCAGCATGTGCTACCTGTACACATAGATTATGGAACAAGGGTGTAGATTTTGTAACTGTTGCCTTTAAAATGTAATGTGGAAGGTGATGTTGTTACCTACAGCAGTTCTCCTGTTATAGGGTTCTGAATACACAATAAAAATATATTTTTTATGCACCATAAAAATTTGTGTGTATATGTTAAGCATTAGTGCCGCCTATGTTTGGTGTTTTCTTGCAGATGCAATGTCACTTCATTACTTGCCTTGGGAACAGTGGCGGAACTAACTGGGTCGCAGGGGTCGAGACTGCGACCGGGCCCTGGAGTTCTGCCAGTCAGGGGGGCCAAGGGGTGCGCCGCGGTTGCTGAAAACGACCGCTTGGCACCTCTTGGCCCCCCTGACTGACAGCAATCCAGGACTCCTTGCTTCCCGCGCTCTGCCGCTGCTGCTGCCGTTGCCTGCCTCAGTGCTGCCCAGAGTGCAGTGTTGGGAGCATGAGGCGTTTGTCTCGGGGGCCGGCGCTTCACGCTGAGCGCCGGCATATGGCATATAGGGAGGAGAGGGTAGATCGTGAGAAGGGGGGAGGGAGGGAGAGGTGAGAGAAGGTGTAGGGAGAGGGAGATCGTGAGAAGGGGGTAGGGAGGGAGAGGGGAGATCGTGAGAAGGGGGTAGGGAGGGAGAGGGGGAGATCGTGAGAGGGGGGTAGGGAGGGAGAGGGTACATAGTGAAAGGGGGGTAGGAGGGAGAGGGTAGATAGTGAGAAATAGATGGGGGGGTGGGGCCCTTAACAGATTCTCGCACCGGGGCCCTGAGGTTTCTAGTTACGTCCCTGCTTGCCAAATAGGTTGAACTTGAGAACTTTCTTTGTCTTAATTAAGAGCTTGTCTCTCTAAGAGTTAATGTGAGAATCAACGGTGGCTCGGTTGATGATGACTGGAATATTGGTATACTATTGGAATGAATTTAAAAAGGGGACGATGCAATCCATTGTGTTAATTACCAAAAAGGTATTAAACAGGTATTGTTCAAAAATGGCTACATTCTTTTTTACATTCCTTTTAATCCAAACAAAATATAGGTATATTCAACACTAACCCGCACATCCAGATATTAACACAACCAGACACTAACACATCTAGACACACTAGCACACATGCACACTAACATATCCAGATACTCAGACTAGCACATCTACTTCATTTTAAGCTACTTGAATTCTCATTTTATGTCTTAATTCTCATAAAAAGTTCCAGTGAATCCTAGTTAGCAACTTTTGGTGTTGCTGTATTTATGTATAATATAGTGTATTTATATATATCTACTTGCCACAAAAAAATTGTAGATTAATATGGTATTATATTTTATTATTTCCCTATTATCCCTCATTCATTAAAACTTTATTATATTGCTATTTCTAAAACTGTTATTTACTTTAGTCAAACTTAGTGCATGTGATTGGATTGGAATAAACAACTGTGAATAAAAACTAATGTCTCACAATCCCTATTAGCAATTAAGAGACTACGTATAATTTGTGAATAAATAGTACATATGTAGAAAGTTCCAACTAATATTCAACATCAACAAATCACCCTCACGTTTAACACTAAATTGTGCTTTTTTGTGTCCAAGCTGTCACTTCCGAGTATCATTTATCTACATCCCTAACTGACATATAGGTGTCCCATAGTTCATATCTTCAGCTTAAGTTGCTAATCACTTATTGAATAAATATTGAAGCATACTCAACTCAAATTGATAGCACTTTCACAGCTCAACCCACGGCAAGCCACATTATTTTTCCCAATTTGTTGAGCAGGCTTACAATTTTAGTACTTATGCATTCTAGATCAATAACAACAATTTTATCCAAGATATGAAAAGTCACAGTTTTTGACTCAATGCAGCTTAAAGTAAGTAGGCAGATAATGGTGCTCATCTAAACAATGGACAGCTCCTCAAATTCTAGAGCTACATAAAGTGAAAAGAGGCAGCAGCAGTCATGTACATGTAAAAAATAGTTGGTCTTCGTTGAAGGAGATGAGTGCACACGGCAAGGTCACACAGCAAACATAGCAAACAAGAGGCTCTCCCTCCCAGAGTTTGGAACATTTAGAATGTCCACGCATTTACTCAATAAACTCAATAAACAATAAATAATGCTTTCAACCATTTTTTATATGCACATGATCTTGAATTGAAATGAAAGCGTGCTGCTAACCCTCCATTTTCACTTCATTGGTTGTATCCTATCTCATATGTTAAAAAGAAATCTCAATTTGAATACTTTCGCAAATTTCTCTCGGTAACCTTATTTGCATTTTTACATTTTGGGGTAACGAGCCAGCATTAAGATTAAAGCCATCAAAACTCCTTGGCTGTATATAGCATTCTAGTAAAGGAACAATATAGGAATATGCTTGAGCACAATATATCCAAAGCATATATATGAGACGACTTGGAAAACTCCACCTTTCATGCTAGTTTATATACAGTACTGATATGTGAAGTTTTTTTATTGACCTCTAAATATTTAAACTTATCAGAACTGCTTTCAGAAGTAATAATTTATATGGACAAATTGGTCACAGTGGCCTTTAAGCAATTTATTTTATATTTTCATCTCCTTCTGTACCATTATGTCTTACTGTGTGTTAATGTTATTGTCAATTTATTATATTACCATTTTTAATTTTCACTTCTCTCTTTTGTAATATGTCTATGGAATCTAATCGTGCCCTGTAAATAAATACATTTATTTTTAAAGTCGAGACATTAAAGCCCATCCAGTAGATGTGTGCTAGTCAACGTGAGAATTCACATGGTTCTCTCCCCAGGTAACACTGCACGTCATATGTGTTAACAAAGCATCGGGAGCATCAGTTGCTGTGACCTTACTATGATGTAACTGTTTTATTTTCTGTAACCTGCAATGGTTTACATCTGGTTCCAGATGACTCTTTTAAAAAAAGGCATATATTCCTGGTTCTTTCTACAACAAGCCACCAGGCTGGAATTCCTAGGTGGATATTTAATAAAGGCAAAGTATTGGGCCACCTGACCTTTACACCAACAGGGACTTTGATGACATTGCTTTTTAAATATATAGACATTAATATGTAGTCGTTCCTCCCTTTGCCCATTCATCTAGTTGATCATTTGTGAGGTCAGGCACTGGACAAGAAGGCCTGGCTCGCAATCTCCATTCCAGTTCATCCCAAAGGTGTTCGATGGGGTTGAGGTCAGTCAAGTCTTTCCACATCATTCTACCATGTCTTTATGGACCTTGGTTTGTGCACTGAATCTTCCATTCTTACAGTCAAGCTATTTTAGAATGGCACTGTTTTTTGGGAACAAATTTGGCATGTTTAAGCTTTTGGGGGGGGCAAAATTGCCACTGTTAAGCTGTTTGGGCATACCATATTGGCCCGAGTATAGGCTGTACTCCCCCCCCCTACACACACACTTTAAGTCTTTAAAGTGGGGTGTGCGGCCTATAATCAAGCATAATTCATATCGCCCAGCGCCTGGGACATGCAGTTTCGGGCACCGGGCAGGTGTTTTTTTAACTTTTTCATTTAGCTGGTGGAAGTCTGCCCGATTCATAATAATCTTCTGGTGCTCCATCACAGAAGCCTGAGCGGAGGTTGTCTACGTGCATCGCCCGGACCTTTGCCTGCGCCTGCTCTGCAGAGGTCAGTGCAATGCGTGTAGACAACCTCCGCTGCTGCTGGCACTTCCGCCGGGGCTTCTATGATTATGAGTTAATGGGGGACCTTAAAATGGCTATTGGCTTTCCAAAACCTCTGGAGGACCATGTTTTTTTGGACATGAAAGTTGTTCATGCATTTAAATTGATTGTCCACATTTCGCAACATGAGTTTACTTTTATTTTAACCAATATTTGCTATATTGGCTGGAAAAAATCCAAACATTTTAGTGACATGCTGTTTACATTTCACCCCAAGACAAGACATGTTTCTTTTATTTCTTTTAGCAGCTGAAATATGATATAAATCCATTTCTTTGCTATTATTACTTTTATTTCTCTCCAAACAGAAAAAAGTTGGAAACTATGCAAAGTGCTAAATTAGTATCTTATTGCCCCCTATTCTTTGTTGAATGCCAGCTGGGGTGCGCACCACACAATGTCAGATCACGTTGAGCATCTGTACTTCTCTGCCCCCAGACATGGAAATCTGATTACATGTCTTCAGCAACATTGCACATTGGAAGCCTACAATAGAAGGTAATTGCTTTAATCATCAGCAGATTTGCTTTCAGAAGAGTAAAAGCCCCTGTTATTTTAATTGACTACAAATTGTTCCACCTCAGTGAAGAAAAAAAATGATAATCTAATGTTCGTGTTTTTCACTGGCTCAGGAGAATAAGACTCTTGAATTTAGATCACTGGTATTTTCTTTAAAGGTCTTGAAGAGCTCTTATCAATCATAGTTAATGCGCCATTTTAATTCTTAAGAACACTAGTTTTTGAAAAAGAGAAAACATTCACACGGCTTATGCTGAAAGTCAAATATAGCAAATTTGTTGTTAAATGGGAACAGAAAGTATTCTAATGATGTTATCACTTTCTGTTAAATTTATAATTTTTATTTACCTATTATATGTGATTTGTTGTCAACAGTATTTTGCTGACGTGCCTGAAAGTCTTTTTGTGCTACTGATTTAGACTTTTTTCTGTTTGGATATTATTTACTCATGGCTGAGATTCTGGAGGTTTAGGCATAGTAAAGTTCTAAAGCTGTTTCTTCAATATCACTTTTGTCAAACTGTTAATGATGTGTTCATGGTACATGACCTACGTCTGTCTTTATGACACAAAATGATAATAGATTATACGGTCTACTAGTGATCATGTTGACAAGAAGAGGTGAAGGAATCAATAGCCATTAGATTAGTATAGCAACTCCACAAAAACACAATAGCTGGCTGGGTTCCATAAAAATAATATTCACAGTTAATATTTGACAAAATTAAGGTATTTCAGCGGTCTTTTCATTTTGTATTTTGGATTAATTCTACAGTGCTTTGCTTCTATGGACTGTCTTCTGTGGAATTTTTAAGTTAGTGCTTATAAGGAATTGTGGCTGGATTTCCAACGATGGTTCCGAAAGACACTGCATTCTCCGACATGCCAGGTTCAGCTACTTTAGTGTAATTCAACCTAGAACACTAGATTCTGGGTTATGTTTAAAAACAGATTCATTATAATGAACCAATTATCCCAAAAGGTAAATTTTTCCAAACCATGCTTAGTAAGTACGAGTGATTTGAATGAAAAATATAAGGAATTATTTTCCCAAACTGTTGTAATTATTTAATGTGTAAAGGTAAGATATATACAAAGAATGCAAACAGCAAGTTATGAAAGAGCAAATTAATCTGCTTCTCCGCGTAAGCGACGCACACCCACCTAGCCATCCACGTGATGTAAAAGAAAATATGATTCATCAGACCAGGCCACCTTCTTCCATTGCTCTGTTGCACATTTCTTATGCTCTCATGCCCATTGTAGGTGCTTTCAGCAGTGGACATGGGTCAGCAATTGTTGATACTGTATTATAACTAATATCTAACTAATCTATCGTTATCAGTAAGCATTATTGGTACGTATGATGTTACCCATAAGCTTACACAATATTTATTTCATTCTTTCTTTAAAAATATTTTTCAACATATCATACACAAGACACAAAAAGTAGTGGCAGAATGCTTATAATTTTATTCTTGGTAAAATAAGTTAAATAAATACAGATAAATAAAATAAAATATTTTCCTAATATTTTCAATTGTATTCAAACACAGCATTGATAGTTTGAAAAAATATTCCTTTTTAGTTGATTTGCTCCACAAGCACTATACGGATGTCAGCTTGTATATGAATTGCTACTACACTTGACAAGAAAGCATAGAAGAAGAAATCTTAACCCATTGGCTTCCAGAGATACATAAATTGTGAGGTCAGTGATTAGTACATTTTGTCATACAAATTGTAACTGGAAATTATCCCTTATAGTTGAAAGAGAAACATACAGAATGCTTAAGACTAGAGGAACTTAAAATACATCTTCATATTTTTATTTTGGTGACTGAAAATATTGTATCTCCCTAAAGCACACCAATGTCAGGCTATGAACTTACAAAACAATGACACCCAAAGACAATGAGACACCCACATCTTCTCCTCGAACTCCATCAACACCCATAGAAAAATATTGGAATCCTCAATGAGTTAAACAACTTTCACAAATCTTGTGTAATTTAGCACATTATAAATTATCCCCCAGATCTCTCGCAACAATTAAGATCATCTAAGGACTATACTCACAACAGTTTGGAAAAGCCAAGAATGAATCCCACCCTTCCACTTCATCCACCAGCAAGTGATTATCTTGTGTTTATCTTTTGTGGAATACAGGGATTAGTGAATTGAGGCAAACATGAGGCGTATGTAAAAAAGGTAAAATATTGGAATAGGCTCAGATATCAAAGTAAAGATCCAACAACACCAGCAGGACTCATAGAACTGACAAAAAGTTATTCTATGTGTCCAGACATAAACACCAATGGAAGAGACAGGGAGTGTGGATGTCTATAGCCTACACAGGGACATTAATTGTTCACCTAGTTTGTCATTATCTAACAATATGGCATCATAGCAGCTTTTCATCCTAAAAGAATATAATGCTGATCTCATTAAAAATGCAAAAGTGGCTAAGATTCTTACCTCAACATATCAAATAGTTAGCAAAATATATATATATTTTAGGTGCTCTAAAACAATATATTTTAATGTTAAGTAGAACTTCCACTTTAAGATTCCAATTCACATATCAGGTTAAAAATGTACCCACCAATGTCCTGTGTGAAGGTTCAGTTTTTTCACAAAAAAACATATAATAGGTGGCATTTGGTCACTACAAGTCATGGCTAATAAAGTACTCCATTTTTTTGAAAGGTTGGCAGCAAAAATGCATTTTCTTACATGAAATATTTATAACGCATTGGGGAAATAGAGCGTCAGCAAGAGAGAGGGAGAGCGAGAGAGAAAAATCATTCTGTTACCATGGCAACGGTCGGGGGACTGCTGTCTCTCTGGAGTGTGTCTCACAGCCACGCATGTTAAAAAAATAAGCGCATGTGCTTAATGTGTTCATGGTTTAACAAAAGCATAACGATCATAGACACGCATACAAAAATATCTAATCACAGCGCTCATTTAAAGCAGCACCAAGCCCTGTACTGCAAGAATTAACCGGTGCAGCAATTGCACTAAATCATAAAAAAAACATAACATGCTCTCACTGGCTTCAGCCGTGAGTAGCAATTAATGATGAGAGAAATAATGCTGCTTTCTGGAATATAAGGGTGGCTCCTGCTCTGTTAGACAAAAAAATGTCCAAATATATATATATAGATATTATATTAATAAAAATTAATTTTTTGTATATATATATATATATATATATATATAATAATATATAAATATATATATATATATATGTAATATATATATATAGTTTTTATTTTTTTTTTTAATCCCATGTGAAAATTAAAACAAGAAAGCATTGCTTGCTTACTGCAATTTATATATATTTGTTATCCCGATACTGTTAAAACAAAAATATGTTTGTAGCAATTGTGATGGTTAAACTATAGTCATATGATATCCGAATACTGACTATTTACAAAGCATTTTAATTTTTGGCCAAACTATACATTGTTAACAAAACCTACACACATATGAAAATGTTTCCTCAATGTGGCTATAAGTATCAGCTTTGAAGGGCGGATTAAATTCTAGGTGCACCTAAACACATCAGAATGCATTACAGAGAATTGGTTACAATTATTTCTGAATACTAAAAATAGTTACTGGCGCTAAAAATACTGTAAGTGAAGTCTGATGACCAGGCCCTCCTTGTCTGAAAATAAGCCAAAGCTATAAAGCATACTTCAACATATATCACCTATTCATTAATTTAGTAGGAATGTGTCAGTATTGTTGGAGTAATGTGGATCATTATCAGATATGTAATGAAAACAAGGGTAACCATTGGGTATTTCTTCATCTTTTGTCAAATGACAACTGACACAGTGATTAAGAGCATCCTCAGTCCTGCCCTGACTACATTGTGCCCGAAATTGCTTGCAGTTTTATTAAGTAATGGCAAACCTTTACCTAGCCATGTTATCTTTGCTTTTGTTTTCATTTCTTTTCCCGGTGGTTAGACTGTATGACCTGTATTTGCTAGTTATCCTCTGCAATTGCATATCAAATTTCAATTACTCATAAAACATATTTAGTAATGAATAATTACTAAAATGTGTGTACTGGTGGAGGTCAGCTAAGAAATATGAACTACAAGTTTCTCTATATAATTCCAATTTCAGAGCAATTAACTGGTTTTGATTTATACCAATTACATGCTTTAGATTCATAATAAAAGTTGGTCAGAGATGGTGCTACACAAATTAATGAAGCAAGTGAGTGTAAAGAGAGATTAGATAGATCCCTTATATTTCTTATAATTCTTTTTTTATACCTAAATATATTAGCATTTTAAACCGGTTTGACACCGCTTGTTGCAATGATTTCCACTTAAATCGTCCTTACACTCTGTTAGAATATAATATAAAGCCTATTTCTATTACAGAATCCAATTTTATTAATTAAATGTGCTGTATCTCTTTGAACCAATAATTGCACTCTTTAGCGTATTACACTTTAGCAGAAGTCGTTTAACTTTTTTCATTGTTTAATGGAGCCTTCGCGCTTTCTATGGCAACAGCCTATCAGTATTTGCCTTTGTCTCGCATGACATTAACTGTTTTTGACACAAATTATACATTTCAAGCAATGCTTTACTTGATTAACAATGCTAATGTGGTAATGGTTTGGTCATTAAGCATGGTTTGCAATTCAATGACCTATATAAAATCAAATCCTCCAGCGTAGAATAGACTAAGACCACGAAAAAAAGATCCGAGTAAAATTTAATGGAAACATTTGAACTTTGGTAATTCGGTTAGGTATACTAATAGAGCACGTCCTCTGAAACACCTGAGCCAAGGAGTCTAAATACACCTTGCATTACAATATTGTTACTGTTCTGGTTATTTTGAAACCCTTTGTACTGTGCTAGCTACTGGATATTTTCTTCATTGTCATCTGGGCTTCATGCCAGCAGAATCAATCTTCATTGAGGGAAACCACACGGAAAGAATTGTATTGTTCAACTTGGTACAATGTTTCAAAGTTAAGTAGAAGGTTATTTCACCAATAAAGATTGACAGAATTCTACATAAGCAGCAGACAAGTGAATCTAAATTACTGGTGAAACAACTCATCACACATGTATGCAAAACAGCGGTAACATAAATACCCCGATTTTGCGCCTGGTTTTACATGCTTAGGTAAATGTTGTATTTGTTTTGAATCAGTTTCAGTTTCATATCAAGATACGTGGAAATGTTGTATGACTGTCTTAGGTTAATTGTTCCTAATTGTATAAATATATTTCAATTGGCTGCCTTGGGGTTTCCCCTGATCTGCTTAGAAAAAAAAAGCAGTGATTTTAGATAGAAAATAACTTTTGCTCTAAGGGGTTACGGAGTAACATGCGCCTAACATATAATTGTGGTTGAGTAGTTTAATTGCCTACTCGAAGGTATGGTTTTATGATGCGTTTATATTTTGTTAGTCTGATTGGATGGGTTTGAATCGAGCCCAATGCTTCTAATGCTGCATTTAGTTACAAAATTCTTAAATTCAGCATTTTTAACCAGTATGTTTCCCAAACTGTTATCCCCCCCGCCGAAGTCTTAGGATCTAAAGAAACTATAAGACTTCTGCACTCCAAAATCCAATGTCAGCAATAAAACATTGTTGTAATTAGGGAAACCTTAAAAGCCAAAGCAAAATCACGAAAATCTTCATAGGCAGCTAGTTCACCGTTTTAGAAAGACATCTCATATAAATGTAAGAGGCACCATGATGGATATCAGTAAATGTATGTGTAACAGAAATGTGCCATTATTCTGCAGACAATACACTTAATGTACTGTTTCAATTACTATTCGGTCTAGCTAAATTGCTAAGACAGTTTTGTGAAAACCAAATAATCAAGCAATTGGAGAATCACCATACAAACATCATCAATACAGAGCCACGTCTATCAAGTCAGTGGTGTAACTGTTATTTCTATGCAAGAGATTGGAAAACACCTTAAATAGTGCACCTTAAATGAAATCCATGTTTGTTAAAGCTGATTTTTGTCCGCTAGGAACTTAAGTAAAACATGCTTTCCAGATCAAATATCTGGAATGTAGTGAAAACAACGATTTGAGTAGCACTTATACATATGTCAGAAAGCAGTGGATGTGCTGCTGCAGAACTAAGTGTCCTTCATTTATAATCTATTGTATGGGGTCATTTGGAAACTGAACACCCTATAAAGACATCAAGATATATTGTTTTTTTGTCTCACCTAAAATTAATTATTTGTACATATTTGTGATTCACCACCAAACAACAAATATTTATGATGCAAGTGAGGGACAAACTTATTCAGTGTTAAATACTTTGTATAAGAAGCATGCCTTAACTAGCTTTAACCCCAAAGATGTTAAACTTTAATTGTGTACATTTATATACGTAAACTATGCCCAGTTATGCAGAGGATGCATTACACAGAGGCGGAAAGTCATTAAAATATAAATACGTCTTTTTTTTGTACTTTTAAAAAAGCACACGTGCTTGCAGGTTAACTTACCTGTTCTATGTTTACATCTGTAGCTGACTCGATATATCTATTTCAATCGAGATCTTGCCTTAAACCCTTTATAACACATAGATCCATTGACTTTGTCAACGGATATGATGTCAGGGATTTTATGTAATCTATGAGAAAAAGATGTATGCAAAAACAAGATACGCTATTGGTGAACACAACAACCCGTAGTAAGTATTGTACAAAATTTAAGACACTACTACAAACAAAGGATAGTTTTGCTTTTGGTGACACATTGCGGGATCTGCCATAAAATGCGACAAAATGTGGCTCCAAAAATATTTTTCAGCACATCCAATTTTCCGTTACATGGCACAGTTTCTCACTGTAATATTTTACACTGGTACTGCAGTCGAGACTGTAAAAAAACTAGCATCACAAATTCCAATAACAAACCAATTTTGGCACAGCACAGATAAATTGCACTTTTGCTTTTTAGTCATCAGTAATCCGAGCTTTCTATGTTTCAGATTACAGATTGATACTTCAATTAGGAGAAAAAAAAATTCCACATTTTCAATTAATAAAGCAATTACTCCTGGAGATTTCTTTCTTCAGTTTTTTTCTAGTAAAAAGCAGTGTGGTAGCTGCTATATGGCTTTCAATAACAGGATGGAACGGGGCAGGCCCTTGGGTTTCTCCTGCCCTAGACATACTATGTTCCTGGCACCCCCTCCTGATGCCACCTCTTGCCTACTAATTATAGGAGAGAACCTCATAGAAGTGCACCCTGCCAGCTCCACATCCTCGGCACCTGACACATTCGCCGGTCATGGGATGAAACCTACTATGATAATATGTGTAAATATTTTGTACTTTTTTTTTTTTACAGTGTACAGTTTTTAATTGCGGATATTTTCACGATATTGTTCTATTGATCACTTAGATCATGGGGCTCTATTTACAAACAAATTGGCACTTACAGAACAAATGTGTTATTCCACAGGCGGCCTCTGAAAACAAGTAGAGAGACACTATTGTCTTTTTTTTTTTTACATTATATTATGTCAACCTGTATAATAAATTTCCAGTTGGTACATTCCTGTTAAGAGTTTAGGTATTCCTGGAATAGTAATTCTTCTTCCCATCACTTGAAAAGCCGCTAATCCAGTGACAGTAATGGCTGCATGTTTTCATCCTCATTTTTGTCATTGTGTTTCAGCACCCCAGGATCCACAACTGACTGCGATCTGCAATTAAAAGAAAAAATGCAGGTTATCAGAACCCAAATCCCTTTTTTACGTAGCATGAGCAATGTTTAATGTAAAGCGTTATGCTTGATGCATTTTCATATTCTGTGTAGAGCATTGCAGTATTACTTATGCTTAGCACTCAGAGCTGCAGCCTTGAAAATCATGTTGCTAGGCTGAAACAGTTACTAAGAGGACACTATAGGGCATATGTTTTCATTATATGATATCTTTTTATAGCTTTGTAATCAGCTTTGTTACGGGTCTCCTTATATTATTACGTGGCTCCTTGTATTAGTACGTGGCTGAGAATAGCACACGTTTGTTGCAGCTGCCTATAACCACAGAGGAGCAAATCCATTGCTGATAGCAACCATCCCTTTGTGCCACTTTCAGGTTCTGTCCATGGTACTGCCGGGTCTACAGCACATCTAAGTTTTCAGAAGTCCATACCTACATATTTCTGGCTGTTATTACCAAATAAAAAGTTGAAGTGTACATTATCTATCATGTACTATTAAATATTAAAACCCAAACGATAGCAACAGTTACCTGCAAGAGAGGTTTTCTGGTCCACAACCCCTACTCTGCTCAAGAGCTTTGTCTTAATCGACACTAAAATGCAGAAAACCCATATTTAAAGGTGTCCATCCAGACTGTTTTAATGTCTGAAGACATGCATACATACATTCCGTTTCACTGGCATATAACCCTGTAGACTGCTATAAAAAAGGACGATGCTAGTTCTCAATTTATTGCTCTACAGAGGACCATCAAACCACAGTTTGCTTTAGCACAGCTTTAGACATCAATCTTGCAGTTGTTCTGTACCCAGCTTGGCCTTCTGTGAGTAAAAGTACCTTTTCATGGATTTGGGAGACAAATCTTTTTCCATATCTTTTGTTGTCATACTGTATGAGTCTACGTTGTATTCACTCTCATCATCATACTCATGGTCCAGTAGCGTTCTTGCCCATGTCCCCATATCATATGGTGGTAGCATGCCACCAAACTCAGATGGTAGAATCTCTGGGTGAATGAGCTGATGCAAGCTGTTGAGATTATTCCCATGCAAAAATATCTACACAAAAAAACAAACAAGAATTAAAACTAAATACTAAATGCAAATATTTAGCACAGGGCTGGGTTTTCCCATAAATCTGCCCAATAAGATAAATGACTTCCTATAGCAGCTTATTATAATCAAACAGTTCGGTGGATTTCAACAAGTGTTTTTCATTTTAAAAGAAGCCATTTTGTATTCTCCAATTTAAATACTAAAATATTCACATATTACATGCATATAACATTAATAATACATGATTAACAGAAGAGGAATTTGAAGTTAAAATATTTGCGATTTATAAATAATTTACCCTTTTTCTTGTCTTTTCTTTTAAAAAAGGCCTTATGACAGTATACAAGGCATGAATATACCAGGGTTGATTGACAAAGTGGATTCCACCAAAGCGTGCAGGAAAACTATCCTGTAAAAGAGAAATACAATATGTATATTCACATAACGGGAACCAATTTAAGAAATCACAGCAGACACATGTGACTTACAGTAAGGAGTCATAAGCAGGCGTCTGGTTAACCCAGAAAAGCTTGCAAATAATAAATACGGTCTTATGTATAATTTATACCAGCCTCCGGAGGTTTCCTCAATGTTCGCTGCTTGTAAAAAAGAAATGCTATTTTTGTCTCTTCTTGCTCACTCCATCTGCCCTTTGTTTCTAGATATCCAGCAGTAAACGTAAAACAAAGTGAAAGTAGCAATTTAAAGTACCCGTTCTACAATGTAGCTTTAAACAGTAATTAAGCAAATAGTGAATTAAGGCAGCAAAACAAGCACAACTATAACCAGATGAGCAATAATGTGTTTTTCTTTAAACAATGGAACCGACATTGTCAAAAGCCAAATGGTAAAAGATCCGTCCAAGAAGCTAAGTGATGCTGTAAAATGCGAAAAGTATTTTGGTCCTGTCACACTCACATCACTCACATGATCGTTAGAAAGTACTGGGGGCTTCTTTAAAATAAGCCTGTTAGTTGTGATTGAACTATGTACTGGGAACAACTCCATCTGTAAATGACTACATTACACAAAAAAATGCTTTTTGGCTTTTTCTGGGGGTGACATCATATATGTCAAAGCCATATTTCATATAATAATTGACTAAGCCTTAACAAACAAACATAAAAGCTGAAAATCCCTTTTCTTACAATGACCCTATCAACTAAGCATGTCAGGGGGCTCATCTGTTGAGATTAATTTATTATAAATTACATTATATATATATATATATATATATATATATAATGTTGCTAATAAATATTTAGTAATTGCTTCTTCAATGGTAAATAAAATCACCTTAAATGGGATAATCTCCCATTTAAGCTTATTGTTAGCTTGTCATAATACAGGGGTATCCAACCTGCGGCCCTCCAGCTGCTGCAGGACTACATCTCCCATACTCCTCAGCCAGCCCCTTAGCTGAAAGAGCATTATGGGAGATGTGGTCCTGCAGCAGCTGGGACGGAGGTTGGACAACCCTGTCATAATACATAATAATGTATTTTGTTTACACAATTCATAAACACTTTATCCCCAAAGAGGGACTGCCCCCCCACACCCTATATGGGAAATTTGGGGAGTATATTACATTTACAGTATGTTCAAGTCAATATATGTTTTACTCTTGTCTCTGATCTGTATCACCCTAACTTTCCAACTCATATATACATACAGGGTGTTAAGAACAAATTTCAACGTTTGCACGGACATATAATTTTACAGAATAGGTTAACTTTGCCGTCATGGTTTAATTTATATGTGTTTTCATACACCGCAAATTCTGTTGGCAGAGCCAGAAGGAATTGCTTAAACATGTCAGACGGACTGAGGCTTTATTCAGTAGGACATTTCTTCCTCCAGACTGTCACATGGTTTAATTGATGGTGGATGAGGCTTTTAGAAAAGGACAAGGAAAAGGTCACAGTGTAATTTTGGCGCCTTTATGGGAATTAATCTATCATTAGGATGACAGGCTAGACTCAAGCTTGCACGTCTGTGCAGAAAAACCATACAGTATATTTTATATGGATAAACATTAATTAGCCAAGAGCAATCGACTGAATGGCCGTCAGTAAAAATGGGTGGAATTAAACGTATTCCTCAAGTCAATCTGAAATACAGTTCTACACTCTGGACTACAGTTCTACAATCTGGACTACAGTCCACCATGCACCATTATGTTGGAGTGTTTAGTCGACGTTTATGTCTTTTATTGGGCAGCGTAGAAAAGTTTCAACATAAGCTTTTGAGACCCCAGAGGGCTCCTCTTCAGAAGGAAGAGGTCTCGGATTTTCCCAAAGCTTATGTAACTACATATTTTTCTGTTGGCCCAATAAAAGATATCAAGTTCTCTTGAGCTTATACAACTATATCTATTATTCTTTTACAATTGTACTGAATTGTGGTCTTCCCTTTTTTATGTTGTACCAGATCCTAAATTCCCTAAATTTTTTGTAAACAGGGAAGTTTTCTCTCTAGACTCACAATGTAATGAGCCGCTTCTAGGGTATATACAATGCATCTAGTCCTTCTTATTCACATTATTCCCTGCAACAGCCACATATGTGACAATCATTTCTGTTGGATGGGAGGGAATATTACAAATCACACTAAGCAATGGGTTTTATGTATATAGGTAATGGGGGGGTTATGCATATAGGTAATAAGGGTTATCTATATAGGTACTGTACATCCGTACAACCGTATGCTTTATACAACATGCACTATACACTACACTGATATTATACAACCTCCCATTAGGTTGTATAAAAAACTTCCTTTAAGGGTTAAAAATCCATTATGCTTCTTGCGCAAGAGAATGTGGTCATAGCACTTGCAGTTGTAGCTTTTGCTTGGTAGATGATGAATTATACACCCCACAGAATCACCCCCTCGTAGAATATCATTAAACTACACGTATCTGTACAATGTATTTATTCTCATGCATATAATAAAAAACACACTGAAGATTTAATACATTATAATAACTCGCAGCCTCAGTTGTTGTGACACTCACTAAACATTATCTTTTAGATGCTCTAAAATGATAACACATAAAACAAGAACCAGCTACAACATCTTTATAAAGAGAATAAAAATGAATCACAGAGATAACTTTGATATAAATTGTGCTATTGGTAAAATTGGCAACCATTTCAGGAAGTACGGTAACTTCAATGATTTAAAATACATTAGAACATCTAGCTCTTTATATTTTTTGGGGGCATTGCTAACATTATAAAGGTAGGGTGAGCTACCTGTTTGCTACTATATGGACCATTACACCAACAGGGACTTTTATGACATTGCATTCTAAATACATAGATATTTATATAAAGTTGCCCCCTCCCCTTTTTGCAGCTATATCAGCTTCCACTCTTCTGGGAAGGCTTTCCACAAGATCTTGGATTGTTTCTGTGGGAATTGTTGCCCATTCATCCAGTAGAGCATTTGTGAGGTCCGGCACTGATTTTGGACGAGAAGGCCCAGCTTACATCCCAAAAGAATATAATGGTGTTGCGGTCAGGGTTCTGTGCAGCCAGTCAAGTTCTTCCACACCAGACTTATCCAACCATGTCTTTACGAGTAGTGAGCATTAATCTCAGGCTGTGTTAAGCTAACCTAGCTAACTGTCTCTAACCTAGCTAACTCCAATCAGTCTCTAACTGCTGCTACTGACAAGTTAAAATGGCGGCAGCATACTTATATATCTAATGCTTGTCCCCTTGTAAATGCTGACTGGCCAGAGTGGAAAAAGTAAGGAAAACTCCCACAGGTTGTTGGTCACATCAATCACGGCAATTACCATCAATGAGACTACCCCCTGTTTTTTTTTGGCTACTTCAACCTATCAATTATTGGTATGTACCCTCCTACACAAGTCCCTCCCACTTTAGCTCGTCAGTGAGCACCAAAACGGCTTGAAATGGCACCAAAATGGCTTGTAATGACGGCTACACGTGGCACCAAATGGATAAATCATGACGGATTTTCGTTTATTCGTGTGAACAGACAAAATAGCCAGTTTTCATGAAAAATTGTGTGGAATAAATGCACAAGTCTAGTGTGTGCGTACTTGTGTGAGGAAAATATGTCAGCAAATGAGATGCAACAACAGATAGAGCAAAATAAATTGCCAAAGAGAGAGAGGAAAGAATAGAACAGAAGAAAGAAAAAACATCAAGAGGCAGAAAGCAGAGAAAAAAGTGCTCACTGAAAGAAGGAAGTTCAGAGCAGGCGCTCTTTCTGTATAATTGCTCCAGGGCACAAAGCTCCATAATCGGGCCTTGTGTATATCATATACCTTCAGATAGACAACAGGTACAAGTTAAATCCTACATAGTGCTGGATTACACTTGTCAGATGCTGTCCTGTGTGGGGGGGATATAAAGGTGCCCAGGTATATCTAAATACTTGAAGTGATGAGGATACCTAGGAACTACAGTATACTAATAACCTGACTTTAAGACTCGACTAATATTTACCCTTTAGGAAAAGTGCATTTAAATCAGTCTTTGTGGATGTCAGAAGTACCCAATGGGGCATTTATTGAAGTGACATCTACAAAGCCTGTTAATAATTAATCAGAAAGATTCTATTGTAGTGGTTTGCTAATGGAGACAACTAAATGGTTAAAAACTATATTACTCTGTTTATGGAAAGATTTTCCAAAATATGTCACATGTATTCTGGCACTGATTTCAGTATAGATATACCAGTGAGAAAAGTAGGAGGCTCAGATATAGTTAAATAGCTAACTAAATGGGAATAAATCCAACAAATGTAATCTCTCCAAGATATCCTTATAGATGTTAGTCCTGACAAAGACAAAAAACCCTTTGCCAATTTTAAATTAATGTCAATTTTGAGAAATAACAAAAAATGATGAAAAGGCACTACTGTTTCTTCCTGGATCAACTGCTGATAATTAAAATGCTAATAAAGCCCCTCACGTGTCAAAAATAAGCCAAACTAATTATTCTTAGAAGGATATGCCCTTTTGGTCCTCACCACTTTCCTACTTAATGCATTGCAGAGCTCTTACTATTTGTCTAGTCCATGGAATTAATAATTCCCTCTCCAGGGCTTTGTATTGACCTTCAATATATTTGAACACAGTTATGAGATCACCTCTAAGGCGACACAGTTTGGACGAGCGTTAATCATAATTCAGTCCCTCCATTCCTTCATGAATTTTAGCTTTTTTCCTAATTTTTCCAATTCCAAAATGCATTACTTATGGACAGGGGGGGCAGGGGCGCAATTGCCCCCCAGGCCGCCCTAAATCCGGGCCAGTGGGCCGGACGGACGACGCAGACGAGCATTCAATGCTGCTGCGGCCGCAAAGTTAAAAACTAAGCGGCCGCGAGCAGCATTGAATGCGGCCGTTATGCGTACCTGGCGGGGGGGGAGGTCCGCCCTGGCTGCCGCTCATCTGAGGGCTGCCACCATGCCGGCAAGCCTTCAGAAACGGTGCGCGCGGCAACTGTGGCTGTGCGCCGGGACTTGATGTCAAATCCCGGCGCACAACACTGAAGCCACGCCCACCGTCTTCCGCGCTCAGTACAGTACACCGGAAGGACAGGAAAAGAAGAAGTAGAAGAAGAAGAGGAGGAAGAGGAAAAGTGAGAGTGAAAGAAGAAAAGGTAGGAGAGAGTGGATTAGCGAGAGTGATGGGTGTTATGCCAAAACGTAAGTGTGTGAGAGTGATGGGTGTTATGCTGAATGTAAGTGTGTTAGAGTGATGGGTGTTATGCTGAATGTAAGTGTGTGAGAGGATGGGGTGTTTGTTGCTGACATGTAAGTGTTGTGAGAGTGAGGGTGTTATGCTGATTGTTAAGTGTGTGAGAAGTGATGGTGTTATGCTGAATGTAGTGTGTGAGAGTGATGGGTGTTATGCTGAATGTAAGTGTGTGAAGAGTGATGGGTGTTATGCTGAATGTAAGTGTGTGGGAGTGAGGGTGGTTATGCCTGAATGTAGTGTGTGAGAGTGATGGGTGTTGTGCTGAATGTAAGTGTTGGGAAGTGATGGGTGTTATGCTGAATGTAAAGTTTGTGTGAGAGTGAATGGGTGTTAATGCTGAATGTAGTGTGTGAGAGTGATGGTGTTGTGCTGAATGTAAGTGTGTGAGAGTGATGGGTGTTGTGCTGAATGTAAGTGTGTGAGAGTGATGGGTGTTATGCTGAATGTAAGTGTGTGAGAGTGATGGGTGTTGTGCTGAATGTAAGTGTGTGAGGATGTGATCGTGTATGCTGAATGTAAGTGTGTGAGAGTGATGGGTTGTTATGCTAAACGTAAGTGTGTGAGAGTGATGGGTGTTAATGCTGAATGTAAAGTGTGTGAAGAGTGATGGGTGTTATGGCTGGATGTAAGTGTGTGAGAGTGATGGGTGTTATGCTGAATGTAAGTGTGTGGAAGTGATGGGTGTTTGCTGATGTAAGTGGTGTGAAGAGTGATGGTGTTGTGCTGAAATGTAAGTGTGTGAGAGTGTGGGTGTTATGCTAAATGTAAGTGTGTGAGAGTGATGGGTTGTTATGCTAAATGTAGTGTGATAGAATGGGTGTTATGCTAAATGTAAAGTGTGGTGAGAGTGATGGGTGTTTAATGCTAAATGTAAGTGTGTGAGAGTGATGGTTGTTTATGGCTGAATGTAAGTGTGTGAGAGTGATGGGTGTTGTGCTGAATGTTTGTGAATGAGGGGTTCAGATAGCATGGATGTGTAAGTGTTGGGGGATAGCTTGGCATAGGGAGTCCGTAATCACATTCCTTTCATGCCCAGATTCCAGCATGTAGTTGCTGCCTAGGCATGATAGGAGTGTGATTGCTGTTATAAATTATTTTTTGGTCCAACTTCAGTGTGTTAACACTTTTATTGGACATAATAATTCAATGACAGTATTTAATATATATATATAAAATTGCAAACAGCAATCACACTCCTATCATGCTAAGTCAGCCAGCACATGCTAGAACCTGGGCATGATAGGATTGTGATTGTTGTTATATATATGTTAATATTGTTGTTGATTTTTTTGTCTAATTTTGGTGTTACTTTTAATAAAGTATTTTAAAGTTTTTTTTTCAGTTTTGGCCAAGTGAATGCTGAATTTTCAGTTTCAGTCCAGAATTTTCATTTCGGTGCATCCCTACTATATACTATGCCAGTCACTAAAGTGGTAAGCCTACACCACATCAATGTTTGGCTTAGTATATAGTGATAGGGGTTGTCAGTGTCTGGCTCAGTGTATAGGCACACATTGACGGTGGTACCGCATATAAGCATATAATGATAACAATTATGCTGAACCCCGTCAATGTTTGCCTAACCATAGAAACTATGCAGTTTTAAAGTGTGTGTGTGTGGGGGGGGTCTGCCACAGGTGCCAAATACTCTAGGTACCCCCCTGCATCGTGCGGCAGTCAGACCCAACGGCCATGCCTCAGCTCCTCTTCCCACGTCTTAAAAGGGGTGTGATGAAGAGCTGAGGCATGCGGTGCGTGCACGCCGGCCACTTTAATTTCATTAGGCGCTGGCGGTGTGACTGCCGCACGACGGCCGCTTTCAATGTCGCTCGCAGCCGCTTTGATGGTGCAATGGGCCAGTTGACTAGACTTGCCCCCCAGGCCTTAGGCTGCCAGCCCTCCCCTGCTTATGGATCAGTAACAAATCTGTACTTCATGCTCTAGGCAGGGGCATAAGTAGAGTATTTGGTACCCGGCGCCCATCTTATATTTCCCCTGCCCTTTTAAAATGTAAAAACACCCACACGCTCACTCACTCTTACTCACGCTCTCTCACATTCACTCTCACTCACTCTTTCTCACTCTTACTTTCTCACACACTCTGACGCTCTCTCACACTTTCTCTTTCAATGTCCCTCTACCAGTTCTTTCCTTGCCTTTGTCTGCTTTTCCCCAACATCACAGAGCTTTTCCACAAAAAGCTATGGGCCTCCGTGCACACCTTCTCCCCAATTGGAGGAACAGGGGAGAGGCTGTCCACGTGGTGCACGCCATGGCTCTGCCCTTTAGTTGATCCTGGGGACAAGCGGACAAAAAAACAAGAAGCAAAGCTGCAGAAAAGGAGACAGGGACACCAAAGCGTTCGGCAGAGAAGTTAGGGAGACATTGAGGGAGAGGGAATTTCCTCAATGCCGGTGTGGAACCTCCCTGATGACTGGCGGACCCCCCTCCTTTAAGACTCTTGGTCTATCCAGTGGTTTGTTTAGTGGCAAAATATCCTTTTATGTTCTTGCATCAATACATGCAAATACCCCAGAAATCTGACCATTCACCCCGAGGCCCAGAGATTGGGGTTAAAATACTCACACTCCAAACAGGAGAGGTCTCCGAGATGCTCATATGCTGCAATTGAGAGCACTCTCCATTAGATGAATAGGGTCAACTTAAAGACAGAGATATTTTACACATCCCTCTGTGAATCAGATCTCTGTGTGATTGTAAAATACACCCAGTAGCTGGTTGCTATGGAGATAAGACAAATTTTTAAGCTTTGCACATTGACTATTGTTTATCCCAAGCTCATTTTATCTACTACATTCTATTAACCCATACATTTTAAAATTGAAAATGTATGTTGTTGTTCATCACATTTACAGTGCCTAGATTTTCTCCTAAAAATTTTTGGTAAAACACCTTCCTATGTGTATCATAGTTAAAGGCGTGATCTTGTCATTTTCCTCCCATGAGAACCTTGAGGAAAATTAATATGTAGATTTGTGGTGCAGTGTGAAATGTAATGGAAGAAAGGTAGCATTTTCACATAATCTTATACCTTTCAGTAAGAGGCATACCAAACTTTATTTTATTTTATTTAGCCTTTTGGCTTGTAATCAACAGGTAGAACTCACTCAAAATAAGAAAAGGTAAGGTAAGACTATTTGGACACAGAAAGGTAAAACAAATTTCCCTATAATGTTTATAATTATAGTATTAATAATTGCAAGTTATAATTATTTTAAGTATAAAAAGTGTGCATTTAAAGAACTAACAGATTGTTCATGGCACATTAATGGAAGGTATTGATATATATAGATGAATATGTGGTTCTAGCTGTCTTAGTTCATGCGTCCAGTTATATTATATGTGGTTGTTTATTATATAATATATATTATATAGTATATATATATATATATATATATACGCAACTACTATATCATTTTAACTTTCTCAAAATGGTAACATCCTTAAAAATGTTATAAGAGTTATAAATTGAATATTGTTTCATGTTGAGTTTTGGCATGAAACATACAATGCCAGCAATCAACTTATTAGCTCAAAAATACCCCTGGTGAAATAAGTTATTAGGGAGCACTAGATGCTTGATCTGTATTTGTATCCTGGGTATGTATGAAAAAGTATTGAACATTTAAGTTGCCCTAAAAATATTTCAATATTTTGCTAATATAGTATTTAGAACTGATAGTATTATTTGTTCACTTCATATTTCTGTTGTTGTTTGTTCTTTCCTATTCACATATTTCATTATATAGTATTGAGAAATACCAGCAGTAAATACCCATTTTCACAAAGGCATTTTATCGCTATATAATTATAAAATGTAATCTTCCTGAATATATGTTCTATTTAAATAAATAATGTATATATTGTGGCTTTGTGCCAAAATAATGTTTAAGATAAATCATTAAAGGCTAAAGTAAGCATGTCTGAACTGTAATGGCCACTTTTAAATATATTGAAGCAGGGAACGTAATATGATGCCATATCATGGTGTTCTCCTTCAATAGGTTACAAGATGGCTGGGTGGTTAGGGTAGGTTGATGGTCCTGACTCTGGTCTCATCTCTAATCACACCCCAGACGAAGGTCTCCCACTTTGGACTCTCGGAATGTTGAGTAACATAATAGTACTGCTACTTGACGCTAAGTAAGAGAGCAATATATATATATATATATATATATATATATATATATATATATATATATATATACAGTACACATACTGTGCAAATTTAGTATTGCACAATTACAAAATGCAATTACCAACCTCAATACCTAATCCTGTAATGGATGTGACATCATCACCATTGATGTAATGGCAATTATTGTATTTTTTTAGCAAGTGATTGTGTTAGCATGAGTCTATGCGCGTTAGTATTTGTTATTGGTATGTGTGTGGGTGATTGGAGGGATATGGGGGCCTAGACTTTAAGCCTGTAATGAGTCTCAATATTTCTCACGGTGGCCCAACCAGAAAGTCTAGTAAGGGGACAATTTGCACTAAAGCACCTTAAACAGTTTCCTCCCAGGAAAGAGACACGTTACATTCTCTGTGATACAGAAAAATCTAATTGAATGTGACCTTTTTTATCTCAGAAATTTAACATATGAAATAGATATGCTGCGTCTTGTTTTATGGAAAATTATATGACATCTTCTATTATTTTATTTGAACAGAAATAACACAGAATAATACCCTCATGCAGTAGGGTGAACTGTTACTAGCTTACGTCCCTGATGTTATATGTGTGAAATTTTAATTGGCTTTTTTATATTTCACAACTGATGGAGATTTGCAAATGAGTATGCACTAATAAACCTGAAATATTCCTACTAAATGCAATGGAACAAATTCATATTAACCACAAAAAATAATAAAACCAAGTAAAAACAATGTCTTATCAAGATCAATTTAAAAACCAGCTTAGGATATGGTATTATGTGATGTATTAATAATGGATTTATGTATATTGATCTTTCATATTTGGATTCTCAACTGCAACTTGCAACATTTTATATAAAAATACAAGCCCTGTGGTTAAAAATTAAATTAATGAATTAATTAAAACAGGGGTCCCCAAGACATACTTTGAACTAGGGATTGGATGTTTTTACTGGGATGTATTTGATGGAGGTAGTAGGTACTTTTTTTTACTCAATCCCCTTCTTGATAGAACAGGGGTCAAGCCGAAGATGAAAGACATGGGACATGGTTTCCGCTCTTCTCCAAAAAGTTAAATGTATTTTATACTTTGCTATTCCAATGGGCAGTGGATGGGAAGTATAGGGTGCATAAATAGGCTCTATGCCTACCCAAGGGTAGTTTATTATCATTTCTCTATGTGCTACATGGAATGAAACTCGCATTTGCAACTTGTGGGTTAACGAATCCACGAGTTGCTTACGTTTTTTCAACCCCATCGATTCACTTTCCCTGTACAAGCTGAGTAATAGTTTCCTATGCACTCACAATTCACTGGGCAATGGTGAATTTGTGATTTGGACTTTATTCCAGCCCATGTAAGATTGCTCATGCAAGCATGCATTCTGCCAACCTGCATTTACTCGCTGTTTAGCAAAGGAGGAAGGATAAGACTCTCTGGGGAGCTTGGCCATAAACAATATTATATCGGTGATGTGTAAAAGCAAGTTACATTCCAATGGCATTGCAATGAGCATCATTTATTAAGCTATATAGTATAATATCTGAAACTATCTACTTTCTCGTAGCAGCAGCACCACCACCTACCAATTCTCCTTAGTGTTGAAACATATAAAACTGACCCATTTGTTTTGCTAGACAGGCCTGCATGTGCTATTTGGCAAATGCCCAGTGGGCCGGTGGCCAATAAGGCCAAATACTTACTGATTGCCACCCCAGGTGCTGAATACGTGGGGCTACATGCTACAGAAGCTTGGAATCATAACATGTGTCCGCACATACCCAGCCAAGCCACACATTGGTCATATGGCAGCAGCTGGCCTTAAAGTCACAGGGCCGCATAGTCATGCCCAGATTGGCCCTGTTGCTAGGTACTGCTACTTAGTTCATGTCTCTTTTTATTGTACCACATGGCAGTTTGGTCTAAGAATATTTTTTAAACAAAAAAAAGTGGAAACAGCATTAACAATGACAAAATACCAAAAACCCAATAACATTAACACATGTTAAGACATACCAGTACATAAGAGGTCCCTGCCATTGCAGGCTAACAATCAATTAAATTAACAACATAATAATCATATATATATATATATTATATATATATATATATATATATATATATATATATATATATAACACAATACTATACTACATACTATACTATAATACAATACTATTTTCATGGAAGGCAAAAAGGAAACCACAGTGATTTTTTTTTAAATATCAACATTTTAGTATTGTTTTATCCACAACTGTAATCAGTATTAGTTTCTATGGTAACAGGTTGGGCTCTTGTCTTTATCAGCGCTAATGGAAGCGAAATATTTTTGCTTCAGTTTCAGATAATAATCCATTTGTGCTCAAAGTGTGCACATATTAATTTATTTTAAACAGGCAATCATTTCCAAGATTTCTCAAAGAGTAATGCATGATGGAATTAATTAAGTATGCCCATTAATTTTATTAAAGAGCACCAGTCACCAAAAACAAAAAGAATAAGTAATAAATTAACTGCAAAGCCGTTTTAAAAATATTTTGTCTAACTAATTTCCCAAATAGATATATACTGTATCGTATTACACTATTTTTAATATCCAGTGAATGGAGTCTATTCATTAAAAAGTCAAGTCATCTTAACCCTGAACTTAACTGATGTTACTTGACTTCTATATCTAATTTAATTATATAGTATTGTGTATATTCATTAATATAATTCATTAAGAACAGTTAATGAGGATTAGAAGTCTGGCCGCAGAATGCAAATCCACTTCCACCACTAATGTTAATTGGAAACCGTTATTGTAAAATTTCAAAGATTTTCGGTGAATTATGTTGTAAATAGTGGAACAGTGCAACAGTCAAAATAATTAGTCACCAAGTATTTTACAAGCTTCCAAGAGCAGGGCCTTTTCTCCATCTGCACTATGTCTTCATATTATTTTCCATTTTGTATAATGTTTTAGCGCTACTGTTAGTTTTCATACAGGGCTGCAGATAAAACTACCTTATGTCGGCACAATGCTATATATCCTGGTGCACAGCTTCCATAACCCGCCTGGAGGCTATGTGGGAGCTCTGATTGGTGGACCAGTCGAGTGAGATCCTCTGATCTCCCTAGCCGACCTAGAATACCCTCTGTAAGCCAGTCTAATTTCCTAATATACAGCATATTGGTGATGCAATATTTGGAAACAAGACTTAAAACACAAGCCCTGTTGTGCAATAAATATAAAAAAATACCTTTTCACCCCTGTAGAAAATAACTGTTTTGCAAGCAGACTGGTGTTTTTGGAGAAGCTGTTTCTTCCTGTCCAACATGTATTGTAACCTAATGTAACATTTTTTAACTTGATATTGCCTACACATTTTTTGTGGGAGTATATGTGTTCAATGCCTTGGGGAATGTTTAGTCATTCCTATAGAATCCATTCCTATTCCCCCACACAGACCTCTTCACAAGCCCTTCCTTCTTCAGGTTAGCCTGCTGCCTACTGTTGGGCTTCTTATGACATGCTGTGTAGGCCACAATGCTGTATAACCATTAGTGGGAGGTATGTGCTGTCTGGTGGATAGACCTCCATCTCCAGACAATGATGAGTGTTGAAGGAAAGCCTGGTCCCAGGTCAGTGTTCTTTTTTGACCCATATTTAAGATGGCCCTTGTTAGTTGTCTGGAAAATCCATGGATCTAGTACATCATGAAGTGTCCTGGAAACACTTCTTCCCAGAAATGGGAATGTCCACAGGAGAACCAACATTAAGCCCACAAATAGAAAGCTTTACACTAATTAATTAAATTGTTAAGCTTTAACCTGCCTTTTTATTACTGAACTTGTTCCTGTTATTTTTAACTATGCAGTAATTAGACTTAACTGAGCCAATGAAAGAATAATAATTAAAGTAAAAGAAGGTACTGGTGGGAACAATGAAATAATGTGTTCACATCTGCAAGAGTTCATTACATATAATAATGCAAATTATTATTATTATTAACTCTTTACTGAGGGTGTTTTGTGCCAAAAACCTGAGACTTTTTTTAGCATTTTTTACACTGTTTCCGTAACCATGATTCTCCTTTTTCACACCCACACAAATTATATACTGTTTTTTCAAGGAAAGATAGAGCTTTATTTTGATACCATTTTTAGATGTATAGTTCAACATTTAATATGAATAATACATTAAAATAATGAAATTATTTTTCTAATATTTTACTATGGAAATTATTCCCAAACCAGTTCAGTTGACCAAAACAACACAAAATTGTCACACACAGCGAAGTGGGAGACACTGAAGTCAGGTAGAACCGCAAGTGTTACCAAATGATGATCAGAACAAGTCGAGATCAGGGTACCAAGAATCAGGATGAGCGGATAACTAGCCAAGGTGGGGATACTGGGAATCAGGATCAATGGATAACTTGCCAAGGTCAGGATACCAGAGCGCCAATGAACAAAAATGTACAATGAGGACAAGCACTATGGAACATAGACGACCATCAGCGGGCAAGGTCACTGGTTACTAAAGGGTTTAAATAGAAACTGCAAGGATTGGGCATTAAATTCGGATTTGGCACCAAAAGTCCATTGTGGAACGTCACTCTTTAGATAACAAAAACTACATTCTTTGCTATTTTTGTGCACCAGCTTTTATGGGATACAACTCCCACCACCCTTATTGTCATCTTGGCAGAGGGTGCGACAAGACTTCCGGCATGGGGATCACACTGGGTACCACCAAGTAGCAATGTGCACAGGAGCACACACCTCTACTTCTACACCATATGTCAGTAAGGCCATTACTAAAGTGAAAACATGACAAGTGATAAAACCACTAATGCTAATATAGACTTAGCTCAAAAGCTGAACCAGCCATGGTCTAACTGCATTAGCACTCAAGTAGCTACAGGATAACCATCTGTCCGGGTTTGCTTAGGATAGTCCCAGAATAAAGAGGCAGTTTGCAAAAAGAGACAGAGTCTGGGTTCAGCAGGGTCATGTAACATTGCAAGCTGCATTGAAGACAGACTGAGGATGAGTTGTGTGAGTGTCTTTGTGTGTTAGTGAGTCTGAATGTGCGTGTTAGTGTCTGTATGTATGTGTGTGTTAGTGAGTGTGTGTGTATTACTGTGAGTGTATGTTAGAGTGAGTGTGTGGGTTAGTGTCTGTGAGTGAGCCTGAGTTTGCATATCTCTCGTCTCCCCTATTCTCTCAATTTCTTTGTCTTTCTCTTGTCCCATCAATCAGATATTTCTCATCTTTTACATTCTCTTATTTCCTCATCTTTTCTTTACATTTTTATGGACCACACAGATGACTTAACAATTGATTTTGGAACCAGGATCATTTCACCTTTGCCACAAGTCAGTTTGTGAAAATCTGCCCTGCTCAATCTGTCTTGGCTCACTGTAAGTGCTATTATTGTGAAGTAGAACCATCCAAAATCTTCTGGATAGCCTTTTCAGAAGAATGGAGGCTGTTATGGCCACAAAGCAGGGCTATCTCTATAAATACCCAGTGTTTTAGAATGGGATGTCCAGCAAGCTCATATAGGTGTGATGATTAGGTGTCCACATGCTTTTGGTCATATAATGTACATGATGGTGACTAAGATGCAGTATATTTTTTGTTCAAAATTAGTAATAGTTTGCTGCTTCTGTTTGTACTGGTACAAGAAATGGATATTACTTATTACTTATATTAGCCCAAGAGCGAATGGAGTCATAGATCAAATTTGTTACCTGGGCCAACATAGAGAAAGATACAGTTACATCAGCTTTTGGGACCTCATTCAATAGAATCAATGGTCCTGAAAGTGTACTTAACTTTATATCTTCTGTAGCATAATAGTATACAAACTATATACCCTTGATTTCGCCATCTGTGTTTATTTGCATTTTTGCAATGTTTTACAATTATGCAAACTAGATAAAAAAGTAAAGGTGAATGTATAGTTTATTCAAAGTAGATAAGCTCAGCAAGGTGTGACAGAATAAAAATGCTGTTACCTGAAGGCCCTCTATTGCCAGTCTCAGCATGCTTGGGGTGAGTTTTGAAGCCTGTTTGAAAGTAAAATTGCTCCAGTCTATTATTAAAACAAATCCATTCACTTGTAGTTCCGGATCTTCTATCATAGCTTCTAGAGAGAGCAGTATTGCTCGAAGTATGTCCACAAGAGTGTACCTGCAAAGAATAAAGGAGTGTGTACTTTAGCAAAGAGGTAACTGCAAAAAAAATTAAAGTTACTAAGAATGTATTTATTATTATGACACCATATTTAAACATTTACCCATGTCTGAAAGTCCTGACATCCTTTCCCTCTGGACCCTATTCATTAATACAACTTTGTTAATTTCAAATTTTAGTGACATTTATTTGTAATATTGGACCAAAAATGTAGTTATCACTAAAGTTAAACAAATTGACTATTGTAATGTGAGTTGGGAGTTTAGCAGATTCTTCCACTAGATAAAATAATAAAAATATAATATAAATAAGGAAAAAAAATGGAAGTCCACAGGACACCTTATTAACCAATGGGGAGGGTGCTGTGAATGTCACTGTCTCCTCAACCCCCCGACCAGTGGTGTCAAGGGCTTATAGTTTTGGGGAGAAAACCAGTAAATAACCCTTTGGAGGGGAGACAAAAAATGTAACAACCATAAATTTGTGCATAATAGCGAATAATTTTACATTTATCTATATTAAAATGCATCTGCCAATTAACTGCATATTCTCCCAATTTGTCTCAATCCCTTTGCAGAGAAATGTCATCCTACTCAGACTTTAACTTTGTGTTATCTGCAAAGGCAGTCCACTAATAAGGGACTTATTAAATGGAACTCAGTAGCCGCTTTACAGTTCCACGTACAATGGCCATTTGAGGAGCATGTATATTGTGTTGTTTAATGCTGGTTCTGGACAGAAATTGGATATATGTTTTTTTTTCTAAAATAGTTCTATTATTATTATTATACAGTAATGTAGCCTTAAAATGTCTTCAAATGACATGTCATAATCATGTTATCAGTTTTATCAATAAGTCATCGCATGATAGAATTTGACATTCTACCATTTTTATTTTTTTGTGCTGTAAAAAAACATCTAACCTTACCTCTTGTTAGCAAAAGAGTAATATAGACCCTGTGAGAGACATAAAATAGGGCTAAACATGTCACACATAACAAAATCCATTTCTCTGCTTGAAATGTAGGTCCTAATATGTCTTCTCAGCTTTAACGGATGCTAAAAAGCTTAGAATTCTCTGATGCTCTACTCTGAATCTAAATTGGATTAACAGAAATAAAGTCCTTTCACCCAGTTAAAATCCTATATTCAAAAGATACACTTAGAATTTTAGCATTTCATATTTTGTGCAAATATCTAAATGCCCTACTTGGTGAAGTATGGGCTAATTGCTTACACTAACTACATCACTTGTAATATTCTTTTCCTATATGTCCATTTATTTGATTTGTGTATTTTTCATAGAATGATAGCATTTTAATTTTTAAACTGTTGTGTGCTATTTGTATACACTAATGTGACGTCTCAGGTTGTAGAACATTTGGGTCTATCCACTGAGTGGTCAGTCAACCAGACTCAACTGAGTGATCCCTGCAATAATAATAATATTATCCTGCAGATGCATTACTACATACATTTTCTATACCATCTATTCCATTTCTATATTCTGCATAGTTTCTATGTATGATTTTGTCCAGCTCTGACACTGCAACTTTTCATTCAGACTTTGGCAGTCCCTACATAGGACAGAGACAGTAACTTGTTCCTGTAAAAAGAATAAATCATCACTCAAACGATGTGCTATGACAGCTTTTGCACTTTGTCAAAATAACTCGAAGACGTAATGTCCTTGTTTCTTGTGAAAAGTCAACATAAGCAATAAATCATGTGTATAAAAAAACGTTTCCTGCTGTTACAACTAATGTGTGTATTGGAGCCAGAGTAATTAAAAATACGTGATCCTGCTGGTCAAGTAGTCTTCTTTAGTAAGGAACTAAAGTACACAACTATCTGTCATCGTTCACCAGAGATAATGTACAATATTAAAAAGTCAAGTTTATAGCTAAGGCTTTGCCATGTTGTATACAATAAACAGCCCTGAGTGTTAGGGTAAGTGTTAGGGTAAGCACCGATCTTTAATGTTGCACACCCAGTTATATGTAGTTGAAAAGGTTCTGCATAGACCGATAAACTTTAGTATAGATGAAGTCCTTCTCAACTGAGCTTTTCCAGAGTAGTGTTATCTAGCAATAAATTCTATGAGGACATTGTATTCACCTGGGCTATATCTGCCTATTATTAAAATATTTCAAAATCTCAAAACACGCACAATTTCTTGACTATAGGTTAAGTCTGCATAGAGCTGGTCCAGCCTTATAATGGGAAAGTTCACTGTTTGTCTACTGGACATTGTAAAAATAGAGGTTATCTTTGATGGAACAGGACCCAGTTTAAATAAGTACTATTTAAGTCCCTACATTAATTGAGAACCAGAGCCCGCCTTAAGCGCTCTGGCGCCCTGTGCAGACTACTCCTCTGGCGTCCCCCCATCCCCTTCTCTCTGCCCCCCCCCACTCTGCCCCTTCTTACTGCCCCCGCCCCTTCTCACTGCCCCTTCTCCCTATCCTTACTTACCTCGTTGCCGGAGTCCTGCGGTGGGAGCTGGAGGCGTCCATCTTCCCGATCTGCCATGGTGGGTGCTTCCCAGCTGAGCGCCGGCACTGCGACGGAGTCACAGAGAGTGAGGGGCGCAGAGCGGTTGCTGAACCACTCGGCGCCCCTACCCGGGACTTAAATTGAAACATCATTTTTTTTGTTTGTTTTAACTTTAACATCCTCCATGTTAAATAAAGTTAAAAAACAAACAAACAAAAAAAACGATGTTTTAATTTAAGTCCGGGGCAGGCGCCCCTGTTGCCATGGCGGACAGGTCGCACACCCCTAAGGCCGGCCCTGTTGAGAACCATCCCTTTCTATTATAGTGTTAGAAATGTTTGGTGTGTTCTGGGTTGTCAATTGTTTATAATGCATACCTGCCAACAGGAATTTCCTGGGACAGTCCTGTTTTTTTGGTTTCTGTCCCCATTACACTATGCACAGGCAGCATTGTGTTTTAACTGTGTAGATCTAAGACACACACAGCCTTAACACTTGTAAATGAGCAAACGACCCAGTATCTGTACTGGTATCTGTATCCGTACTGGGTAGCCTAGAGCTCAATGCAAGAGCTCCTTTAGGCCCTGTCCACTTTGCTCTGTAAATCCAGGAAGGAAATGTTGGTGAGTATGCATTATGTTGTATTTTGTTTTTCCAATCTTGACTAGTATGTTATGTTGGAGGGATTCTCGTGCAAGCGATGTTCAGTTTTAGCAGTTTACCTAAAATGTATCATTGGAGCCATGTTTCCAATGGAACATCTATCTTAAATAGGAGCCATGATTAGTACAATACAAGACACTAGCCTAGAACACGAGAAAAGCGTGCTGGAGGGAAGACACAGATTCTAGACAAATGCACTCACCTGCAATATTAGAGAGCCCTATGGTTAACACTCCTTTTACAAAAAAATACTAAAAATGAATAGTAACTAGTGAACCATTTACAAGAAAACATCCTGCCTGCTTCCGTTGAACCGTATTGATGTATATGATAATTTACATATTAATAACCTTATAAGGATTTCATATACAATACTTCAGCAGTTCGTTTTATCCTGCGTTTGATTGAATTTGAAATTACAGAAAAGCTCTTTAGAAGCACTTAATGTGTTTTAAATATGACAGCTCTGCAAACTGTGTAGACTTATTAAAATTACATTGATGCTGCTCCATTGTGCATTCAAACAGAACCCCGGTGTGGCAGACATATTGTTGAATACCACATGCCGTTTTATGTTATTTCACATCGTGACCTGTCGTTTTGCAATTAACAAAACCATGCTAGTAACTTACTATTTGCAGAAACCACAAGCACAAAGCATGACAAGCGCTCAATATGGTTCATATGTAGTACAGGAAGAAACGATTACCAAACTTGCAATTTGAAGCCGTTTCCTTTTTTCTTTAGTCTCCGCTACGCTTAGCTAATAAAATCCAGTATTATCTACCGGCAGTAGCACATTTTAATGCCAGCAACACTACTCAAAAATAAAATAACCCTACTTCCTTGTACCCCTACCCTTAATCTCTCAATTTGCTGTTTACGAGTTGCTGGCCACGGTCATACCCTCCAACACTTTAGGTGTCCAAATCAGGACATCTTTCTTGGTGTGTGGCATAAAAAAGATGGGCTTTGCATTGCTGGTATGTAGGGGTTGTTTACTGGCAGTGCCAGTAAAATACCAGCCGGGTAGCAACCTTAACGGAAATGAACACTCACGGGGCAAATGGCAATGTCCAACACTCAAACATTCAAAGAAAATAAAAAAAAAACCTTTTGCAACGGTGTATAAGCAGAAAGCAAGCAACAAACTATACATAGAAGAACGCAAGTCAGAAGTTACAGTTATAGTGGAAGATCATTTTAACACATTTTTAACCAATATCAGCTGGAACTATCTCTACATGCACTTTTCACTTGTCTCAAATGTTCCATTTATTCCCTGTGGGTGATAGGGTAAAGAGAAAACAAATGTAATACACAAAGAGGTGTTCCAAAGTGGTTTTGGTGGGGTACTCTCTGCTAAGAGAACCTGTAGGAAGCTACAAGCATCTGCTTGCACAGGGCACCATTAACAATAATGATGGCCCTAGTTTTCGTTTTTCGGGTCGGTGCAATATCTACACCCAAATCAGTTTAAAAAATAATTGCTGAACATTTTCCTATCCACTATAATTATACGACCTCTGTCCCCGGATAAATATAACATTTGATCAGTTTGCAGAAAATTTATAATACAAACACTGATTATTATTTCCCGGCTGTTGCCAAGAACAAGAAACCTTCACGTTATCGGCTTATATAATCAGCATTTGCATTGCTTTAAAATGATTGTTTGTGCCAGAGGCAATTTAATTTAATAGTATTTGATTGTTAGATGTACCCAAATAAATAATCGAAAAAATCTAGTTTAACATGAAGTATGCACTGCATCATTAAAGTCAATATTGTTGTTATATATGCTGCTGTGTTCAGTTATGTTACAAGCACTGAAACACTTACATCTCTATATAAAAATATAAATATAAAAAATGAAAATATATTAAAGAAAAAATATATATATAATATAATATATATATTATATATATATATTAGCCTCTTAAAGAATTCTTCACATGCATTGACTCGTAGTGATTTCCCTTAGGTTGGTGCAGCCCCAGCAATATATACTAATTGCTGGAGATAAACGTACCGCTGCTGTTGTTTTGCGTAATTAAATAATTGATTATACTTCTTGTTTTCTTGCATAAATGAATTCTAATTATAGATTTTGCCATCAGTATATGTATTTGTACTGCCATGAAAATCTCAATCTACTTTGTTGGCTTCTTTCTACATAAAACATTTAAAAAAAAATCTCTTTTTTTGTAAACAATAATGTTAAACATATATATTAATGCATACCTCCCAAGTGTTGCAGTTGCCACAAACCCCAACACCAGTGTTCTGATCTGGCCAACAGAAATGTTGGGGGTATGTCAATGCTCCATTTTGAAACTAGTAAATAGCTTGTAAATATAGTTCCATTGGTAATAAGGGATAAAAACTAATAACTGAAGATCACGAAAGTAGCACACCTAAATGGCAGCAATCATTACTGTATGTGTTTTCTACGATTCAAGTTCATCACGACTAATGCCGCCATCAAACAAACAAATAAGACAGTTTCTTTAAAATGTCAATATATCTGTAATATGTATTCTGCCAATGTGCACAAACTGCTGTTCGGCGTAGTGTTTTCAACTTAAGGCCCAGCACCGTGTCCCATCAATAAAATCTATTTCCTTGGTTGTGCTGTCAATGTTACATTTTATGCAGGCTTATCATTGTTCTTCCCAGAATTACTTATTCAAACTGTTCTCAGGTTTTATAGCAGATCTACAACAAAATATGAAATCCACAAGAAGAGTGTGAAGAATTATAGGTATAGGTCTATACACAACCGCAGTAATTCTGTGCTGTATAGCAGCAGATTTGGATAGACTAGCCTCTGTACGTTATGTACCACCACTTTCAGATTAGTCATGACTAGAGGTGGATGCATCTGGAGAGAAATTATTTTTTCCCAAGGTCAGGGGAGCAGAACTCATTTCTTCTGATCCTTTGAAAGGCTATGCCGCACAAGTATTCTAGGATATGACCTCAAACCTCTCAATCAGTGATAGCAAGGGGACAGGAGGGGAAACGTATTGGCCATTATCTAGCACATCTCACTATTTTACATTAATGTATACACACTGACTATAGCCAAGTTAGTGGCAGCCTGGAGAACACAGATGGATAATGTCATACATGCAAGAGAAAATTACAAACTGTATTAAAAATGTACACTTTGGAAACAACACAGGTAAGATCCAGTGTCTAACTCTTGAGGTGACATCGAAACTTTGGTATGTCTTAACCCAACTCCTACATGTGTGCAGATAGCATCTTTTTTTGTATCATACATCTTGAAACTTTAGCCTTTCTATACACTTTATTGCTTTAACATGTTCCGTATGTTTGCCAAAACTGTCAATGGATAGTCATTTATAACATTCACTACTTACTGTTGTAAGTCATCTTAATGAGCTGACTATGCCGTGTAAACTGCTTTTTTGACCACACAGACAGGAGCAGTTTATTGGGATTCATCACACAACAATGTAACCAATCCCCTCTGCTAAAGTCCATTAAAATCCTATGTAATCAACCTCCTTAGTTTGCTAAATCTCCAGTAGAACCAACTTCTTCCAAGCCAATAACCCATTGAACGTTTTTATCTTTTCACCTATTCTATAGGGAATATACATTATATATGTATATAATGCAACCTCCGATAAAAAAACAACGCATAACATATTATACCCTGTCATGGTTTATTCAACAAAAATAAAGCCAAATGGAGAAGCCATGTTTGAAAAAGTACACCGCTTCCATAAGAATTAAGATGCTAAGTAGCGGACAGGTGCTGCTAAAATGTCCTTGATTAATTGATCATCAGCAAGTCACCACCTCTATAAAAGCCAACGTTATAGCTGTTTGCTGGTCTGGAGTGTGTGTGTGTTTACACTCCAGGAAACGCATCAGCAATGATTTTAGAGGAACAACTGTTGCTGCCCATCAATCTGGAAAGGGTTTTAAGGCCATTTCCAAACGATGTAAAGTCCATCATTTCACAGTGAGTAAGATTACTCAAAAGTGGAAAACATTGAAGACAGTTGCCAATCTTCCCAGGAGTGGATGTCCCAGCAAAGAAACCCCACGGTCAGACTGCAGAATGCTCAGAGAAATTGCACAAAACTCTACATCTCAAACTCTACGCACCTCAGTTAGCATGTTAAATGTTAAAGTCCATGACAATACATGAAAAGACTGAACAAGTATGGTTTATTTGGAAGGGTTGCCAGGAGAAGAACTCTTCTCTTTAGAAAGAATATAACAGTTTAGACTTCTGGAACAATGTCCTTTGGACGGACGAGATCAAGGTGGACATGTTTGGCCATAATGCACAGCGGAAACCAAACACAGCATATCAGCACAAATGACTCTGTCAAGCACCTATATTTACCATCAACATACAGATATAAAGGACTCCAATCTATACCTACACAGAAAACTTTCAGACAAATTATAGACAAAACATTTAGTGTACAAATTAAAAAAAATAGAAAACACGAATTATCTTCCAAGCTCTGTCTCTCTCTCTTAGTAATATCATTGTATATGAGTCATGCAGCCAATGGATTCCTGATATGTTTGGCCTGACAAGTGACAGCTCACATTCGCTTCATTAAGGAAATAATACAGAAAGTGGCCAAAATCGTAAGTCATCTCAAGTAATGTCAAAGCATACAACTACCTCTCCTTTGGGATGTATTTCTGTTTGTATTTCATTACTCCAAAATAATTTATTATCATTTAATATGTATAATTCTTCTTCTTGTTTACCTAATGAGCTATGACTCTAGCAGTACGCGCAGCAGGAGATAGAAACTATATAATTAGTTACATACAGCATGCAAAAAGATTATTATGTTTATATAATGAGTATGTCTTTCGAGGGATTTGTACAACGTTTCTTAAAATGTGCCACTACGGAATAATAACCAAATGTATGTTGACCAACCCTTATCAAAGTAGTGCCTTATATGTTTTCCAGGGGCCACATCACTCACAAACATAGCACCTAGTGGGTGTCGCTGTGGAGGCAGTAAAGGTTTTTAATTTTTATATTTTTAGTGGCAGAAGCAAGATGTGCTGGGCACATTTTTTATTTGTTCCATTTTTTCATATTTTTTTATGTATGTATTTAATTTTCCAGCACAATATGACTAGAGATCCATTATTGTTGAGTAGCCCCTCCTGCCACGCAGGTACCTCATTAATGGTGTCCTAAGAAAGGCTTTAAATTGCATGCAAGTCTCATTGGTCTAAATGCAATGTAGTCACACTGATTCACCTCCTTGGTAAGCAATATAACCATGAACAATTAGGACTCACCAAACATAGGGCACTTTGATGTAGTGGCTGGGATAAGCAATATACGGCCATATAGTGTGAAAGAATTCCCAATATTTATGATTTTTATGATTTTGTTTTTAAATATTCATTTTAGTGAATGTGAATTGGCAGTAAGGATTTTTTTTTTGCCAAATCTCATGCACTCACATTTTAGTGAATATATTTGCCCGGGCTTTGTATTAAGCAAGGTGTGCTGATGGCAGGCGTATGCATAAAACCTACACTGCTATGCACCCCTCATGTTTATTTACCTTTAGCAACATATACAACGCATTGACTAGTACACCTGTAGTGTAATAACACAGAAACATGCAATTTCTCTTAAAAAGCTTCTGCATTGCTATAAGCATTGTTCTACCAAACCAAATAATGCAGACATTCCAGAAATGCAACCCAGTTCAGCCACAGTCTATTCATCTTGTTATAGGAACTGTTACTTAACCCATAGCTATGAGGGCAATAATTCCAAGATACTAAACTAGGGTCTATTCACTAAGAAGTCAAGTGGTCAGTTGAGATAAGGTTTAACTCAACTTGGTTAAGGTTGACCGATGATGCAGAGATTCACTAATCGGGCAGAATTAGGAGAATGTATAAAACAATATACACTTCCCAGTTTTCTTTTAATTTCATCCACCAAACAAGTGGTGCGGAAAGAAGAGGAGCAAATAGTGCCCCCAGGGTTAAAAAGGTGGAACTACATTTTTTCTTTATTATCTCTTTTTATTTGATTATTTGCATGGATTATCTCTTATTTACGGTATTTGATTAGTTGCATGGATTCACAGGTTATTGAACATGTAAGTTACCTCCATGTGAGCCTTGATTATTATTTTTTTGCAAGTTGGTTTTAATGAATTTGTGAATAAGGCTTTTGTCCAACTTATGCTTGCTGCACCGAACTCACATTTGTTTGCCAATTTGCAAGCACTTGTAATGTAATTAATAGACCTTCCAGGTTTAGAAAAAATATTAGTGTTTTAATAGATTTGTTCTTCGTATTACCTGCTTTTTTTCTGTATACCTTAGCAAAGGAATGATTCAGTGAGTGATATTCAGTTGTGACGTTGTTGAGGCTTATGCATAAGGAAACATGTTGTCTGAAAGTAATAAAAATGGAGCAAACATTGTGAACATTCCCTTGGTTGCTTTTGGTTTCTAATGGCAGGTGATCAGTTTGGCAATGCCCACTCACTTCCCAGCTCCGAAACTTAAGGCTATCTTGGGCAAGACAAGACTTACCCCAGGGACATAACTAGAAACCCCAGGCCCCTGGCAGGTAAATTGCCCCAGGGCCCCCCAACTTCACCACTTGTCTGTGCTTTCTTTGTCCCCCTTCCAATGTACACTCTGACACACATATGTAAACACACTTACATAAATTACACACACCTGCTCATATTCACTAACACATACATACACATTCATTCTAACACACACTCTATTTCACCCACTTACACATACATGCTCACACTCAAAATTACACATCCATGATCACACACAATTACACCTCCATGCTGACACAAACACAATTACACATCCATGCTCACACAATTACACCTCCATGCTGACACAAACACAATTACACATCGCTCTCCCCCCACTTACCTCTCACCGCTCCAGCAGCTTTATCTTCGGCTGCTTGCACACAATATGCGGGCAGCCTGGGTTTCACCATGGGGTCACGTGCAAGTTCAAAATAGTTTAGGAAGGGCCCTTCATTAAGTCACTCCCCAGAAGAGGAAGAGCCATGGGCAGCCTGGCTTAAGAAGTTTCTAGGTATGATTACAAAAATGCAGAAAACAATAGACATAGATTCACCCATTTGTGATCTAAGGATCTAAGGATCATGTATGTGACTTAAAACCAACTAAGCCACCTATGTCCATCTTCTTCATTCAGGTAGCACTTTTATATTAAAGGAGCCGAAAAAATGGATACTGAGTGAATTGGAAATAATCATAAATGGTCTATGTTTAGTCTCCGGTATATGTGTTCATAAACTTTCCAATATACTACAGCTCCAAATAAGAAATGCATCACGCAGGGTACTAATATATACAATGTAGCCTTGTTTCCGATAAGCAACGCAAGTAAAGGCAAAAATCTTCTCATCCTACTTGCATATATGTATGATAAATAGAGTAAATGCTATACTGCGTGTTTAGAATTGACTAATAGAATACATTGGATTTCTGCGAACTAATTTTGTCATGTGTAATTATACTTTATAATACAGGAAACAATATTATTGCAAAAAAAATGGAAGTGCTTCACTGTGGTTTAAAAAAGAGGTAGTGGTACTGAAAATAACCGAACTGGCCGTATGGCGCATGCTTCCTTGCAGAACCTCTGCTTTACTCCATCATGAAGCAGAATGTCTAAGAAGATTGGGCACTGGTACAATTATTTTAAAATTCATAATTTACATTGCATTACTAAAGATACTAACTAATTAAAGTATACAAATAAAGTGATGTCACCTAAAATCTGAATTTGGAACAAAAACCCTATTTTCTGAGACCCAGAGATGTTGTTACCAGGGTACCCTGCAGTAGGTAGAGGCAGCACCTCGGAAACCTGGAGTTTTTTTATTAAACATGAAGAGAAGGTGAAGGCAGATTTTGCAGTTACAGTTCATTCCAGCTGTCACGTGTATCTTGTCACATGGGATAGGGAAATTATGGGGAAGAGTATGTAAAGATTCACAGCCCCCTGTACATATTGCTGTAAAAGCACTCTGCAGCAAGTGAACCCATTACTAATTAACTCCCAATGTGATATAATAAACTATATACATAGTCAATGTTCAGATTGGAAATATACACATAAGGCATGGACACATGGGACACATGGGCCACCTGCAATAATATTTTTTTATTTTTTTTATTTGTTGTATATATATATATATATATATATATATATATTATATATATAATATATATATATATTTATATATATATAATATATATATATATATAAATATTATATATATATACATATACAAACATATATATATATATATTATACCTGGGTAACTTTATAAATGGTAAATTCCGGCTGAGACTATGTTTCATTCAGTGTAACTGAGGATTCCTAATAGTGGGATTTTTTATTGTTGAGCAAATTAAAATATCCCATTGTTGATACATCACTTATATCACTGGAGTTTATAGCTGGCAAATGTACTCAAATCTTGTGTCCCCTGTTGTGTTCCTATAAAACCATGGAGCAAATTTTGTAAAAAAAACGCTATTTGTGTAAATATAAATGATTTTATGGACTAATTTATGGACAGATTATTTACCTGCTTTGGTCCCAGTTGGCAGCAAATAATACAAGTATCTTTCTTCCAAAATGGTCAAGGTTTGACAGAACCCCAGGGAAGCCGTCTTTAAGTCCTTGTTTGATTCCTGGATCTGTAGCCTTAAAGTTCTTGAACATATCCAGATTCTGTTGGCGATACTCAAAGTACTGGGCCAATAGTCGGAAAGCCTCAAAGTGGTTAAATTTCCTTGCCCGCAGAAACCTTAAAATGAAGGCATCATCTGTCCTGAGGAAACCGATATCTGGCCGGGTAATCACCATATCCCTTACCTCCTGTATATCTTGATGCAAGGTGTCTGGGTTCTCATTGAGCTCCAAGCGAGCTTTCTCCAATGTTTCAGGTGATAACCCAGCCTGCAAGTGGGTCATTTTTGTATCTTGGGTTATGCTATATTCTATGTCTATGGATTCACTTATATACCTGAGAGTAATGTTGGGTCTTATTTTTCCTTTTTGTTCCACACAAGTGTTCCCAGCGAATGACTTTAATAATACAGGTAAGCAGATGTGCCAAGAATTACAAAACAACCACACACAGTAGTTTTCGCTAAATCCCAAAATCCCAAAATCCCTCACTTGAAAAGGAAAAAGTGTCCACCAATTAAGGTTGGAAGGGGGTTGCAATAGGAGCAGATCAAATGCCCCACTTGTTTCTGTATCCTGCTGACCTCAAAGGTAAGGATAGGTGAGAGTGATAATGCGCCTCCAGGTGGTAGAAAAAGGTAACTGTACCCTCCGTCACAACAGAGTATCCTCCGAATTTTGCCTATGACAATCTTGTCATCCTCCTAATGAATCATATCGGCCACGGCGTCTTATTATACTGTTCCGAGTCCTGTGTCAATGAATAAGCAGATGCTTTAGTCTGTTCTTGTAGTGATCATGTGTCAGACACCCAGACTTCCGCTGCCACTGATTAATATCAGCTCCAGCCTTTGTGTTATCGATCCTTACCAATATCCCATCATGGGTTGTATGTCTCTAGTCCTGCGTGGTCACAAGAAGGTTGAAACACATATCCAATAAGAAATTGCCATCTTGAAGAAGAAAAAAAAAGCAAATCAATGTGGCAATCTGCAGCAGATCCGCTAGTTAGAAACAGCTAACATCACACTTAGGAATTAAAAAAAAAGGAGGCTTAGGTTTTCCGGTACATGTGGTTCTTGCAGCTGATTTTAAAAGGTGATGACAACACCCTTCCTTGCCGTCACAGTCCTCCCAATCAGTAAGGTAGCTGCGAGAGATCAGTAATTCCACGTATGCATCTCTTAATCCTCACACGCGCAGGTCTTCGTGATTATTTCGTTTTAGCAGAACGCACAGAGCAGGCAGCAGAGCCGGAGCTAAAGTGGATGAGCTATCTGTGTCGCTTGTGTTCTTGCCTTACAGTTACTGCGGATAGCAATGAGATGAGAGGCTGCCCGTCTGTTGTGTGCATTCAATCACTCCTGGTCCTGCTGCTGCTGCTTGAGGGTGGGTGACGTCAGCATGGGCTGAGTCTGTACTATGCAGCTAGTACCTCTGCTTATACTTGATGCTGATAACAGGCACTCCAGCTCCCCTCGTCCCCTCTCAGCTTAAGCTGCATCTACCCTATTCTGACCCCCACCACCACCACCACATGCCAGTCACATTCTTTGTTACCGATCCCTACTTAATTCTGCACCTGCTGTCCTTCCCTTTATTTTGTACAAATAAATCCCCCCCCCCTCCCAGAACTAGTCCAGGCCCACCAAAATCCTACCCGCATATAAAGAAAACCGTGCATGGCTGCTGTTTGACATCTTTTCTTTTGTTTCTTTATGCACGAATGAATTCTCTAATTTCCCATATAAGCCACTGAAGTAAGGGGAAAAAAAGACATAAAATTAGAAAAAATAACATAAAATGGGCAGGAGGGGAAAAAAACAGTTAATAGATTGCTCAAATACCAAAAAAAAAAACCTGGGATACAAAAAAAAAACTGTGCCCATCGTTTTTGGATAACGTGACTAATAATAAATAATGAAAGAATAATGAAATGTTGGGGTGATTTAATGTCAGAGAGAAGCACTTCTCCCGCAGACTACAATAGAAAACTACATGCGATAAAAACAGTTATACGCTTCACCATCTCAGCTAATGATCCTTGGCCAATATAACTCTTGATGTCTACATTTTTCATTGCGGTCTATGGGAGGATTGCTAAGTAAGTAAAATATAAAACATTGGATGCTGTATTTAAATGGTTGCGTTAAACTAAATTATTCAGTGTAAATACTGTGCGGAATTAAAAGTACCGCACAGTTCCCTCCATGGTAAATAATGTATTGAATGGCTGTTTGAGTTGAAGGAGAGTAATTTTAAATTCACCTGTAAAGGGCACCTATGGTCCTTGTTATACATGTGCTTGCCTGACCCCGTCACGTTCCTTTCCGGTTAATTTCCCTTCAGTATAGCTCGGAGTTGTTTATTGTGACGGCTACTGGCATTTGTGATGAACTAAGCTTTTAAAATGTACCGCGGGCTTTAAGCTTCATTTGCTCATCTTTTTACGTATGTAATTGTCAATTACTCGCATTATCAACACTTAAATGGTTAAACAGCATGGTATACACAAACTACATCATCTGAATGGGAATTAAGTATTGTGGATTTTTTGTGTTTTTTTTTTTCATTTTTTTACATTACATGAAATGGATTAACATTGTAAACCATTTTTTCCCCAAAATAGTGTGATTGTTACGTTTTGTTCTCCAAGTTACATAATACTCAACATACACATAAGGTTGCAAAACGATCCACTTTTCACGCAAGTCCAGGATTTTCTGTATCAGTTAAAATGTAACAAAGCCTTCTAATAACACTCAACTCTGTAGGGATCTAGCCTGTCCTTCCATCAGATTATTATATAATGCTCATAGTTTATTATCAACTGTTCTTTCAAACCACTGACATGTCCTGTCTCATTGTACTCCTTCATTATAGATATATATATATAGGTATAGGTATATCTATACGGTTTTCTTCCTATGTATTCTGAGATATTCTCCGGTATGGTTCTAAAAGAGATAGCAAAACCAAACAGCAGTAGTTATAAACTGTACTCCTAACATACAGTACATATATAGTGAAGGCACAAAAGAACAAACTGGCCCATATAGTGTGTTGGTTAGCCTACCAATGAGAAGGACATAGGAATAATGGTAGACAACAGACTTGACAACAGTGCACAATGTCAGCAAGCAGCTGCAAGAGCCAATAAGGTTTTGGCATGCATAAAAAGAGGTATTGATTCACAGGAGGAGGATATTATCTTGCCTCTTTACAGGTCAATGGTAAGACCTCACCTTGAATACGCGGTACAATTCTGGGCACCGGTCCTTAAAAAGAACATTATGGAATTAGAAAAAGTGTGAAGGAGGGCTACAAAATTAATAAGGGGATTGTGAGATACTAGATATGAAGAGAGAGACTAAAAAAAAGTTACAATTATATACGCTAGAAAAACGGCGTCTCAGAGGGGATATGATAACATTATATAAATATATGCAGGGCCAATATAAAGAGCTCTTCAGTGACCTGTTCATTAACAGAAATATACAAACAGCAAGAGGTCACCCTCTGAGACTGTAAGAGCGCAGGTTTCATAGACGACAAAGGAAGGGATTCTTTACAGTAAGGACAAAAAAGGTATGGAATTTACTGCCAAAGGTGGTGGTGTTATCAAATATATTAGATGCCTCCAATAGGGGTCTGGATATTTTTTTTAGAAAGGAATGACATACAGGGGTATACATAGAACAACATTAATATTTTAGAGCTTCTTGATCCAAGGAGAAATCAGATTGCCTCTTGGAGTCAAGAAGGTTGACTCCAAGACTGATGGAAGGATTCTTAGTAACTTAATTAGGGTTTGTTTGCATTCTTTTGGATCAAGAATAGGAAGGTTAGGTAGAAGGGTTGAACTTGGTGGATTTAGGTCTTTTTTCAAACTTATGAACTATGTAACTATTTAACAATGTAACTTAGGTGAAGGGAGGTCGAAGTCAAGATAGTGAGGTCTCAAGCCAGATATCAGGTCAGCCAGGACAACGTAATGACTCAAAACTAGGAGATGGGTCAGAAACAGAAGTTAAACAAAGTCCAAGGCAATAATACAAAAAGGGTAATCCAAAGTCAGAAACACATCACAAATCAGGTCAAGTCAGAAGCAGAATACAGGGAAACCTGAAAATGTTTAAATATCTGTGCCTGGTAGGCCACTCATTTTTCTTTAGTTTCTTCAGGAACCATTCCAGTGTGACTAATAACAAAGAATCATATTTCAGGCATCACAAAGCCTCCGGGTAGAGACATGGATAGGTGATACCTCCAGATCGAAACCCTATTTTTTGAGCCTATGGGAGGGGGATCTCTCGGTTGCGCCGTCCCCCCAAGACTGGGATGGGGTTTTTTTTGCCATTCATCGGGGCTCCATCTCCAGCAGACTACAGGAGTGTGCCTACAAGCTTTTAACAAGGTGGTATAGGACGCCCGTGGACCTGCACAGGTTCTTCCCCTCAGTCTCTGACGTTTGTTGGAGGTGCGGTTCCGACAGGGGGACTTTGTTCCACATATGGTGGCTGTGTCCAGCGATTCAGCCCTTCTGGCAGGTGGTGTTACGGGTGGTGGAGCGTGTGTGGAATGGATCTGTTGGCTAGGCCGGAAGCAGCCATGTTGCACCTTACCTCGCTTTCCCTGCAGGCTTATAAACGCACACTCACCGTTCATCTCCTCAATGCGGCCAAGGCCGTGATACCCGTTTTTTGGCGTAGCTCCACCCCTCCTTCGATTGCATTGTGGCTCCAGAGGGTGCAGTTTCTTGAACACATGGAGGACTTGGTGTGGTCATCCAGGGGTAAGGGTTACCAGCATGCCAGGCGTTGGTTTTGGTGGCATGAATTTGTCGCCTCCGCGGACTTTAGGGTCATTTTGGGTCAGTACCTTCCGGCTACTCCTCCCCCTAGTTCTCCTCCTTAGTGTCTGTTCCCTTCCATTCCCTTGGTGACAGGTAGGGCTGGTTGACATTTTGGGGCCCTGGGTTTACTTTTTGGTTTCTTTCTTTCTACACGGAATATCTTCTCTCGGTAATCATGTGTTCGGAATAACGGCAGATCAGTTTCACATTGTTCTGGCTGTCTCACTGTGCTATGGTTTTGTCCCCTCCTCGCTTCAGGCGCATATACTTACTCGGAGCAACTGGACGCGGAGCTGTTTGGTTTGGTTTGCCTTTGTTTTCTTTCTGTAGTTTTTTTCCTTGGCTCCGTTTATTCGATGTCCTCATCTCATATTGCCACCTTTTCTTGTGCCGTGTTTTACGCGCCGCTCTACCTCTGGTTGCTGAGCTGGTCATGCCAGGTGGCATCCCTGCTTTTCTCTATTCAGAATCGGAGAACACCTGTTACGGTATAGACTGTATCATTTGCCGCCCTTTACGGTTTTTGCTGTGAACCTTTGTACCTTTGCGTGATGCGTTATTTCCTATCATTCATTGTATATGCTTGTGTATCGTACATGTTCTCTGTATTTTACACTGTTTAATAAACGGAGAATGATTAAAAAAAAAATGGATAGGTGATACACTGCCCTTCATAAACCACATTTATTTTGGGCATACATCCCAGTTTTCCATGAATTAATGTACCGAGTTTGCCTGTACTACTTATGCAGGAAGTGTATTTATTCCATGTGTCTACTACCCTTCCTTCCTGTAAAGGAGACTGTTCTGATGTTAACCCTCAGATGTCAACCTTCTGCATTTAAATTGTACCCTCTAGGTCTGGCGTTCATCTAATTTTTATTAAAACTACTCCTTTTTTGCACTGCCGGTGTAATCACCCCCTGCTAAGGTTACTGGTGAATTATAAAGTGATTCCTATTGACTTTGAAGAAACAAAGACTTATCCTTCAGGACTCATCCACAAGACAAGCAAAAAGTAGTCAGCTTGGTTGAGGCATACCACTGGGCCTTGGAAGACTTTGTTCATCTGTTTTAGGTGGATTTCTCTAGGTATCATGCAGGCCCACCTATATTATAAGGAATACAGAAAAATCATAATGTGGTAAGGGTGCTTTCTTGTGTAAGCTGTGCTTTCAGATCATGAAATGGAAAAGTACTAATCGGACAATAAGGAAGCTGAGTACTATTAGTACCAGGAGAGGAATACCTACAAGAAACAGATAACAGAAACAATCCAAAAAGTTTATAGATGTTAGAGATAGCACTGTTCTGTATCTGTGGAGATAGTACAATACTTCTAAGTGGTGATAAATCTATCCAGTGAAAGAAAGAGAAAGCCAAATACTGTGGCTTTTACTGCAATTGTTTGGTTTGGCATGATTTGTCTCTCAAAAGCACAGCTTGTACAGTCAGCTGCTTCTGAGCATCTCGACCAGTATTCACCACATACGGCTTCCACTAGTTTTGTAATTGAGGATGGAAGGCTTTTTTTTTAGAAATAGTTTTTCTAGCGTTTAATTTAACAATATATTCGAGTTAAGCAATCTAACACACACACCATCAAAATTATTTCTCACACTCATGACACTCGTAAAATGGAACACAGGCTTATACAAATATTGCGATTTTAGTGTTTTATTACATAAAGAGGATACATATTTGGTTTTATTTTCTTCATTTAATAAACATACCCACAATGGAACATTAACATGTGCTGAATCAACATGCTGTTTTAGAGGACTTTGTCAGTAAGAATTTGCATTATACAATTTGACTGTAAATTAACTAAATCGTCAGGCTCTAGAACATTATGAATGGCAAAGATACAGCTTTTTTTCATAAGTGGCCCATAAAGATGAACTCTTAGGTGGACTCACCTAATGGTGAACATCACCATATACTTACTAGAGAGCTTAGCAGAAGACAATGGATCCTGTAGAGTTCATTTGTCATGGCCAGGAAAGCTGAGGCTAAAATAATGTAAAGTCAAAAGGGGAAAAGTGTGAGTCCATAGGGTCTATAAAGTGTATAAAGCTAGAAGACCTTTATTGCTTTATTGACATAAGCTAGAGTCTTAATGTAATGTAAGGGAGTTTTACTTTAATGACAAAAGAGCAAATAAGTGGAACAGCCTCCCAGCAAAAGCGAAAGAGGTTGATACAGTGTAAGAATTAAAACATGCAAGCAAAAGGAATATGAGCAAAACATATTAAATATTGATTCTTTATAGTAGAAAATAGCAGACTAGATGGGTCGAACATATATAAGAGCTACAACATATATAAATGGCTAAAATTCCCAGCGCCTTGAAACATTATGTTGTGCAAAAACTGGAACTGTTTTTAAAAACAAACCAGTACAATATATTTGAAAACGTATTTTTGATCTGTTACTATTAATGTAATAAATGATAATACGGTAGTTCCCCTTTAAATAGGAACCAGAACCTCCAGTGCTGTAGCCATAATATCCAAAAGCTTGTTCTGCCCGTTCCAGTTTGCAGCAAAATGACAATTTATACATAACCCACATTAGTTACCATATTAAGACTTTGTGATCTTCAGTATCCTGCACTAGATTAACATTCATTGTCAGTTAGTAAAGGCTTTGTTTTATTCCCCCACTGTTTGCGGCATAGAAATGATGCCTCCTGACAGAGATAACGGCATTTACAATACAGCAGGGAAAGAGAATATGTCAGAAATACATAATAAAATATGCTTATATTATAGATAATCGCAGATTACCGAATCTTAAACTTCTGGCTGCATTTTCAATTCTGTGTAATCCTTCAGTATACAATCAAAGAATATCTCTATACGCACTTAGCAAGTTGAGTTCACACTGTGTATCATTTAAATGCAGTTTATATATTAAACATAGTATTTCCTTGGAATGGCATACATGCCTTCTGAAGCCATTCATTTAATTCAAGACCTTTCTCTATTGTTCTGATCATCTTTTATAGTTTTTCTTGAAGGCTGAATCATTTAGTCAGCAGTTTGTATATTTAGAGAATAAATGTATAGCCTTAAGGAAGAAGATCAACAACAAAAATGTACTGCTACTTATTTTTCGGTGAAGCTATTAAATAAATGGATGCCTTGCTATTTTTTTTAATGTATTTAAATCAAGTGGTCTTTTGTTATATTTTGTCTCTACTGTTATGCTATAAAATTCCACATTCCAGGAAATGACAATAACAAGTTTGGTTTTTTTTGGAAATAAAAAGTATTTAATTTAACTACATAAAATAATTGCCCTTCCTGGAAGACATTTTGATTATGAAAGCGCTTTTTGGGAGGTGATAGAAAGGGGCTATTGTGAATGTGTGAAAAAGAGTCATAAGGTCACTGGCTGACCATGGTAGGAGGGGTGAGAGAAGGAATTTATTGGTCACAACTCTTTATGCTCTCAAGATTAGTTGAAATTACACTAGAATAACAATTTTCCTTAAATATCAATATAAACCTTATAGCAGCTATATCGCTTCTGTATATCATGTCTCCTGTGCTTTTTCTATACATATACCATACCTGTGTTTTATATTATAAAAGGTAATAAGGTAAAATCAAATTTAGCAGTCCCCAGAAATCTTCAAAATAATTTATCAAAGTTGGATAAATGTCTGCTCCAAAAAATGCAATCATCCTAGTTCCTACACAGTGATGTAATGGCGGGGGTGGGGGGGCAGTATGTCCGGGGGTTGTACTCATCAGGGGTTGCCACACTAGCACACAACTTTTCACCGGCCCAGGGGGGCAGAATCGCAACCACAAGACTGCACATGTGCGAGCAGCAAAATAAAGCTGGGGGGGGCATGGCAAAACCTGTAGTAGCTCAGTAACCTCTCCCTCTCACACAGTTTATGGGATGGTTGCCAGTTAATTAGAAAATGTTACTTTTGTTGGACTCAAACAGCCTTAAACAAGCTGTGACTGGCATTTTGGCAATTTTCCCAGAAAGGTTCAACATAAGTCTAATAATAGGGCTGCTTATTAAGTATTAAAAAATACAAGCTCCCCAGAATGTAGGGTACCTGCAGCAAAATAAAAAATCATACAGTTAATCATTGCAATGCCATATAACGCATCTGGGTTTGGCGGATGCAGGGAGAACGCTACCCTATGTAATGTATAGTGCCTACTGCAAACTTTGGTGGAGGAAGGATAATGGTCTGTATCCTTGAAAAACTATGGATAGTAAATCAGGGATCCTTTAATGATTTGTGACAAATGGCGTACATGAACTCTCGGGTAAAGTGTTACATTAGCCTTATGCTAGAGGCAGTAATAAAGTCAAGTATTTTATTAAATATTATTTCATTATGACTACATTTAATGTCAACCTATTCTCCCAGGCTCACTTCTAAACCAGAAATGTTTGTGCTCATGTTTTTTTTATTGAAAGATACATTTATTTTGGCAATAACCAATATTTGTAAAAATTTTTGAATGCAATATTTTTTTATTTAGAATCTCAGTCGAAGTCGTACTCCAAAACATGGTTAACATCTCCATGGCAAACTATACTGTATGCTTCCTTATATCATGCTTACGTATATCATGGTACCTGCAAGGCTACAATTCCCATATCTTGCTCACATTTGTATCACTACCTTTTTCTGACCATGGTCTATTTCTTTGGACCATTTTACGCCTATTATGAGTATCTGCCACTTGGTTAAAGGTGCCGTTCCATTGAGAACGTGCCGTTCCAATGAAATGACTAACAAATGTCAGTGTCATATGCCAACTGCAAGGACCCTTTTCCAGGCTATGCTTTTGCCCTTCCATGTAAGATTCTCAAAGTACTCCACCCCAGGTCCCAAAATTACATATAGTACAATGTTCACCACAATTGCTTGCATCCTGTCACAGCGTGTATTTATATATATATATATATATATATATACTGGATATTAAAGAAATGCCTCCATTTTAATATGTTATGTTAATGTTATTTTGAAAACAAAGGTTTAATATCTCAAAAACCTGCCTCGCCTCTTAGAATCGAAATCCCTTTATTGTGACAAGTGAAAATGTATGCCATTTAATGGAACAAAACTAGTTTCCATAGAAACTATTTCTGCATCCTGGAGAAGAGATACTTCCTCTGTAAAGTAACATTCAGACACGTTCCATCACTACGAGGATATAAAGCTATATTGTTTACATGGCCATGGAGGTTCATGGATAGAAGGATTAGCAATTGAAATGTTCTCTGCTTTCCCACAAAGCATGAACACTGCTTCCAGGTACACATTGTAGGGACACTTGATTTAAAAAGGACCTTTGAACGCTCCTCAAGGGGATTTACATTATATGATATATTGCATTACAGTTGAAGAATCTCTATTGAGATAGAGGACCCTGACCACTTCTGCAAACCACACTTGCCTATCCAGCCTGGACAATGCTATACGTGCCATGTACCATGTGCAACCTGCCTTGTCTGACACAGAAAACCAGCTTGAGCCTCTGTGATGTGTATGAGGTTTGTTTGGGTATGTTAGTGTATGTCAGGTAGACTTGTGCATTCGTCTTCGGGCGAACATGGAAACGAACACGAAGAGTGCGTTTTCGTCTTCGTTCCGAAGACACGCCGAAGAGAAGACGGTGGCGGTAAAACGTAGGCGAAGACACACACCACGAAGATCTTCGTGATTGCCTTCGTCTTCGTCTACCATTCCCCCCCCC
>VKOC01000005.1:22326748-22373853 GCA_009364415.1 Spea multiplicata | reverse complement strand
CAGGATAAACGATAAACGTAGCCGGGGTCGGGATTCAGGAGATCAACGTAGTCAGGCAAGCCAAGGTCAAAACACGGGAAACGGGAATGTAAAACGCTATCTGGGCATTAGCACAAGGCATAGACAATCATGAGAAGGCAAGCTATAGCTGGTCTGAGGAGCTTAAATAGGGTACTGTAGAGGAAGTTCGAATTTTCCGCCAAACCATCATGACATCACTTCCGGTGTCCGGGAATCACAACCATTTTGAGTGTGGCGTAATCTCCCTTCATAAAGACCTGCAGTTTGGGAGCACTGAAGCAGGACACCGTGCAGCTGGAGGTCTGCCTCTCCTGCGCGGTTCTTCTGAAGTTGGCAGCGGAAGTGGCCTGTGCGGTGGAGGGGGGGGGGGGTCTCCCTTTCCTTCCTGGCGGCTACTGCGGAGGTGGCCGTGCTGTGGAGGGGGGTCTCCTTTGTGGTGGCTGCTGCAGAGGTGGCCGTGCAGTGGAGGGGAGTCTCCCTCTCCTACAAGGCGGCTGTTGCGGCAGCGTGGGAACCGAGGACAGGTGAGTAACAGATGTGCAGCAAAAGGTTTTGAGCTTCACAAAATTGGAAGTGGCTATAAGAAAATAGCAAAAATGCCCATTTTTACCACCAAGGCAATAATTAAGGAATCCCGGTCAATATTAAATATTATGAATCAACTTGGAAGAGGATGTGTGTCTATATTGTCTCAACAGACTGTGAAGAGAAAGGTTCCAGTGGCAAAAAAAAATCTCCAAGGATCACAGCTGGAGAACTGCAGTAGTTAGTTGCATCTTGTGGTAAGAAAGTCTCTAAAACTACAATCTGACATCACATACATCACCACAAACTGTTTCTAGTTTACCAAACTCTACTGGAACTTCAAAAGGGATCAGGTTCAATGGTGAGGTGAAACCAAAATAGAGCTTTTTGGGAATAAACACCAACTTCTGGTGTTTATTCCCAAAAAGCTCTATTTTGGTTTCACTTCACCATAGAACCCGATCCCATTTTAAGTTTGGTGCACACAGAGGTAGCCATATGGAAAAGTACCTCATACCATGGTTAAATGTACAGTGAAGGAAAAAATGATTCGATCCCCTGCTGATTTTGTACGTTTGCCCACTGACAAAGACATGATCAGTTCATAATTTTAATGGTAGGTGTATTTGAACAGTGAGAGACAGAATAACAACACAAAAATCCAGAACAACGTATTTCAAATAAGTTATAAATTGATTTGCACCTTCTCACCAAGCTGCTTGGCGATGGTCTTGTAGCCTTGTGTAGGTCTACAATCTTGTCCCTGATATCCTTGGACACCTCTTTGATCTTGGCCAGGATGGAGAGTTTGGAATCTGATTGACTGCTTCTGTGGATAGGTGTCTTTTATACAGGTAACAAGCTGAGAATAGGAGCACTCCCTTTAAGAGAGTGCTCCTCAGTTTGTTTGTATGAAAGACACCTGGGAGCCAAACATCTTGCTGATTAGGTAGGGGATCAAATACTTATTTCACTGATTAAAATGCAAATCAATTTATCACTTATTTGAAATTCGTTATTCATTGTTCAAATAAGCCTACCATCAAAATTATAGACTGATCATGTCTTTGTCAGTGGGCATATGTACAAAAACAGCAGGGGCATCAAATCATTTTTTCCTTCACTGTATTGATTTTTAAATATTTTGCTGGCTATTTAATGTTTTTTGTTCTGTTTTTCTGCCAGGTGACCTGGGCATTTTGTTAGGATGCATGGCATCATGAACTCAAATATAAATATCAAATATGAATATATTAAATGAACACCTGACTGCCTCTGCCAGAAAACTTTCTGTGGATGTATCTTCTAGCAGGCCAATGATCCAAAACCTACATCAAAATCAACGCAAACATGGTTTACTGACCAGAAAATCAAAGACCTATTATGGTCATCCCAGTCCTCTGACTTGAACCTTATAGAAAACTTGTGGGGTGAACGCAAAAGGGAGAGTCCTCCTCGAAATTTGAAGGATCTAGAGATATTCTGTATGGAAGAATGGTCTCAGATCCCTTGACATATATTCTCCAACCTCATCAGGCCTTATAAGAGAAGACTCGGCTGTTATTTTGGCAAAGGGAGGTAGCACAAAGTATTGACTAAAAGGGTGCCAATAATTATGGGATAAACCTGTTTTTGTGTGTGGGGGGTGAAAAGATAAAAGGTTAAACAATAAAGACAATTTTTACATCTTTGTTTGCTAATATTTACAAAAGCTGCCAATATTAGTGGAGGGAACTGTAGCTAGCCCCAGATAGCATTAATGTCAATTCCCTGCCCCAGAGAACTAGGAGAGTAAAGCAGAGCTTTACCCAGAGACTCCAGAGTGTTCCTAAGTATAAGTATGTATTGTTCCTAGTGGGGTGTGGGCCCAGGGTGACTTCAGTTTTGTAGGAACCTCATTGGCAACAACATCATGTAATCACTGTGCTTATAATTGAATAGATACTGTATGGTATATTAATAGATTATTAAGTTTGCATGAAGCTAGCTAAAATAAAAGTACAGGAAATATTCCCTAAACGTTTGCCTTTACCCAGCTAATTTTCAACTTATTTTTGTGCTTGTGGCTCCCCTCCTCATATCACTTATTTCATTGGCAGTCTGCATTGGTTCCCAGTATTGTGCAGCTGGACAGGGATTAGTGGAGCCTCTGCCTATCACAGCTCTCCTATCAGTTTTGATAGGTGTGATAAAAAACTTGAGTGGAGGTTCACCTTGAAGACACAATGGAACATGTATAGTGTCTAAGGAATATTTTAACAAACTATTATTATTATCTTTTATTTATATAGCACCAACAATTTACACAGCACTTAATACAATACATATATTTAAGTGGTATGACAAGACTAGAATTGAAGAATAAGAAAGATCGATACATTAGGTGAAGAGGGCCCTGCTCACAAGCTTACAAATGCTAAACAGCACCATGAGCTATTGTCATGTGTACCCTTAGGCTAAAGAAATGAGGCAGAACGTTTGGGAATTTTGATTGCTGAAATTCTATATCCAATAAGTCGTATTTGATCTTACCTTATTGACAGGGGCGTAAGTAGAAGCCTCAGGGCCCCTATGCGAGAATCTGTTAAGGGGGTAGGGAGAGGGTAGATAGTAAGAAGCGTCTTCCTATCTACCCTCTCCTACCCCCCTTCTCCACTATCTACCCTCTCCCTACCCCCCTTCTTTCTATCCACCTTCTCACTACCCCCCCTTCTCACTATCCACCCTCTCTCTTTACCCACCTTTCTACGGGTCCTGTGGTGGGGGCACGAGGCCTCTGCCTCGCTGCTCTGCCACGGTGCGCACGGCTTCACTGCTGAGCGCCGGCATACAGACACCTCAGGACTCTCCGGTGGAGTCGGGGCAGCGCTGAGGCAGGCGGTGGCAGGGAGCAGAGGAGACAGAAAGGAACCGAGCGGTTGCTGAAAACTACCGCTCGGCACCCCTTGGGCCCCCCTGGCTGGCAGAACTCCAGGGCCCGGTCGCAGTCGCGACTCTGGTAGTTCCACCACTGCTTATTGATTGCATTTGGTATTTTGGACATTAAAATACTAAGTGTGGTGTTTTAAACCACATATAAAAATATAACTCAAAAAGGTTCGTCTACATTTAACAGATATTTAATAAGAGACAAAAACACAGTAACATACAATAAATGAGTGACAGCCCAACATACAATGCAACACTTTTCCAAGACTAACCTGCAACCTAAAGGTCCAACATAACCCAGCACACCACCGATTACCCCATCCACGCAGGATGGTGGGCAGAGAGAGACTGAACTAAGATTTTTCATTCAACAGGCATATTGAATCACTGTAGGTGTGCCCTCGTTAACATATCAAAAGACATGTAATACAAGAAGAGTTCAACTGGCTAAAACATTGACCACAATACTTATGTCACCACATTCCCCCACTTTATTTTCTCCTGTGTTGCACATTTTCTAGGTATCCCCACTCTAATGCCAACCAGAAAAGCCTAGTGGGAGCGAAAAACCCTTTGGGTAAAAATTCAGCCCACCGTCCCTCCGGAATAAATTCCCTCAGCGACGTAAGTTTTTCTGCAATTGACCTAGGACTGTCACTTTACATTAAAACATGCATATATCAACATATTTACATTACAATCTTAAATACTCCCCCCTACCCAAATGCAAGAAAACCCAGTGGGAGCAAAAAAACCTTATAGGTAAAAATTCAGCCCACCGTCCCTCCGGAATAAATTCCCTCAGCGACATGAGTTTTCCTGCAATGTATTTTACAATACCCGTGACCCACAAATTACAGTACATTTATTATACAAAGCATAGGCATAAATTAAATGAAGTGATGGTAATGAAGTGGTGGTCCAGGATTATAACTGCAAACTCTTTCATGGTTCTATGGATTTAAAAGAATAAAATAAATATTAAAATCAAAAAGTTATATTGTCTTTTTGGCAATCCCTCTTTTGGCCATCAAAATAAACTATTGCCAGAACACATTCTCCTCAGTTTTGCCAGTAACTAATTACTTTATGTTGGGATGCACATATATTTCAGCATCCCACTCGCCCCCTTTAAAAAACCTTTTAACATTTAACCTAAACCATGATTTTCTTCTCTTTACAATAATACAATTTGATACAGTGTATACTTATCCACTGGTCCATCACCACTGTCTCTTAAGCTTTGAGATGTCCTGTAAGATCAAAAAATAATTGTTGTGGGGTAGGGTGGGGTTGATGGCAGGGTTAGTGTCTAGGTTGAGACCCAAAGAGAAGTTGATCTGCTGGGTTTATTCTGTCTTGTGGAGATTGTTCTTCAGAATATTCTTCGCAACCAGGCAATACTTCACTCATATAACTTTGTGACCCTGAGCTGGAGGAACAATCAGATAATCCATCATCTAAGTCAGATGCAGGCACTGCCAATAATTCTGACTTCTTATGCTCTTCTTCCTGTTTCTTGATCCCCCTTTTTAACTCCCTAGCCTGTTCTCCCAATGTTTCTACACCACCCCTCATTCTCTCCGTTTGTTGTCTTGGTTCCCTATAGTTACTCACCCCTTCTTTCCTCCTCCAATTATTATTTTGCCTTGTGCTTTCTCTCTGAGGATCCCCCCATCTCTGATTTCTCCAGTTACCCTCTCTCTCTCTTTTAATTTCCCAGTTATTATCTTGCCAGTAGTAGTTGTACCTTTGTGGCTCCTCCCATCTCTGTTTCCCCAAATTATTACCTATCCTTCTTTTGGTATTCCAATTATTACTCCCCCAGTATCTATTGTCTTTTTCTGGCTCCTCCCATCTCAGATTTTTAAATGTATCTTCTTTTTCATTTCTCCTCCAATTACCACTCTCCCTGTTTCTTCCATTATTATTACAGTCTCCAAATCTCTGGTTTCTCCAATTATTTCCTTCTTTCCTCCTCCAATTCTGACTAAATCTATGTTTGTTTCCCTGAAGCTCCTCCCATTGCCGATTTCTCCAATTATTCTCTTTGTATGTCATATCTCCAGGTTCTCCTTGAAACCGTCTCACTGCTGACACAACAAAAGCATGTTTAGTGTGAAGATGATCAATCCACCACTTGTCTGCTCTAGTTAGCAGCAGTTCTAGGTCTGTGGGCATTTGGTCAAACAGCCTCACAAACTCCTGACATTCCTGGGGTAGAGCATCCAACACTCTGGATATATGTGCTAGTGAACCCAACACCATTGGCTGCTGTGGCTGACGTAGTGTAGACCAGAATAATATCCGCTGAGCTACCTCTCTAGGTCCATCTGTTTGTCTCATTGTAATGTCTGCTAATTCTTTCTCTACACTGAGTAAATAGAATTGTTTTGCTGCAATTCTTCCTGCCTGTGTAGACACACTACCATTAAATCCCAGTAAAATACTAGCTATGGGACCCATAGCATATTCTAACAGCTCCGTCCATTCCTCTAATTTAAGGCCTCCTTTACTAGCTCTCTCAGCTCCCCTCTGAAACCAATGTGTAAAATTGTTAAAACCATTGGTTGGCATGTTTCCCCACCATTTTTGGAAACTATCCTTCTCAGCCATAGACAAAGGATGTGTCTGAGTAGAAAAACCTATAGGCATTTGTTGCACATTGAAATTTTCTGAGACAATTATTGGGGCTTGTGGGAGATTACGTTTTGGGCTATTATGTAAATCTTCCCTTGGGTTTTCAGGTTTTATTTTATTTTTATACTCCATTACCATGTTCTGGAGCTCAGTGATTTTAACCAAATATGTATCCCTCTGTTCCTCTATGTCTTTCAATTCCTTTTGTAATTTATCCACGATAGTGGTGGTCTTTAAGGCAGCTAGCATAATGCAGTCCTTTTCATTTTGTGCTTCCTCCATTTTGCCTGCTAATTCCCTATTCTCTTTTTTTAATTTCTGTACCATGTCTGCCAAACCTCCAATTGTAGACAGTACAGATTGTGCAATTAAACTTTTTCTTTTCTTAGCACTTAGCTTTGCTTTAATAATGTTTGTTAAAACATCCATAAATCCTTCATATTCCCCACAGTTTGAATCTATTGGTTCTGGGAGCATATATGGACCATTATGCTTCTGAATATAATTTCTAAAATAATTGTGCACGTCTACAGAAAAATAGTTAGCACCTGGGAATGCCATTGTAAAAAACTGTTAATCCTCAAAAACAAATTCAAATGAAACCCCCTTTAAATAGTGCAGACAATGGTAACAATGCTTATATGTTAACTAAGGTGAATACAGAAAAGTTCCCTTTTGAAGGCCTATCCTGTAATGAGAAACAAAGAAAATGGTGAGAAAAACAAACAAAACCCCCCCCACACAATTCAATTCACCATGAGGCAAAGGGTTTTTGTATTCAACTAGGCCTCACACATGCACCAGGCCTACCCCACGATCAATGGCAAAGATATTATAATTGGTGTATAAAGAAAAAATACAAATAAAATTGCTACTAAAATTATGCACAAATGTAAGAACGAAATAAGACACCATTTGCAATAAAGATGTTGAAGATATCTCCACAGTGAGGGATACTGTCTTACTATTACCAGGCCTCATACACAAATCAGGCAAAGATTTCAAACAAACAAGACACCTTGAAACACCAAGATAATGCACAATATATATATATATATATTGAAATCAGTACTTCCACCCCTGTCTTGTAAAAATGCTGCACTGCAGTTGCGCTGTGCACTAAAAATGCAATTTAGTCACTGGCCTCATAAATATCTGCTGTAGAAGTCTGATATTCGTGGTCGCCAAATGTGGTGTTTTAAACCAAATATAAAAATATATCTCAAAGGTTCGTCTACATTTAACAGATATTTAATAAGAGACAAAAACACAGTAACATACAATAAATGAGTGACAGCCCAACATACAATGCAACACTTTCCAAGACTAACCTGCAACCTAAAAGTCCAACATAACCCAGCACACCACCGATTACCCCATCCACGCAGGATGGTGGGCAGAGAGAGACTGAACTAAGATTTTTCATTCAACAGGCATATTGAATCACTGTAGGTGTGCCCTCGTTAACATATCAAAAGACATGTAATACAAGAAGAGTTCAACTGGCTAAAACATTGACCACAATACTTATGTCACCACACTAAGAAAAGGGCAGACTGTATTGTTCTGAAAATCGAGCCTATATCAGAGGTACATTCTAGATCAAAATGTAAATGCCCCCGAAAAAACCTTGTATTCTGCAACTAATTCATCAGTTTTATATCTGTCTTCTTACAGGAAACCTTACAAAACATATGAAGTCAAAAGCTCACATGAAAAAATGTCTGGAGCTAGGAGTAGCAATGTCATCCATAGATGATGTGGAGACTGAAGAATCAGGTACCACATCTGACTTTATGTGTGAATACTGAATCGGTATTGTTGACACCAGTGTCTTTGACTAGAGATTATTATGTATAAGAGAGATTTCTGTGACCACAAAAATGCTTATTCTTAAAAGCAGCTTCTTCTTTAGGGTCTTGGTGTCTCTGTTTTCATAAGTGGTTCGCAGATAAGGAACACATTCTATCCTGTGCGCTAGCTTTCTAAGTGTCATCCTTTAGTGATATAACAATAGACAATTAACATTCAAAACTAGCTCATAGGTTCTTAATGCTGTATGTCAACTTCATCATCTCAGAGAGCAGGTGGTTCCACAATTTGGCTTATTCTCCACTTCTGCTTTCTGTTTCCTTTTTTGTAGAGTAGAATTACATTATGCAAAACCAACACTTTCACTTCTGTACAATGCAGTGATTTCTAACTTTGTGGTGCTTTGTTAAGCTATATACTTTGGTAAAGACTAGTTGTATACATACGGACAGTATTATCTACAGAACAGAGCATTTTAGAGCTATGCTTTCATTTTTTATTTTATTAGGGGCCAATATCAGTGCACTTTCAGATCTGTTTAACACATTATGCCCGACATTAAAGTAAGCAAAAACAATTGTTTGTCATATTGACTGGAATCCAATCAGAGTTATTTTATATGTTTAGTTACCCACTAATTAGTGGTGTATACGACTAGTATGGCTTTTTTAATATATCCCACCAATTCTACAAAAATTATAGATTAAGACAAATAAAAATATTTCCTCTTCAGGGCCTGTATACAGTATATAGTAATATATAGTTAATATAACTTAAATGTTTATGTGTAAATGCTTTTTTTTCCAGGAAATATTGAAGATATACAAAGAGAATCAGAAAAGGGCATAGCTGCAACAGATCACCAGTTTTCAGATGCTGAAGAATCAGATGTAGATGATGCTGAAGAGGATGAGGATGATGATGAAGAGGATTTTGATGACACCCATGGAGATTCTACACCCAAAACAAGATCAAGGAGTACTAGCCCCCAGCCACCCAGGTTCTCAACACAGCTTGTCACAGTAGCTTCAGCATGCCACAGAGCTTCACCAGATGGTTCCATAGGACATTCATTCATAACGAGTTACCTGTCCACTTTGCCTAGTATTCAGGTTACCAATCTCATGAAACAGAGTACTACGCTCAGAGACTCACAAATGGTGGAATATCCAACTCTTTCCTTCAGTCTAGAGTCTGACAGAGATAAAATAGATGTACATGATGGCATAGATGAGGATTATATGCTTACTTCTGCACCCAGCTCCTCTTCCAAGGACCTCTCTTCTTGTAGCCGCCTTTCCTCACCAGGATATGATCCTTCCCCTTGTAGAGACATTTCACCAAAGAAGTACTTATCACTGAGAGGAGATTTGTCTCCCAGAAGGCACTTATCACCAAGAAGAGATGCTTCACCTATGAAGCACTTATCGCCCAGAAAAGAAGCAGCACTGAGGAGAGAATTGTCTCCTGGAAGAGATGTGTCACCAAGACAAAACATTTCACCTCTGAGGCCAATGTCACCAGGGAAAGATATAATCTCTGGGAGAGATTTGTCTCCAAGACGAGAGAAGAGATACATGGCCTCATTTAGAGCACTTTCTCCTCGAAGACGTTTACACCGTAACACAAGTTTACCTTCAAGTCACTATTTACACTCAGACCCAGAACTTCTGGGACATGGAGTAAGTTACAATTTAACTAAATATTGAAAATCCATGTATTATTTTAAGTTTAATCTAATTTGTCTGTAATGTACATTTGAGGAGTTTGGTGTAAAAAATGGATTGCTCACAAACTAACTTTGGGGTTTCTCTAAATGGCAAGAAAATCAGCCCAACACGTACCATCACTTACACACAGAATTGTGATTTAATTTAACTTTATATGTTTTGATTGTATTACAGTCACTGAAATTCATCCTATCTAGTATGTTAGTTTATCTTTCTGTTGCAAAACACTGACAATTATGCAACAATAATGTTTAAAAAAAAATGTTGAACTTACATTACTGTTACTACATACATTACACAATCAATGTTAATCAATAACGTTAGTTGAATAAATCAGAACATTCTGGTACATTTGCAACCTTTTGTGACAAGGTTTGACACCTGTGCTGTAACATTTTACTTTCCAGAATTTCTTAAAGTATACCACAGCAAGCAGCTCTGTTCCTGGAATGTTCGGAAACCTCTGTACTTTTTGAAATTCATGATTCCCATGTTTTATTCATTTACTTTTCACTGTCTAATAATTAATGTCATTCTCACAATGTGGTTTTCATAACTTAGTAGCTCTTGCACAATGTTGGAACCTAAAGTGTAGAGAGCCTGCTCAAAGGACATGTGGCATGACCAACTGGGCATCCTCTGTACCCCAAAAATATAGAGCTGTCCATGAGACCCGTGACAAAACTGTAATACCTGGATCCTCACCCAGACATTTTTGGGAATGACAAGGATCAAGAAAAAAGAAAACAAAAAACATCAATAGAAAAGTGGTCACTGATGCGTTTTGTTGCTGTATCATAAAAAGATACACACCTGTCCCTTCCAGGTGTTATTTATAGCAAATATTTAATAAGGGGGGTGTTTAACACTACCCACATCAATTAAAACAACTATAAGTAAAAACAATCTTTGAGGTGTTTATAAATCATTTAAATAGTTAAACAGGACACTAGGACCTGTTACATTGTATACATTTTTAAAGAATATGTGAAAACTTTATAACTTAATCAATACAGGGAATGCTAACTCCCAGCTATATTTCATGATATATACATCATATATTTCCCTTTTAGTAAACCTAGGTTTGTGACTACATATAGTTTAGAATACCCACTTATTTGCAAGCTGACAAACATCTTCCCATCTTCTACTCTGACAAGTAATGGAAACCTTACATACAGAATAGATGCAGCTTCTCCAGCCGTAGGGCCAAAGCATTAGGTAATATTCTGGCACCTAGCATGCTCCTTTTTTTACATCAGAAAAATGTGGTAATAAGGTGTGTATGTGCTGTAATTTCATTATAGGATCGCCTACTTTTGTTCCTTTAGTCACGGGCAGATCATATACTCATACACTCATATGGTGAAAAAAGCAATATGTAGTTCACACAAGTAAAGAATTAAAAATTTGAATGAGAGAACACCTTTGTGCAATTAGAGATTCCAACACTAATAAACCAGAGGGTTTACATTCTAGTAGCCATATGGAAGGCACTAAACCTTTCAAATGCCAAATAATAGAAGGAGTTAGAACGTCTATTAGAGGCGGTGATAGGATGAGATTTCTTTGTCAAAGGGAGATCTTTTATATTTTTTATTTGGGCACTCGTATACCAGTGGGTTTACATTCTGAATGGGATGTAGGTCATTTCTTTTAGCAACTCCTCAATATACAGGTTTTGCATAGACATAGTACATTCTCATTAAATATAGATAGGAGTTAGCATTACTTATATGGATTAAGTTATAAAGTTTTCACATATTCTTTATATGTGTATAGTATGTAAAAGTATTTAACAGGTCCTAGTATCCTGTTTAATTATTTATCTATTTAAATGATTTATAAATATCTGTCAGGACTCGGGTAATCAGATCTGGTAGGAGCCCATGCGCAGGGGATACTTGGGGTTCGGTCTGCATGATTATACAAAGACACCACAAGCAGAAATCTAGGTAATGCAATGTATTGTATGTATATGACAGGACAAGCAAATAAGGGTAATACAGTCTGTAAGCAAGAAACCGGACGTATGGCAGGATAAATAAATACCGGTAATAAGTCTTTTGGCAGGGAGTCCACGTGGAAGGGCACGAAAGGCAGGGGAGCCCACTTGGATGGGCACGAAAGGCAGGGAGCCCACTTGGACGGGCCACGAAAGGCAGGGGAGCCCACTTGGACGGGCACGAAAGGCAGGGAGCCCACTTGAAGGGAACGGCAGGGAGCCACTTGGAAGGCCACAAAAGGCACGGAGCCCACTTGGAAGGCCACAAAAGGCACGGAGCCCACTTGGAAAGGGCACAAAAAGCACAGAGACCACTTGTTTTTTGTCCTGTGTCATTGAAGAATTTTCTATTTTTACAATTGGAATTAGTACACATCTAACAATACAACAATAAATTTGATTCAAGAATACAGTGTAATTATATAAAGATGAATACCAAGAGATGTTATGATATATAATTATATACTTTATTAATACCTCTAGTGGTAAAAACAATATATCGAAAAAGGTTACCATAACAAAGTTACAGACAGTGAACAATTATAGTCTAATAACATTGTAATAACATATGTACTTAACTTCAGAGAGTAACAGCATATCAAATGACTCCTTTGGTATTTAGTTTCCAAAATGGCTCTAGATACCAGGTTCATATAGAAGACTTTAAAGGATTCTTTCAGTAGTTGTTTTCTAATTTTTAGTTACAATACTAGGCACTAAACTAGTCCTAGCTTCTTGGCATTTAACTATCCCAAGATAGAAGAGCAGCTTTTCTCTGCCAAACTTTCACAGCTCCCTTAGCTTCTGCCATGCTGCTTCCTTCCCCTCCTTCCAGCCTCTTCTGCTCCTCCCCCTTCTTTCTTGAGTTCCTGATATCCCATTGTTCTTGTTCCACATGGCTTTTCATGTAGGCAGACATTATCTATGGTACTAGGTAAACAATATATGTACACATCATCACTCACTCTCTAGTGCTACCTGGTGGTAGAGGTAATGCACTTCTTAAACAATAGAACTAATTGGTATGGTAATGTATGCCACAGTTAGGGGAGTGGTTTATCCAAAGGGAAATACAGATATTGCGTCTGTGACGTGGATCACTAATAATGGACGATGCAATCCATGTCCACTACAGTAATAAAGGGTAAAACAGTTTTAATTTTACACATGGTCTCTCTCACAGTTCTTAAGATCAAGAATATTTCTTTAGCTTTTTAGGTTTTCTTTAGCTTTTCTTGAGTCACCATACCCAGTCACCAGTTGCTACACTCCATTAGGATCCAGTAGATGACCTTTTTTCCATAAAGTATTCACTAATTATAAATAAATGAAATAGCGCATGGAGGGCACATATACAGTATACATAATGAGGTCAGTTAACTATCATGCAGGGATCAGGGACTGTGACATTACAGGTGTGTCCCTAAACACCACCTTCTCCATTAATAACTGAAAACAGACATTTATTTATTGAAATACATTTTATTTTTATTTATTTTTTTAAAGTGGGTAGATGAACATTTGTAAGTCTATAATGTATATGAAATGTGCCTAAACTGATATGTTATGCATATACCTATGTTTAATCTAGGTTGGATAAAGTTACCAAGCGGACAACTGCTTTTAAGAACATTATTTCTATTTCCATAACTTTTATCATTTGGATTTTTTGGGACATAATAAGAGAAAAAATGTAATTTTTTATGCTTTTACCAATATATATAATAAATAATAATAATAATATGTAAACCTAAACTAGGTATCTATGAATAGGTTTATTTGTCCTGAATAAAATATTTAGGTTTACATGCCTAAAATGTAAGTTGTTCAAGGTTGTCACATAAATGTAATTATACAAAAAAAAAAATGTCTCTGCCTTTGATAGGGAAAAATCGGTACAACCCCCATCACTCAAAAGGATAATATGTTTTTACTGAGCCTCTTGGATGCAGTGAGTCAAATTTAGAAAACAAATTAAGTTATGACCCATAAGCATTTATCACAATCCCTAAGTCCACAGTATTTCCTTATATTGTTGTTCTGAAGTATTGTTTAAATATAACAATTTTCATATTTATTATACCATGATTTTAACTGTTAACCCCTTCCTGACTCAAGAGGTACAAATACAGCTTGCGTTTCTTACCTCTGAGGACGTAGGACAATATAGTTAATTTTCCTCAAGAGTAGCATTTTCACAACGATCGGCAGCAGAGCAGCTAATAGACGCTACATGGATAACAGTGATGGGGTTTTAAATGCATCACATGCATGAAAGTATTCAGTAGAAAGCAATGTTAAAAAAACATTTATGTGGCAAGTGCTTGCCCAAGTAAGACCATTAGTATGCTAGATTTGAAAAAAATGTACCAATTTAGACCCCACAATGTCCCAAAAGCATGACAGACCTGTGCATCTGGGAGATTGCTGAACATATTGACAATATAAATTGTGAGTTTTTTTGTGTGTACATTATTTTTTGAGCCTTTACATGAGATAAAACAGGCAGACAAGATGGGCTGAATGGCTCCTATCTGCAGTGAAGTTCATTTTTATGTTTTTGAAAAATATTTTTTTTAAAAAAAGAGAAAAAAATTGAAAGATTCCACAGGCACTTGGGCACCAGGTAGGCACATCTTTTTCATAAAACTGGGGTATTGAAGCTAAACATACATGGTATGGGCAGAGGAACCATTTTTCTCAGACTAACACATCTGATAAAATCTACAGAGCAGAATAGATATGCAAATGACAATTAACCATTTCAGTACCCATAAAGAAAGCTGTGTATTACCTCTACAAGCAAGCAAGGATTATGTTATAATTTAGGGCAACTTCTACTGAATGCCCTGTGTAAACCTGAATGTAAACCATTCAGTTCCAACAAAATGTAAAAAAAAAGTATATGCTAAAATTAGCTCTGTATCTTCCTGAAAATCTTGACATGGAAAGAGTTAAAATACTAGCATTTCAAATACCTAAGGGGTGTCGTCTTTAAAATAAAAAAATGGTATAATGGGTTAAATTTGAGTGGATCGGGTTCAGAGATGTCCCAAATAGGACATAGGTACAGACTGACTAAAATGAAAAAAGCACACTTCCAAAATGTGGCCTTTTAGCCCCAAAACAAACAGACAATCTCATGCATGGGTGATATCATTGTACTTGAGAGATTTTATGGAACACATATTGGGGTGTTGCTGGCAGTTACATATACCAAGGGTCTGTGAATTACAATGTGTGTGAAAAAGAATACAGAAAAAAATACTACCACAAAAGCTGGTGGTAGCATCTTATGCATTAAAAGGGTTAAAATACCAGCATTTGAAATGCCTTGGGGTGTCTAGTTTTCAAAAAATATGGTTGGATTGGGTATGACTGTACTTGGGGGATGTTGCTAAACACATATCGGAGTGTTGTTTGGCAGTGTCATATACCAGGAGTTATAAATGTATTGCTGAAAGGGGGGGTAGTAGAATCAGTGCATGGAAAGGTTTAATATACCAGCATTTTAATTTGCATTGGCCAGCCCAATGATGTCCCAAATAGCACATGGGGCAGAGTGACCAAATTTGGAAAAAATGGCTTTGAGATGGCAAAACTCTACTTATACTTATTGCTCTATAACAAAAAAACAAAAAAAAGATACATTGGGTATTTCTAAACTCAGGACAAATAGTAGAATCTATTTAGCAGTTTTCTTTCATTAGCTTTTCTAGATGAGTAAAATATTGCTTTTTTAACCTTTTTCAGCATATTTTCTTTTTTTATAGTAAAATTTATATGATAAAAAATCATATCTGGAGAAAGCCCTCCGTGCCCTGAAAAAAATATATATAACGTGTGTGGGTACACTAAATGGAAGAGGAGAAAATTAAAATGTTAAAACTGCCTAGGTCACGGAGGGTACAAAAAAGTCATATTGTTGGAAATAAGGATTTTGTGTATTTTGGATGTATAGACATGATTTGCAGTTTTTTCTTTGACGTCGATTTGTGAGGTCAAGTTAGAACCCTTTTATAATAATATTCGTTTTTATTCTCTGTTGTCTTGCCTCTGTAATTTTATTGCTTTCAACTATTTTACATAGATTTGGCTTATATTGATTTAATGTTTCAAATAAGATTTTTTTCCTTTAACTATAGATTATTATTGTAGATATTTCTTTGTGGATGCCATTTTCAAATTATGTATTATATATTCTTTACTTCTACAGAATTTAAGAAAGAGCTGGACCCAGGTTCCATATACAGGACTCTCAACAGAAGATATTCCTGAACATAAAAGCATGACTCCAGATGGTCACAGTGACTATATTTTTAGCCACCTTCCATTGCACTCACAGCAACAGATTCGAGCACCTTTACCAATGATCCCAATAGGGGGTATCCAAATGATTCACTCAATTTCTACAATTCAGCCTGGTCCCCCTCCCTCTGCAACCAAATCCCTGAACCCAAGAAGCCCAGAGAAAGGAAATATAGCCTCTGAGTCATGTAAGATATTGCATCATGAGAAACATTTTTCTTCAAAAGACCCTTCAAGAGATCCTTTATCAAGAGCTGCCTGGACCATCTCAAATGCTGCAGCAAGGCAGGGCTTCAAACCAACAGAAGGGGAGCAGGAAGAAAATATACATACTTGCACAAAAGCCATTGCTTGCCTAAGGATTGCCACAGAGGAAGGTCTATCACTGAACCAGGACCAACTCTCAACTGAACCCAATAAAAAAAAATCATTACGCGCACAGCTTGGCATTAGGCACTTTACTGAACCTGAGGTATGTCCTTCAACCACCCATGTTGACTTGCACATAGAAAAAGACAATTTGAATACATGACCGTCTACACCAGCTCATTCACAATTCTATAAAAGGTATAGCAAAATTAGGATTTCATAAGAAAGAGGATCCACAAAACACACATGAAGTGAAAGGCACATCACCTGAATCCAGTGAATTCTGTTGACTTGGATGGGCATGTAGGCTTTATGAGTTTTTGTTGTGGAAGAAAACACATTCACGGCATGTCTGATTTACTTTAAAGAAATTCTCCCTGAGATTACCTTTATTAGAACAAGTAATTGTATGTGTCTATGTGTGTGTGTGTGTGTGTGTGTATATATATATATAATATATATATAAAATATATTCTCAAATCACTAACTATATACCCCCCAAGATCTGACCAAAATAAACTTCCTTATTGGGTCTTGATAGTACTCATTGTACAGATGTTTGTGCCTTTTTCTTTCCTTTGCTTATATTCTTATAAGCATTTTAGCATTACTCTTTAGAGTTTGTGTATCTGCTTTGTAATAAATGTAATTTCCTTGCCTTGTTTGGGGCATTGAGTAAAGTCAATGTAAAGTAAAATAGCATCAATATATGTGAGGTTGCACTAAAACATATTTTTTATATAACTGAAACTAAGCAGCTTTTATGTACAGCTTTGTGTAATACTGATATTTATTTTCTTTATTTCACAAATTGTCCTTTTTTCTTAATGTTGTGAATTACTTTTTTCTATGTGAAGCATGAGGCTGCATAATTAGAACAGAAATGTATAGTGTAAACAAGATGTTTAAACTGAAAACAAATGGTTAAGCAAATCTGATTAAGGGTGTAATGGTCCGTTTTTAACGCTTGTACTATTGTGTCCTTTGCTGAATTGATTATAACTTAAGTGATGATTGTGATTTTAAAACTATTGTAATGTAAAGCATTAAAAGTATGAATGTGCTTATAATGCCTTTTTTTCTCTCAACATAGTATGACTACATAACAAGTAATTCAACGTTATGCCAACATGTTATTGTTTCTACTTAGTTACTACTTATGGGTAAACATTCTGTCAAAATGTATATGTACAGGTGCATCACTTGAATAATGATATGTAACTCTCAGTTGGACACACAGTCACCAGTTCAATTTAGTGCAGTGTCTTAAAAAAGTGATAAAGCACATTAAACTGTATGGAACAGGGTTATCTGCTGTACTTTTTAGTAGATTCTAATTCTGTGAAAGGAAGTTTGCATATTGCATTACAAATCAAATAAAAAATATCATTTTTAGGCAGTTATGAAAAAATGCTTTAAAGTAAGAATAGTTTCAAAAATAGATATAACATTTTATTTGTATTATTTAACAAAATGGAAACAGGAAATAAGGAATAAACAATTGGCATTAAGGCATTATAAAAGAGAGGGGTCGGTAGTATCATTTATGGCATACAAAGATGCCAACAAAGCCTGCAAAAAGGAGATTAAAACGGATAAAGTATGTAAATGGGAAAAAGTTAAAGGTAGAGAACGTTGGTACGTTATCTGAAAGTGATTTTGGGTTAGTGAGGACAGAGACAAAGCCGACATCTTAAATGCTTTTTTTATTCTGTTTATACCAAGGAAGAACCAATTAAGGAGCTCCTGCTGGCTAATTTTAAGGAACCGTTGCAGCAAACAGTGCTCAAGCAATTAAATACTGTTAAGGTAGACAAGGCCCCCTGACCGGATGGCATACACCCAAGGGTACTGAAGGAGCTGAGCCTAATTCTGGCCCAACCATTATTACTAATCTTTAAGGATTCTTTCAGCTGGGGCATAGTTCCATTAGATTGGCACAAGGTAGATGTGCCCATCAAAAAGAAAAATCTCAGCCGGGCAATTACAGGCCAGTAAGCTTAACATTGGTAGTGGGGAAATTATTTGAAGGGTTGCCAAAGGTATACATTCAAGAACATATCTTGATCCATAATCCAATTAGTAGAAGTCAACATGGATTTATGAAAGACCGGTCTTGTCAAACGAACCTATTAGCATTCTATGAAGAAGTTAGTAAAATATAGACCTGGGGGTGGCTGTAGATGTGATTTATCTGGACTTTGCTAAGGCATTTGATACGGTTCCGCATAAAAGGCTACTCTATAAATTAACAGAAATGGCCTTAGGGGCAAATGCCTGTATATGGCTGAAAGACAGAATGCAGAATGTATGTTTCTCACGCAGGTATTAAGTGGAGTGCCTCAGGGGTCTGTCCTCGGTCTTCTTCTTTTTAATTCATTTATAAATGATCTTCCAAGCTGCATTGAGAGCCATGTCACCATTTTTGCTGATGACACAAAACTAGGCCGTGTAATTCAGACTAATCTTGATGTTTCTTCTTTGCAGGAAAATTTAGACAGAGTTGGGGACTGGGTGTGCAAGTGGCAGACTGAGGTTCAATATAGAGAAATGCAAAGTTATGTATTATGGTAAAAATAATAAAAATGCAACCTATTCTTTAAATGGAATATCCTTGGGGGAAACTACCAATGAGAAGGACTTAGGTATAACGGTTGACAACAGACTTGACAACAGTGCGCAATGCCAGCAAGCAGTTGCGAGGGCTAAGAAATTAATAAGGGGATTGGGGGATACTAATTATGAAGAGAGACTAAAAAAGTTAAAATTATATACACTAGAACAATGGTGTCTCAGAGGGGATGTGATAACATTATATCAATATATGCAGGGTAAATATAAGGAGCCCTCAGTGACCTGTTCATTAACAGAAATATACAAAGAACAAGAGCACAGGTTTCATAAACGACAAAGGAAGTGATTCTTTACAGTGAGGACAATAAAGGTATGGAATTCACTGCCAAGGGAGGTGGTGTTATTCACTAAATTAGATACCCTCTACCTATGCCTGTGTATCGTACATGTTCTCTGTATTTTACGCTGTTTAATAAACGGAGACTGATTAAAAAAAAAAAAAAAGAAAAAAAAAAATTAGATACCCTCAAAAGGGGTCTCGACATTTTCTTAGAAAGGCATGACATACAGTGATATAAATAGAATAACATTAATATTTTAGAGATTCTTGATCCAAGGAGAAATCTGATTGCCTCTCAAGTAGGAGGAGTCAAGAAGGATTTTTTCCCCCTGATGGCAGAATTCGAAGTAGCATAATTAGGTGTTTTTTGGATCAAGAATAGGAAGATTAGGTAGAAGGGTTAAACTTGATGGACTTAGGTCTTTCTTCAACCTTATGTAACTATGTAAAATATTTGTAATAATAACAATTGAAGAGATGATTAATACATCAATTTATTCCTCCTCATCTTCTTATGAGGTCTAAGAGTAAGTGGGTCTTCGGGCTCCTCAGGATTAATTTGTGCAGCCACAGCCTCCTTTGCAGATGTGATAATCATGTCTTTGCCATCAGACCGAAATAACAATTTAGTGGGGAAACCCCATCTGTATCGAATATTCAGCTTCTGCAGCACTGAGGTCAGGGGCATAAATTCCTTTCTCTTGCTCATAGTAACAGCTGAGAATCCCTAGCAATGGTATCCCTGGGAGCATCTTTAGGAGCAGAGGGGGGTTTCTGTGGCATTTGGCAACACAGCCAGGATGAGGACCTTAACATAGTCCTCCAGTTCTTGAGGCTTAATAGAATCACGGATGCCCCTTATACGGACATTGTTCCTTCTGCTCCTGTCCTCCAAATCTGATATTTTGGTTAAAGCATTTTGAGGTTTCGTTTCAAGTTGAAATACCTTATTTTCCAGTTGATCAGGAGACTTCGTTAGATGATACACACTGTTTTCAATTTCGTCAGTTCTAATTTGGAATTCGTTAATATCTTTACTAATCCCGACTAAATCACCAACAAAGTCTTTCCGTATCTCTTCTCTGAGCTCCCCTTTGAACCGTGTAAAAACATTAACTTCAATTAACGACCATAGAGAAGCAGTGATTACCAACATCTCGAAACTGGATGATGTCTGTGAGACCTGTGAGGCCATCTGCCTTTTACCATCCCCTGATTTTCCGGAAGGAGAAGTTGTTTTGTCACTCGTTCTCATAAGTTACAAAGCTTTATCCGTCTTTTTCATCATAATTTTAACCCAGATCAGTTCCGAAGTAGCAGGTGATAATAATTATTAAAAAGGATTGATGATTTTTGCTGTTTTTTCTCAATAATGGCTCGATTTTTCCCGGAGGTTCTCTAAATAGCGACCATCTCGCACGACAGCCAAGCCAAGTCCCCTCACAGCTTAACTCCTATCATTGTATAGGAATCCAGACAATGATGACTGTACTGCACAACTCCTATCATTCTATATTCTGCTGGACAATGACAGTGGTATAGCATAACCTTCATCATTAAATAGTAAGTCAGTCACATAACTAAGTATAGAGCATACCTTTAATAGTAAGCCAAACATCTCCCATCATAACATAATGATCCAGACACAGAGAGTGGTACAGCATGACTCCTTTAATTAGATAAAGACACAGATGGTGATGCAGCATGAATCATATAATCATAGAGTGCTTCAACCACAGATGTCTCCCATCATTAAAAAGTAATCCAGACACTAATTGAGGTACAGCATTACTCCCATCAGTGTATACTGAGCCAAGCACTGATGATGATCAGTCTCTCTCACTTTTATCATTCTCTGACGCTCCCTGACTCATGTTCGCACTCTCATACTTACACGGTCACTCACTCTTTCTCACTTTTATGCACCCTCTCATAAACTCTCACTCTCTCAAGCTCTCTCACGTTCCTTAACGCTCATGGCCTCTTATGCTCTCTCTCATGCTTTCTGACACTCATTCGCATTCTCTCACTGATGCTCTCTCACTCTCTCACTGATGCTCTCTCGTGCTCTCACTTTCTCTCACATGCCCAAGCTCTCCCATTTACTCATTCTCTCACTCTGCCCATTCACATTCTTACTCTCTCAAGTTCTCAAACTCATGCTCTCACTCACACTCATACTCTCTCAAGTTCTCTTATACCCTCACACGCTCTCATGCTCAGTCTCACTCACTCTTACTCATGCTCTCTCACACTCTCACTCGATCTCTCAAAAGGGCAGAAGAGGGTTTATCGAAAGCCTGGTCAGGAGAAAGAAGACGATCACGTACATTTCAGCTACAGTCTCACCAAAAGGAGCATAAACTGAGACACATGCCAGGACATAATGTTGCCAGGACAGGGCCTTAAAAATTGACTGTATTAGGGGAATATGTATGCCAAAGATTTATATGATATGTCTCAAAGTTTTGGCTGAAAAACACTTTATTTTATCTCCTATTTTTTCCTGTGGCATTCTGCTAATGTTGTCATGCACCTGTCATTCCATAAAAAACGCAATAATTCCACTAAATCTGACTCCCACAACCTGTAACTTTACTATGGGAATATGGGTTTCAAAGATCAATATATCTCAGGGTTTTATTAACCTTTATATTTCCCTGTTTATTCTAGTCTATGAGCAATCGCACAATACTGTCATTCACCCATTAGAAAACAGCTATAAATGTATTTAATTCAATTGTAATAACTAACTATTGTATTTGGAGTACCAGTGTCAAACATCTGTGTGATATTTCCTAAATATAATCACTTGTTCTTTCCCGTCCATTATAGTCCATGGTCATACACACTTTTTATTTCCTTTCATAATATCCTATGGGCATTCCCTACAACACAGCTATAATTTCACTTATTATGACAGTTAGAAGCTACGACTGTACTAGGGGAATATAGGTGTCAAAGCTGTATAATATGCATACCTGCCCTTTTGGAATGTGGGTAGTTGGTTCAGCTGACATCAGTGGGTGGTCTGCTAATGTCTGCAGGTGGTCTTGCTAAAAGCTGAGTTTTTGGAATGGGGTGCACAGTAACACTCAGAAGACCTGGACAAACAACGCTTCATTTCGAATCTCCGGGCAGAAAGCAGAAAAATCCCAAGTACAATGAAATGTCACAGGGTTTTTTCTGTAAGACATATTTTTTCCCCATTATATCCTATGGGCATTCAAACAATACACCCAGTCATCTGTTATTCCCTAGAACTATAGTTATAATAGGTATAATTATCATCTAAACCAATATTTTAGCAAAAATGGTAAACTCTGCCACTACTAATTTGTAGAACCACAACCTCAATATACGATAGTCTGTTGTAAGGTTACTGATAAGGTAAAAAGACAAGTGCTCAAATGCAAGGGCATACCTAAGGTATTTGACACTGATAGTGGTACAGCATACCAGCAATCGCTATATACTATACTATATACTGAGGCAGACATTAACACTGGTATAGCATAACTCCCATCACTACAGCGGATATAAAAAGTCTACACACCCCTGTTAAAATGCTGGGTTCTTGTGATGTTAAAGAATGAGACAAAAATAAATCATGTCAGAACTTTTTCCACCTTTAACCCCTTAATGACAAACACAAGCCCCTCCCGGACCAGAACCAAAAGACCACGCCCCCCCCGGCCGTCAATCAATTCCCAGACGAGCGCGAACCCGGGAGGAAGACCAACGACCGGAGGACGGGTAAGTACTCAGGCTCCGGGAATCTCCCCCGACTCATACCTCAGGCGGGGGATTGTCCGCTGCCCGGGGAGATGTCTTCCCGGGAACCGCGGTCAACCCTCCGCCCAAAACTAGCCCCAGTGCGGCGAGCGGAGGACCGCCCGCCTTCCCGAACGGCCGGCGTTCGAGAGGCGTGGCAGGTTCTCCTCCTGGTGGCGTCCGGAGCCGCCGGGACGGAGACACTCCCGGCGTCCTGAGCCGCCAGGATAGTGACATCTATATTTATTTAATGTTTATAGTAGCGTTACCTACTGAGCTATAACTACCTATGTGTATTTGCATACCTAGTTTAGCTAAATTAGATGGGACAGGACTGGAAAAAAGCAGGACTGTCCCTGAAAAAGTTGGGTCTGTTGGCAGGTATGTGGATGGAAAAATGTTATAGGGTGAAGTGTGAGTTATAGTGTTAATGTAATGCTATTAGTGAGTGAAGGCCAGGGCAAATAACAAGAGGAAAGGTCCTTGTGATTTGTGCATTGTACGTGTGTGTGTTATGTGTTATGTCACTGTGTTATATGTGTTATTGTGTGTGTTATGTTTGGTTGGTTGTGTATCAGAAGGAAAATAATGAAATGGAAATGGAAAAGGAAATGGAAAAGGCAAATGAGAAGAGATGCTGGCGGCACCACCACCGCCACCAGCAGCATTGAAAAATGGGAAAGGCAAATGAGTGGGCAATTGGCGACCCACTCACCTGTTTCACCCCAGAGCAAAGCATCCAAGCACTGTCAGTCCTAGACATTTGGCAGCAGACTTCCAGAGCTCAGACACTAGGCCCTAGCGTAAGCTGGCCACTCCGGCGGAGGTAGCAGGCGTTGCCACACCGCAAACAGAGGCAGCCAGGGGGGAGAAACTGCCCTTACCATTAGGGACATTTTGGGCATGACTCTAGCCAGGAAGCGAACTGGCAGAGAAGAGATGCTGGCACCACCACCACCAGCAGCATTGAAAAATGGGAAAGGCGAATGAGAGGGCAATTGGCGACCCGCTCACCTGTTTCACCCCAGGGCAAAGCACCCACACACTGTCAGTCTTAGACGTTTGGCAGCAGACTTCCAGAGCTCAGACACTAGGCCCTAGCGTAAGCTGGCCACTCCGGCGGAGGTAGCAGGCGTTGCCACACTGCAAACAGAGGCAGCCAGGGGGGAGAAACTGCCCTTACCATTAGGGACATTTTGGGCATGACTCTAGCCAGGAAGCGAACTGGCAGAGAAGAGATGCTGGCACCACCACCTCCACCAGCAGCATTGAAAAATGGGAAAGGCGAATGAGTGGGCAATTGGCGACCCACTCACCTGTTTCACCACAGGGCAAAGCACCCAAACACTGTCAGTCTTAGACGTTTGTCAGCAGACTTCCAGAGCTCAGACACAAGGCCCTAGCGTAAGCTGGCTACACTGGCGGAGGTAGCAGGCGTTGCCACACCGCAGACAGACGCAGCCAGAGGGGAGAAACTGCTCTTAACATCAGGGACATTTGAGGCATGACACTAGCCAGGAAGCGAGCTGGCAGAGAAGAGACACTGGCACCACCACCAGCAGCAGCATTGAAAAGTCGAATGAGTGGGCAATTGGCGACCCGCTCACCTGTTTCACCCGAGGGCAAAGCACCCAAACACTGTCAGTCTTAGACATTTGGCAGCAGACTTCTAGAGCTCAGACACAGGGCCCTAGCGTAAGCTGGCGACACCGGCGGAGGTAGCAGGCCACACCGCAGACAGACGCAGCCAGAGGGGAGAAACTGCCCTTACAATCAGGGACATTTGAGGCATGACACTAGCCAGGAAGCGAACTGGCAGAGAAGAGATGCTGGCACCAGCAGCAGCATTGGAAAAGGCAAATGAGTGGGCAATTGGCGACCCGCTCACCTGTTTCACCCCAGGGCAAAGCACCCAAACACTGTCAGTCGACATTTGGCAGCAGACTTCTAGAGCTCAGACACAGGGCCCTAGCGTAAGCTGGCGACACCGGCGGAGGTAGCAGGCGTTGCAACACCGCAAACAGACGCAGCCAGGGGGGAGAAACTACCCTTACCATCAGGGACATTTGAGGCATGACTCTAGCCAGGAAGCGAACTGGCAGAGAAGAGATGCTGGCACCACCACCGCCACCAGCAGCATTGAAAAATGGGAAAGGCGAATGAGTGGGCAATTGGCGACCCGCTCACCTGTTTCACCCCAGGGCAAAGCACCCAAACACTGTCAGTCGACATTTGGCAGCAGACTTCTAGAGCTCAGACACAGGGCCCTAGCGTAAGCTGGCGACACCGGCGGAGGTAGCAGGCGTTGCCACATTGCAAACAGACGCAGCCAGGGGGGAGAAACTACCCTTACCATCAGGGACATTTGAGGCATGACACTAGCCAGGAAGCGAACTGGCATTGAAGAGAGACACAGGAACCACCACTAGCAGCAGCAGGAGCAGAATTCGGGCAATTGACGACCCGCTCACCTGTTTCACCCCAGAGCAAAGCATCCAAAGACTGTGAGTCCTAGGCGTTTGGGAGTGGACTTCCAGAGCTCAGACACAAGGCCCTAGCGTAAGCTAGCTACACCGGCGGAAGTAGCAGGCGTTGCCACACCGCAGCAAGTGCAACCGGGGGGAGAAACTACCCTTTCCATTAGGGACATTTGAGGCATGATTTCAGCCAGGAAGCGAACTGGCATAAGATACTGGCACCACCACCAGCAGCAGCGTTGGAAACGGAAAAAGGTGAATGAGTGGGCAATTGACGACCCACTCACCTGTTTCACCCCAGGGCAAAGCATCCAAAGACTGTCAGTCCTAGGCGTTTGGGAGCAGACCTACAGAACTCAGACACTAGGCCCTAGCATAAGCTAGCTACACCGGCGGAGGTAGCAGGCATTGCCACACCGCAGCAAGTGCAACCAGGGGGAGAAACTACCTTAAACATTAGAGAGAAAAAAATTTAACTTTCCAAGCTAAGAGCTGGGTAACCCAATTTGGGCAGATTGAATTTAAGAAAGGTGCCATGCGTGAGCGCTGTGGACTCAGTATGGTTCCAGTCATAGAAAATACGCACTCACTTTGAACAGTGGTTTGCGGACATGATAGAAGCAGCTGCGCAACCCAATGAGAGTGCAGGCCACACACTCTTCTTTTCATCCCAGATGGTCCAACAATACTCCCAAAACACAGCTGCTCCACTCAGCTGTGTTGTGCTGCTTGTGGCACTGCTGCTGATGCTGCTGCTAGGGGTAGCAAAACACATCATCTCTTTCTCCCCCGTCACCTCACCCTCCTCGGACGCACCTTGTTGACCAATTGCTCCCGGTAGCTACTGAGAACATTGAATTTCAAAACTAGCTTTCCCTTAATTCTTAAATCGCAAAGGCACGCTAGCATCATTTCGGGACTCTCTTCCATGCGTTTGCAAAGGTGTACTTTTAGCAGATCCTTCAGCTTCCTGACTATGGCTGCTACGTCAGGATGTAGAGTGCCACCTTGAACAGCCTCACGGTTTTCAAGGAACACATCCATCTTGCTGCCTAGATGGGAGAACACTGGAATTACCTGGGCCAGACTGGCAGTGTTTGAGCTTAAATTTTCTGTGGCATCCCTGAATGGCTTAAGGACTGCCACTAGCTGGGCGATCACTGTCCAATCCTCCCTATTCAATGGAGATGTAATCCAATATTGTGCTCTGAGGCAAGATTATGGATTGCCCTCTGCTGCTCCAAAATCCTCTCCAGCATGTCTAACGTGGAGTTCCACCGTGTACTGACATCCTGACGTAGGCAGTGTACGGGAAGACCTGACCTCTCTTGCTCTTCCCTCAAAAGTTGGCTAGCCTTAACACTATGGTGAAAGTGCCCAGCGATCTTTCTGCAGCGGGACAGAACTACTGCTGCCACATTAGTTCCTTCTGACATTGCTGCCTTCACTACAAGATGGATGATTCCAGGTTGGGCTGGGCATGCAGTGCTCCAACCTGCCTTGGTCTCTGGCTGCCAGCACTAGCTTCTGCTATTGGCTCAGAAGCAGCTGTTGGGGTTTTACCACTGTCTCTGGAGATGGTACTAGTTGTTGTTGTTGTAGTACCACGGCCACCAGCTATGCTGCTATGCTGCCTATGCTGCCTGCACTACGTTTTACTTCTGCATCTTTTCCCAATAGCACAGCGTTGAGTGCTGAGGTGATGCTTCATGCTAGCACTGGTGAAATGGCACTTTCCTTCTGCTTATTAGCTTCCCACAATGTTTGCACTTTCCATAGCGCCCTTCTTCAACATTTTCAAAGTGCTCCCAAATTGGGGCGCGCATAGCCTTGGGGTCTGCCTTGGGTGCTGCTTGTACTGCTCGGGGTGGATGAACAGCGGCAGAACTAGTGGTGGTGGTGGCACTGGTGGTACTACCAGTACTGGCCATAGTGGGACTGCTAATTGCTTTAAGTCTAGCAGATTTGGTAGGTTTTGCTGCTGCTGGTGGTGGTGATGATCGCAGCGGAGAAGGTGGAGGCTCAGGGGAAAATTGTGCACTAGTCATTTGGACACTGCTCCCTGAGGAATCTGATTCCTGGCCACTCATCTCCTCTACTTCCTCTGGCTCATAGTCAAGTTCTTCATTAGCTAGATCAAATGGAATTCCTGCTAGGCTGGAGCTAAGACTGATATCGTGACTAGTAGTAGTAGTAGTGCGAGCAGGAAGAACAGACTCTACACTTGGCCTCTCAGTCTCAGGCTCCTCTGGTACCTCGCTAGCTGGATTTCCAGTACTATGTGTAGCCATCTCTCTAACTGTCTTTACAAAAATATTGTAAGGACTTGGTGGCTTGCTAGAGGTATTAGGAGGACATGGCGTGGCGGTACCGGTGGAAACAGTAGGCGCAGCACTAGTGGTGGTAGAGGCGGTAGAGGTGGTGGTGGTGGTTTTCCCTATAAAGGAATGAGATCGCTTTGGTTTGGGACCCCTCTTAGTCTTAATTTGGCTCTGCTTGGTACCTTGCATGCTGCTTGTGGATGGGGAAGATGCTGCTTGGGGCAAAAGGCACTTCTTTTTAGTCACTGGGCTAGTACTACTTGTTCTACCCTTTAACTTTGAACGTGCTTCTGGTGCTTTAGGCTTTCCGTAAAAAACCATAGAGCTTGTGGGCCTAGCCGCACTACTACTGCCTGCTTTTGGTGCCTTTCCTTTACTTGATAATCCTTCAAGCAATGCTTCCCCAAATGATAAGCGAGAGCTTGGCCTACTTGGCCGACTAGACTGACGCAAAGGCTGCATCTTAGAACTGGTGGTGGTGCTGGTGGTGGTGGTGGTAGATGGAGCTTGTCCCTCCTTAGTCCCAAAAGGAGGATCCATTTCAAATTTTGTGTTGTGTGTGTAGTGTAGTGTAGTGTTTAAAAAACTATAAAAAAATAAAAATAAAAAAAAGGAAAAACAAATTAAAGACAAAAAAATTAGAGGAAGTTCTCTTCAGTGCTACTGCTTAAAAAGTAAAACTATGCACTACTGCACTGTGCTGTTGTGTGCAATCTGCCAAAGTGCTAAAGTTATTTAAATTATTAACTCAAGATTAACTATTTATATTAACTAGCAGTATTTTATTTTTAATTTGAATTTACACGGGCCTGGATCGGCATGGAGAGGGGCGTGATGTACGTGAGGACGAGACGTTGCACGCTCCAGTAGGAGGAGGAGGATGGGTTTCCACGCGGTCTGTGCCGCGAAAAGGAGCTAAGCCGGGTCGGTCGGTCGGTTTGGGTGCCTAGTCACCATAGATCCCAGTGCTCGGAGGCGAGGTGCGTGCGGGCTGGTGGGCTGGTTTCCAGTTGGTTTGCTGGCATGCCCGGTTGCTGAGGTGGATATGAGTAATGCGAGGGAGCCGTCTCCCGGACGCTGATGGCCATTTTGTTTCTCGCTCTGGCAACTACCGGACTGCAGTTTTTGCTCTGTTGCGGTGGCGGCACGGTTTGGTGCCGCTAATCGTCTTCTAACTGAGCCCCAGCCGCATCGCTTTCTGTCTCTTAAGAGCCAATGCTACTGAAGGCTTCCTATTCAAAAGAAATATACATCTATTTGAGACGCTTTTCTTTATGCCTATACTGGACTGGGTCGTTTGGCTAATTCAGAAATCTCACAGATAAGTGATTCAAATTTTATACTATATGATTATATCGTCCTACATGACTACAACTTTTCTGCTGATGAAAATTAAATATAAAACTATTACGTGGGCCTAAATGTGCACAATTTTTGTGTCATATATTCTTTACATGAAATGACTACGCCATTATGCAGATAATTTAAATTTATTGTCTAAAGAAAAGAAGAAAGAATAGCCTCTACGCATTTAACGGTCGAGACACCGAAATCTCCACTTAAAGCTTTTTTTTTTTTTGCATTTTTTTTTTTTTGCATTTTTCCTACTGACCTGCAAGCTCTACAAAACGCTAATCAGTTAAATACATAAGCTCTAAAGAGTGTCTGGACTACTCTCAGGTAGATTCAATAGCCTCAATGGAAGACACTCTGTCCAGCCCTATTAGATCGGATCTTACTGCAATTACACAAGATACATTAAAAGACGCTTTAGATGAACTATTGAAAAATATAAAACAAGAAATCCTTACCAGCTCTACTGATATTAGGCTGGAAATTGTAAATTTATCCACAAAAATCACAAATGTAGAAGCTAAATATGAATCATTAGAGAAACAACAGAAGACAACTTCAGAACTGATTACATCCTTAGAAAATAATTTTGAAGACTTACAAATTAAGATTTCAGAACTGGAAGATCGCTCTCGAAAATTAAATCTACGTTTCAAGAATATTCCGGAATCTTATTCAACAGATAAACTCCAACTATTTCTACTAGATCTAATTAAAGACATGAATATAGCAGATGAGTTGCCTACCAACTTAATAGACAGATGTCACCGTTTGAGGAAACCTAAAGATCTTGCAGACTATATTCCTAGAGACGTTATCGCTTCCTTTATCTCACCTTATTGGAAAGAAAATATATTAAAATCCCAAAGACAGAACTCTTCAACGGACGCAAAGTTCTCGGAAATTCAGATATATCCTGATTTGTCCCCAGGAACTAGAATCTGGAGACGAACCTTCCTTTATGACCTAAAATATCTACGTGAAAAGAATATCAAATACACATGGGCCTTTCCGAGGGCTATAAGAATATTTTGGAACGGTTCTACGGAGACATTTATCAACTCAAATTCACTCAAAGAATGGATAAAACAGAACAAAATCTAATATAAGTCCGCTTTCATCATTTTTTTTTTCTCCTTGAAAATAATCTAGGCCCTATAGTAAAACCTGATTTAGAATTTTTATATGTGTGCACGTCAACACTTTAAATCTATATTATACCATATGATAACTATACAATAGGCTCTAAATTTTGTATTCTTATGTATAAGGAAATTTTTGCACTTTATTAAGAAGAAGGTGAATACAAACTATTTATATTTTTGCACTCTGACACTTTCATTCTACTCTATATGACAACAATTATATAATATTAATATGGTCTAAATTCCATATATTTATACATAAGAAGATGGAAATCATGCATCATAAGATAATTTAAAATGAATTATTTATAGAACGTACACATTATTTTGCATTTTCCTTTTTCTATCTATATATATCTTAGCTAATAGGATTAATTTGGGTCTATATAACAATCTAATTTTTTTTGTAACAATTTTTTTTCTTTTTTTTTTTTCTTTTTTCACAATGAATTTTTATATATATTCTACTAAGATGACGGTAACTACATTATGCTACACAATGTAGGATTCTATTACGGCATTCTAATTTGCACTTTATTTTTTTGCACAATGAATCCTATATGCCCTTTATTAACTAGCTGGAAATCAAATCAAATCTGGTCTTAGAATATTTTTGAATTGAAATTGTTTTGTTTGCACTTTTGCACTTTATTTCCATATAATATTATAAAACTGGGCGCTAATTATTAAATTAATAGGGTCTAAATCTTTCAGCTTTTTTTATATAGTACACTCTATTAAGAGGATGGAATTTAAATCTTATTTTATAAGAAAATTTGAAATAAAAGAACTATAGGACCGTACATACTACTCAGTTTTTTTTTTGTTTTTTTTTTGTTTTTATATATATACATTAGTTGATATAATAAATCCGGGTGTATACACTTATTATTTTAATATAATACTTATCCTGTTCTCTTATATAATTAATGTTTATTGACAGGACACCATTTATACTATCCTTCACAACATTATTTAAAATGCAATTCTCACACAATGATATTTTATCACTTGCACTTTGTACACATATTATAATCTCCATACGGTGGTATTTCAACCGCTTTAGTTTCATATTATAAAATTGGGAATAATTATTAAATTATATCGCACGGATTAAATTTTTAGTGTCTACGCACGATTAATTTTACTCCACTCTATTAAGAGAATAATTATTAAATCACTATTGATAGCAAGATTGGAAATTAATCTAGATATAGGATTATTTAAATTATTTTATACTTTATTTTTGTTCCTTTTTTTTTTTTTTTTTTGGATAATTAATATATATATATATATTTTAATAAGATGACAGTAACCAAATTATGCTATATAGCATCTACGTAGGATTCTACTACGGCACTCTAATCTGCACCTTATCTTTTTGCACACAAATCCTACAAGCACTTTATTAACAAGTTGGAAATCAAATTTGGCCCTAGAGTATCTTTGAATTGAAATCTTTATATATTTGCATTTTTGCACTTTATCTTCATATAACATGAAGATAAATTATTAAATTTATGGGGTCTAAACCTTTTAGCTTTCTGTCTAAAGTATACTCTATTAAGAGGATGTAATTTCAATCATGTCTTTTTTTTTTTTTTTTTTTTTTCTCTAGCCCTTTTAATTTTGAAAAGGCAACAAGTATAGGAACGTACTTACCACTTGGTATTTTGGTTCATATAATATACGTACTAATTAACAAGATAACCCTGTGAATTAATACTAACATATTAACAGGTTTAAATTTTGTCACCTCTTTAGATAATGAGATATGCATGCGCTTTATTAAGAGGATAATAAGTAATTTATGAATTACAGTTGAATCTGAAATGTAATCTTATATGAATGCACTTTATTAATGTAGCATCATATGTGTTCTATTATCGGTTAGCATTTTTTATAATCTCTTAGATATCATCTAAAAGGCCAAAAGTGTGACTAAATAACAAACTATGAAGATGCTTTTAATCTTTTATTATCTTGCATAAATAAATTCATAGGCAGCTCACGAAGATGGTGGAAAGAAGGAAAAAAAAATAGCAGGATACATAGTAAGATTCGAAATGAAATCCTTATAAGATTGTACTCTATTGCATTTTATTTTCTGTATTTGATAGATTTCATTAATTAATTCTGTAGCAATATATGCCGACCTACTCCCGGGCCTTTATTGTCAACTAGGATACCCATCTGTACTCCTCCTTTTGGTTCAATAAGTGTGCATCTAGATAAACAGTGTTATTTTGATGCATATGTCTTGTTCAAGTATGTCTAAGTACATTTCTTATTATGTTTCTTTTATGTTTCAAAATGTGTATGTCTATTTCCGAGATGGAGTTGGGGGGAGGAGGGGTAAGACGAAACAAATTGATATGAACTATGGGCGAATGACAGCCCCTGTAGTAGAAGGATCTCAAAATTACCCAATAATATGGGGATTAAGTGTATTTCGGTAAATACTCAGGGGCTCAATTCGCCAATCAAACGAAACCGAGTATATTTTTGTTTACGTAAAGAAAAAATAGACGTGGCTTTCTTCCAAGAAACACACTGGAGGACTATAGATAAAATCAAATGGGGCGGTAGAATATTTCCCACTATGTGTCAGGCATCGACGCTAGACAAAAAAAAGAGAGGAGTGGCCATTGTATTTTCAAATAGAATACGGACTAAAATTGAAATCTTAGAACAAGATGAAGAAGGGTGCTATCTCATATGGGTTGGGACTCTTAATGATATAAAATATACGTTAGTAAATATCTATCTCCCTAATACAGCCCCACTTTCATATTTTCAAAGAATTCTAGATAAAGTCGACAAAATAAAAACTGGAGTACTTATTATGGCAGGGGACTATAATTGTTTTTTAGACGAGAAAATGGATAAAGAGGTCGGAAGAAAAAAAATCAATAAAAACTTAAAAAAAAGAGCAAAATCCTTCTGTAAAATTATACTAAAAGCAGAGCTATATGACCTATGGAGATTGAAACATCCCACCACAAGAGATTACTCCCACTTCTCGAAAGTACACAATACTTTTTCGAGAATAGATATGATTTTTGGTGATGGAAAAGCAGTAAGTCAGCTACAGAAAATAAAAATGAAAGATAACGTTTGGTCTGATCATAGTTATATTATCTTTGAGATAAAAGATAGATGGGAACCATCGCCTTTAACAACATGGCGTTTGGACGATTATATTTTATACTCCAAAGAAAACAGAAATCATATTATAGAGACGACTAAAGCCTTCTTTTTAGAGAACAAAATAGGCCAAACAACACAAGCTATTAGATGGTGTGCCTATAAGGCAGTTATAAGAGGCCACTTTATTAAAATAAAGAAAATGTTGAGAACAAATAGGGAGCAGCCATTAAATGAACTTTATATAGCATACTATAATTTAGCTTTAAAAGCTAAGATTAATCCAACACAAGACTCTATACTTCAAGTACAAATCATTAGAGATAAAATAAATCAAAGGGAATTAGAAAAAACAAGATATTACATGGAAAACTAACAGCAACATATTATCACAAAAGCAATAGACCAGATAAAATTTTGAGTAATCAACTTAAAAAGAAAAAAGCAAATGAAAAAATAACAAAAATAGTCTCAGATGGCCGCAAAAGACTGTCTCCAGAGGATATAGCTGAGGGATTTAGGTTATATTACGAAAACCTCTATAGTAGTTCAAATGAAGTGAATGATACAGCTATAGAAAAATATTTGGCAACAACAAAACTACCAACGTTGTCTGAAGAACAAAAGGAAATTTTGTATAGGCCATTGGAGAAAAAGGAGTTAAATGATATTATCGACAAACTCCAGAAATATAAAACTCCAGGTCCGGACGGCTTTACTAACTTATTCTATAAAACTATGAAATATGAACTATTAGACCATCTTATTTTGACTTTTGAAGAAATTGCAAATACGGGTATATTTCCAAAAGAGATTTTGCAGGCTAACATTCTCCCAATATTAAAAAAGAATGAGAACTCAGAGGATTTAAAAACCTACCGTCCCATTTCTTTAATTAATGTGGATATTAAGCTATTTTCCGCATTATTGGCAGAAAAATTAAAACCTACATTAGATAATTTGATACACTCAGACCAGGTGGGGTTTGTCCCAAGCAGAGATTCCACCAATAATATCAGACGTCTGATTGACGAATTAGACCATGCAGAAAAACACGGTTACCCCCTCCTGACCCTCTCATTAGATGCCGAGAAGGCTTTTGATAGGGTCAGTTGGGGGTTTCTTAGGGCCACCCTTAGAGCATTTGGAATCTCGGGCTGGTTTTATAACGCTATTATATCTCTTTACTCTAATCCCAGCGCACGAGTAGTTGGACAGGGATTATCCTCTTCCTGGTTTGACCTAAAAAACGGCACCAGACAGGGATGTCCCCTCTCACCAATTCTCTACATTTATACTTTGGAATCCTTTGCCAATAAAATCCGCATTAATCAAGATATATCAGGCATCAAAATAGATAATGAAGAATTTAAAATATCACTTTATGCGGATGATGTGATCATCACGATAACTAACCCATTAATATCAATGAAATATTTTTTAAGAGAAGTGGAAAACTATAGTTCTGTGTCGAATTATAAACTCAATCTCGATAAAACCATTGTACAAGTTAAGAACATTAGTGCTCAAGATAGAGATATTCTATCTAAACAATTCCTTTTAAATTTAAAAATAAAGGACTTTGAGCACCTAGGGATAGTTATCCCCGAGAAGATTGATAATATAGTGGAAATACATTTTCTCCGTCTTTTGAGAACCTCCAATATTTTTATAAAAGAATGGAGAAAAATTGAATTGTCCTGGTGGGGCCGAGTTAATGCTTTGAACTCTTATTTAATGCCAAGATGGAGCTACTTATTTCGCATGTTACCATTAAAATTCCCACAATGTTGGCTCGCCATAATTCATACGTCTTTTTTAAATTTCGTCTGGAAGGGGAAAATCCCCAGGATTAATGTAAACCGGATGAGTGCACGGGCTAGGGATGGAGGTATGAGTTTTCCACAGGTAAAAAAATATTATGAAACCAGTACATTGTATCATATTGTTAAAACTTACCAAGAATCTTCCAGAAAAGAAGTATGGTACAAGATAGAATGTAAGTCGTGTGAGATAAGTAGTTTAAACAGATTTATCTGGGCCTTGAAAGATAAAGACATAGTAAATAAGGTTAAAAGTAGAAATATGATATTAGAGAACATCATACCGGAATGGTTAAAGATAAAAAAAAACTGGGTATCAAAGACATTAAAATAAGATACATTAAAATTTAATATTCTGGAAGAACTTATTGACAATATCTCATTAGATCATTGGCAACAAGCAGGAGTAAATACGTTATCAGATATAATGGCATATGGAGAGATAATTCCTTTCCCCTCCATCCTAAATAAATTTAAATTAATTAAACCAACTATTTTTAATTATCTACGGGTAAAGAATTGTATTAACAAACATGTTTTAATTCCACAAGATACACTTACTAAGAAACTTGCTCGAATCTTTAGCTCAACAAAACAAATAAAGCTTTTCTCTAAATGTGCAGAAATAATAAGGTTAAAAGAAGGAAACTTCCATACTACAAGAATAATTTCAGATTGGGAGAAAGAACTTAATATCTTGATACCCGTTGGAGATTGGTTAAAAGAGATTAAGAACTGTCTATCTAGGGTACACGATCTCTCCCTTTTGGAGACACAATATAAGGTCATAAATAAATGGTATCTAGTCCCAACTCGTATTTCTAAGATGTTTCCAGCGAATTCTAATAGATGCTGGCGTTGTGAACAATCTACTGGAATTTATATCCATATTTGGTGGTCTTGCCCCAAAGTAAATATTTTTTGGAAGGAAATTCTTTACTTTCTAAAGAAAATAGATAATATTACAATCCCAGACACTCCGGCATCTTTAATACTGCATCTAGGATGGCCCCCCTTATCTCAAACTCAACTGAATATAACTATTCATACTTGTATAGCTGTTAAGAGATTAATAGCTAAAGAGTGGAAACAAAACAGATATTTTAATCTACCCCAAGTGATAAATCAAATTAAGTTTCAGTTTACAATGGAGAGAGAAGTGTCGCGTACAAACCATATGTCTTTCAAAAAAACTCAAATATGGGATATTTGTCTTAAAAAAATTAATAGCATAAGTCTTAGCATGCAATACTCAACGGGTCTTGTCCCATAATACCCCTCTCCCCAGCTTCATCTGGGATGTTCGATGTTTTTTTTTTTGTTTTTTTTTTTGAGTATGTTTTCCCTTTTTTCTTTTTCTTCTGGTCCTTTGTATATGAGGATAATAAGTAACACAAGCAATAGAGCATTTTCTGTATGGTACAATCTATTTCCGTTGCTTTACCTGTTTATCCTCTGATGTGTCATAATGTTTTTTATGTAATTTAAATGTTTGTAATATGAAACGCAAATAAAGAATAATTAAAATAAAAAAAATAAAAAAAGAATTTACACGGGCCTAAGAGCTTAGCCTAAAGCTATATTTCCTTAGCGTCCTAGGCAGACGCTCTCAAACCCACTAAGCTAAAGTGAGGTTAAATCAGATTCAGTATCTGATTTATTAATTAATATTAAGTTATATTATATTAATAGATTACAAATAATTTACTTATATATTATGTATTATAGATAGAAGATAATAGATTATGAATTAGAATTTAGAATTAGAAGTACTTATATTATAGATTATGAATTAGAATTTATATTGTTATATATTATTTATAATATATTATAGATTAAGATTAAAGAAGATTAGAATTATTTTTAGTACTACAGCTAGCAGCTTGAAACTTGTGCTAGTACAGTTGTTTTCGTCACCACAGTCAATTTTTCTTGAAAAGAAATTAAAATAAAATAGTCACAGCAAAACAGTTTAGCTTCACTGCTTGCTGAAACACACAGCACTTATGCGGCTGCACTCACTAGCCCCAACCAAGTTCACTTCACTGATGGACTGAGGTGAGCAAAACACTAAGGGTACTTTTAATAAAATGGAAATAAAATGTAAAATAAATGAGAAAATCTTTGCAAAACAGTTAACGTCACTGCTTGCTGATCAAAAAAAAAACACAGCCAGCACAGGCCTGCTCCAAGCAAGATATTGCCGAGATCAAGGACCTTGTGCGCTCGGTGAAGAAAGACCTGATGGATCATATCCATGCAGAAATCGGAGACCTGAAGCGCGACATCCGCGATATCGGCACCCGCACTGATACTTTGGAGCGGTCACACGCCGTCCTTCAGCGGGACAAACGCAAGATGGCGGGCGACATTGAATCCCTACAGCAAGAGGTTCTGGCTCTTCAGGACGCACAGGAGGACCTGGAAAATAGATCCCGGCGCTCCAATTTCCGTCTGCGGGGGATTCCTGAGACTTACCTCGACCTGACTGAGGTGCTCCGCATGGTTCTCCGCCAACTCCTTCCGCAGTCTGCCCCTGAGGTGCTCCCGGTGGACAGGATACATAGGGCCCTGCGGCCTCGTCCAGGCCCTGCTGACAAACCCAGGGATGTCATCGTCAAGTTGAGTGATTATACCCTCAAGGAGGACGTTATGAAGGCGGCGAGATCGACCACGCTCACGCTCGACAACTTTGAGATCCAGGTGTATGCTGACCTCTCACCCCGGACCCTACAGCGACGCAAACTTCTTAAGCCCCTTACAGACCATCTTCGGGCACACTCCATAGCTTATCGCTGGAGGTTTCCGTTTGCCTTACAGGTCCACACTGGCGACAGACAAGGCTCCTTGCGGTCTCTCTCGGAGGCTGAGGACTTTCTCAAGACCCTGGATCTACCACCCCTAGGCTTGGGCCGGAAACGCAGCAGACAGAGCCCTGGTGTCCCCGACCCAGGAGATTGGCAGGAGGTCCCGGCAAGCGTCCCTCCGTGAGGACTCTCGTTCTGTGCTGCGTGACGCCTCCGTGAGCTATCTGGCCTCATAGACTTTTTATTTATGTTCTGTTTTCTTTTACATGTTTTTGCTAGACCTGCTGTCCGTTAGTTTGTTCCTCGGCTTCGTGCCGGGTCTGCTGTGTAGTAGTTGAGCTAACTATCCCCTTTTTTTTTTTTTTATAAATTTATTTATTTATTTATTTATTTTTTTTGCACGGGCTCTCATGCACCGTTAGTCGGGTGCCGCTCGCGCCCTGTCGTGTACATAGAGCCTGCCTTGCTGCACGGGCGGGCTGTATGCCCATTTCTTGTTGCACACACTCATTGCATCCCCCGTTTTCCACTTTGGTCGCCAGGTGGCTCGCATGCACATTAACCACTAGGGGGCTCACATGCACACCGTGCATACTCGTTTTTTTTTTTTTTGGTTACTTCTCTCCTCCTCTGCTTTCGAGCGGCGTTAGCCGGGAGCCGCACGCGCCCTGTCACATGCGCGGGGCTTGCCTTGCTGCACAGACATGTTGTATGCCCACTCCTCATTGCACACACACACACACTTGGCCGCTAGGGGGCCCGCATGCACCTTGACCATACGCGGGGCTTGCCTTGCTGCACAGGGGGTTGATGCCCATTCCTCATTACACGCACACACGCCCTTGGCCACTAGGGGGCTCGCCTACGCACCATTTTTTTAAATTATTATTTATTTATTTATTTATTTATTTTTGGTTGTTTTTTTTTGGTTACTTCTCTCCTCCTCTGCTTTCGAGCGGCGTTAGCTTGCCTTGCTGCACAGACATGTTGTATGCCCACTCCTCATTGCACACACACACACGCACTTGGCCGCTAGGGAGCCCGCATGCACCTTGACCATACGCGGGGCTTGCCTTGCTGCACAGGTGGGTTGTATGCCCATTCCTCATTACATGCACACACGCCCTTGGCCACTAGGGGGCTCGCCTACGCACCATTTTTTTTTTTTTTTGGCTGTTTTGTTTGTTTACTTCTCTCCTCCTCCGCTTTCGAGCGGCGTTAACCGGGAGCCGCGCGCCCCCTGTCACATACGCGGGGCTTGTCTTGCCGCACAGACATATATGCCCATGCCCATTCCTTATTGCACACACACACACGCTTAGCCACTAGGGGGCCCGCATGCACCTTGACCATACGCGGGGCTTGCCTTGCTGCATAGGCGGGTTGTATGCCCATTCCTCATTGCACACACACACACTTGGCCACTAGGGGGCTCACCTACGCACCTTTTATTTTATTATTTTTTTTTTTTTTTCCCCTCTGCCTTACTATGCTACACACGGTGCCTGGATGGCAGATTGTTTATTGTTTATTTTTGTGTTATTTTTTGTTATTTGTTTCTGTTCTTATATCTATGGTTGATTGTCCACCGTTAGGGCGGGGTATCCACCTTGATGGTAGTGCTGTCTTCTACCCCCGTACGGCCGTTACTGGTCGAGTTACAGCCTGATGGCTCTTCCCCCGGGCAGCTCCTGGTGGGAGGTTTAGTCAGGGTTCAGAGCTGTAGTTTCCTTGGGCCATGTGCCCACGTTGTGTTCTCTAATACTCCTCGTGCCTTATTTTGTCAGTTTCCTGTGCAAATGCTGTTACGCGCCTGTACTTTATTACACGATATTGGCATGTTTCCCCTGTGTTTTTCCCTTTGTCCCTCCCTCTCTCCTGGTTTTTTTTTTTTTTTTTTTTTTTTTTCTTTTTTCTCTCTTTCCTTTTTTCTGTTCCCATGGACCTTCATCGCCTTTGCTCTCTCCCGCATCTCCAGCCCCGACGATTTTCCTCCGTGAGTGACCATGCCGCCGGATCAACTCAAGATAATTAGTCACAATGTTCGGGGCCTCAACTCCCCCCAGAAGCGGCGACAAGCTATGCGATACTATCAAAAGTTACATGCCGACGTTATTCTGCTGCAGGAGACACACCTCCGTAAGACCTCCTTGCCCTCGTATTGGAACAGGTCCTTCGGAGTCCACTACCACGCTACACATCCTACTAAACGTACAAACGGCGTAAGTGTTTTCCTGAGAGCCTCGATGGGATTCCAGTGTACTGACGTTTTACGTGACAAGTGGGGCCGTTACCTTCTTTTGTCGGGACTTTTGCACAATAAGCCAGCTGTCATCCTCAATGTTTACGCTCCGTCGACTCAGTCGGCCTCCTTTTATCATCAACTCTCGAATCTCCTTCTGCCGTTCCGCAACCATATGCTTATTGTAGGAGGCGATTTTAATACGTATTGGGACGCCTTCGTTGACCGGAGGGGTGCGACTGTGCGGCAGGGCTCTTCTCCTGCCTCTAAGCAGCTCAGAGACTTTGCTACGACGGCGGCGCTTGTGGACATTTGGCGGCTCCATCACCCTAAGGACCTAGACTTCACCTTCTTCTCTCATCCTCACGGCTCTTACTCGAGGATAGACTACATTTTCCTCAGCCAGAACTTAGCTCCGGTGGCCTGTGCTTCGCGGATTCACCCCATCTCCTGGTCCGATCATGGAGCAGTGGAATGTTCCTTCTGCCCTGCCGACTGGACCCCGGGTGCGCGCACCTGGCGCCTTGACGAGTTCCTGCTTACGGACCCGGGGGTGCTGACTGAGGTCATCTCCGATATCGCAGAGTTTCACCGCTTCAATGACACTCCGGGCACTGACCCGCAGCTCCTTTGGGTTACTCACAAAGCCTTTGTCCGTGGCTCGTTCCTCCGCATCGCGGCCCGGAAGAAGAAGCTGAGGCACAATGCCATAGACTCTCTCACTGCTCAACTTTCCTCCCTCGAACAGGTCCACAAACAGACGCTGGACCCTGCTGTTCTCCGGGAAATTATTCACCTGCGGGGTGAGTTAAACGTTCTTTTCAGTAATGACGTCCTCCATTCCCTGAACCACACCAAGCAGAAATTTTTCGAGTCCGCTAATAAGCCTGATGCTATGTTGGCGCGCCGGTTGCGCTCCCAGAGGAAGTCGCAGAATATTCGCAAGATCATCGACTCTGCCGACACTCCTTGGGTGTCACCTAAAGACATTGCTCATCAATTTGCGCTTTTTTACGGCTCCTTGTATGACGGCAACAAGGCCCCCAGGAACCGCTCTGGGAGTGACTACATCCGCTGTTTTCTTGACTCGCTACCAGCCCCGAAACTTTCTGAACAGCAGGTCGCCCTTTTAAATCAAGCAATTTCGGAGGACGAGCTCCTCGCTGCCATCTCCAGTATCAAGTCGGCCAAGGCTCCGGGTCCGGACGGCCTCCCGGGTTCCTACTACAAGAAGTTCAAGGCGCAACTCCTGCCGCACCTGCTTCGTCTCTTCAATTCTTTCCTGGAAGGATCTACCCCCAGGCCGGAGATGCTGCAAGCCAAAATTATTGTCATCCACAAGGAGGGGAAGGACCCCTCGAGATGCGGCAGTTACAGGCCCATTTCGCTCATCAACGCTGATGTGAAGCTTTACGCTAAGGTTCTGGCCAACCGCCTTGGCAATGTCATCGCCTCCATCGTCCACCCCGACCAGGTCGGCTTCATCCCGCATCGAGAAGCACCTGACAACATCAGGCGAACGGTTGATCTAATCGAGATGGCGACGCTCACCCACCAACCAACTATGTTACTGGCCCTCGACGCCGAAAAGGCGTTCGACAGGATAGACTGGGCTTACATGTGGGAAACTCTGAGCTGGTTCGGCTTCCACGGTAATTTTTTGCGGGGTGTCCGCGCTCTCTACGACGGCCCAACGGCCTCGGTCGCTCTGATGGGCTGTGAATCCGGAACCTTCAACATTCTTAATGGTACAAGACAGGGGTGCCCTCTCTCCCCCCTTTTATTCGCCCTGTGCTTGGAGCCTCTGGCTATAGCTATCCGCCAGCACCCTGATATCACCGGTGTTGAGGTTCAGGGTCAGCAATACAAACTGGGACTTTTTGCCGACGATATCCTCCTGACTCTGTCTCGCCCCCTTATATCTCTGCCGAACCTATATTCGGTCCTGACCGAGTTCTCCCAGATTTCGGGCTACAAGATAAATACCACTAAATGCGAAGCCCTGAACGTCAATTTGGATGCCGGGGTACAACAGACTTTAGCCATGTCCTTCCCGTTCCAGTGGCAACCATCGTCGCTCAAATACTTGGGCATTCATCTCACCAACAGCCCCCAGACGCTTTATGCTGCTAATTACCCTCCGCTACTGTTGTTGCTTCGTCAAGATCTTCGGCAATGGGCGCAGTACCACATCTCCTGGCTGGGCCGGATCTATGCGGTCAAAATGAATACACTCCCACGTCTGCTGTACTTGTTTCGCGCCCTGCCAATTGCTGTCAACACCCGCGACATTGATTCGTTTCAGTCGTGCATCTTCCAGTTCATATGGAATGGTCGGCGGGCCAGGATCAACCGGCACACAATGTACTTACCCAAGGAGCGGGGCGGATTGGCGGTCCCATGCCTTCGCCTGTATTATCTGTCCGCCAGGCTTTCACAGCTGGAATCTTGGTCTTTCCCGGCTGGCACGTTGCCCTGGATTGACATTGAACGCCTCTGTCTGCCTGACCGCCAGCTCCAGTTATGCCTGTGGCTTGACCGCGGTCGGCTGCCAGGCTCCCCGCTCCTGTCCACTATGCAGGCGTCCTACTCTCTCTGGATGAAAGTCAGATTTAAGTACCAGTTGAGGGGACGTGTGTCCCAGCTGACCCCGTTGTTCTTTAACCCACTCTTCCCGGAGGGCATGGACTCCAGACGATTTCAGTGGTGGGTCGAGGCGGGCCTGAGTAGGCTGGGTACCCTGGTGCGCGGGGGGCGACTCCCAACGTTTGAGGAGCTGCTTGAACGCTATCGCATCCCCCAGGCTGAGAAGTTTCGCTACCTGCAGCTCAGACATTTTGCATCCACTCTGCTACGTGACGCCGGACTCTCGGAGCTGACCCCCCTTGAACAGAGGTTTCTTACCCGCCGCAGGCTGCGGGGTTCCATCTCTCTTCATTATTCGTACCTCGTGGCTAAGACGTACGTCTCTCCTCCGGCCTATCGGGCACGTTGGCATACTACTCTTCAATGTACCTTCGCGGATGATGACTGGTGCAGAGCGGCGACTAACACACATCGCCTTACTGTCAACACAGTTATAAGGGAACGGTCTTACAAGGTTATTGCCCACTGGTATCTCTCGCCGGTGCGGCTTTCCAAGCTCTACCCCACTTCCGACGCCAACTGCTTTCGCCACTGTGGTGATGAAGGCACCTACCTCCACGCCTGGTGGTCCTGCCCGCTTGTCCTACCAATCTGGTCTAAGTTCTTCCGGGATCTCTCGACTGCATTGGGCACTCCGGTGACTGCTTCCCCCCAGACGGCTCTACTGAACATGGATGTGTCGACGCAGCAGTTGTCTGTCCCTGGGCGTCAATTGGTGCATCGGATCTGTGCAGCCATTAAACAGGCCCTGGCCAGAAGGTGGAAGGGAGCCCCCCCGACCGCCGACGAAATTCACTCCAACATTTGGCGTATCATCTCCATGGAAAGGATTACGGCCAAACTTCATGATGAGATGAAGAAATTCTCCGATATTTGGGACCCCTGGCTTGCCGCCTTCTCCCGCGGGGGCACTGTCTTGCCGTTGGTGTCCCTCTGACTCGGCGCTGGGTTGGCGGTCTCTTCGGCGCTGGGTTGGCGGTCTCTTCTGTTGGGAACTTTTTTTTTTTTTTTTTTTTTTTTTTTTTTTTTTTTTTCTCCTTTCTCTCATCTTTCCCTCTCTCTCTGGGTCCTCTGTCCCCCCTCCCTGATTTGGTAGCTACCTTCTGCTACCTATGTTGTGTTTATGCCATTGTATGAGTTGTCTTTCGGCGTCTGCGGCGCCGCCTCACGGCTCCGCCGCACTGCACGAGCGTTTTCGGTATGCCAGAAAAAAACAGAAAAAAACAGAAAATACTGTCGACTATTGTTTATTCAGGTTTTTATCTTTATTTTTCTGCACTGTACACATACCTGCCGCACCGGCCATGTTTATATGTATCATCTTTTAATACTGTACCGTGGGTGCCTTTAATCTTATTGGAGTCCTTTGCATTCTCTTATAGGCCCTGCGGGCTTTTTCATGACTGGCGGTTTGTTTATGTCTCTCTTACGCCATTTGTTGTATTGATGTCGACACCAATAAACATATTTAAAAAAAAAGAAATATCTTACTAGGATAAAATTACCTGATTCATAGAAACATAGAATCTACCTGCAGACCCATCCGGCCCATCTAGTGTACAGACTCACAGCTTAGTCAGTCCTTGGTCTTGCCTTAGATTCAGGAACCATCTGCCTATACCATGTATTACCACTTCTGCTGAGAGGCCATTTATCTACCATCCTCTTGGTAAAGTAAAATTTCCTGACATTGCATGTAATCCCCTCACCCTTCAGTTTCACATTATTACTTCAGGATACCCCTTTAGACTTAAAAACACAAAAAACAACACATGCACATTTTTCTTCATCTTTTATTATAGCGGAAATAAACATCATTTAATCTTAATACCCGGCACATCCTGATTTATAAATGACACCAATGCGCTTGCACATCCACTTTTCCTTTATCTGGCAATATGGACACTCAGTAGGCCTGGCAGTCCCTGGTATATACTGAACATTTCACTCTTTACTGTTCCATTTGGTTACAAAGATAAAGTTAAGATCTTTTCATATTAATGAATGAATTATATTGGACGTGAGTGACAGCTGCATGAGCCAATCAGTATCTCCCACGTGCCTAACTGCCAGTAACTGCGCAGTGTGCTTCTCCTGTATAATAGACACCGGATACAATGTATCAAACTCTACCTTCGCTGCTCTCACAGTCCAAACCCGAGGATATCGTCTCCCAGCCTTAAGTGTAAAGCTTGTGTGTTTTGGAATGAAAATAAACAGCTTTTGGAGGAATATTGGAGGCCGTACCTTCTATAATATGGGCTGTGTTCAAACTGATTTATTGGATTAAAGTGTCACTGTTTTCCCTACCTAGGATGATCCCAGAAGTAAGGCAAAGGCATGTTTTATGTGTTTTTTTTTGTTACATATTTCCCCTAAACACTCTTTCTGTACCCCTAGATAAAATCAACACGTTACTCACTTTGCCAAATCCACCTCTTCCCAGCTCAGAATAGAAGGTGAAGTCTGCGAGGCTGAGGGGCTTCCTGGGTCCATCTCCTGATCCGCTGGGCTCTCCTGCAGGGCTCTTCTTCCTCTTCTTTCTTCCATGGTCCGTCTCGCTTCCTTGGGAGCTGTGTTTCTTCCGTTTTTGCTGGTTGTCCCGGGGTAGATCTTCGGTCCTCTCTCCCTCCTCTTTTCCTGGTGGTTCAGGGTTCTTCGGGTCTTCATCCTGTCGTCTACGTTTCCAAGCTGCTAGGAATGGCATTTCTCCAAATAAAACGCTGTTCTCGCACCAATAGTATACACCACTGGGAATCAAGAACTGATAGCTAATAACTGCCATTTGCCCCATATATATAGGCTGTCACATATAGATGGCCTCATGCCCACGGCCGTGCGACTTGGCATGCGGGATTAAGGCGGCCATCTTTGTTTTTTTTTACATTTCAAATGTGTTTTTGAAATATTGAAGTCCCCTTACTGTTTTTGATAGTAAAATATAGTGTTTTCATGAGCAATATGCCGATAGAACAGGGCCCCGGATCTACCGGCACCAAAGATCCCAAACGGGCCAGCATTTTTGGATTTTGGATTTTTGGACTTACAGTCATATTAATCAAAATGATTGAAACTGACTAAATTACTGAGGTTTGAGCAAATATATACCAGTCTTGTGAAGTGTACTGAAAGCCATGCATATGGTACTATGTTAAAACTGATATAAATACATTTGCTTCATGGGTAACATATATAAAGATGTATAATGATGAATGCTTCATTATTGACAAAGCTGTTGATATTGAATGCAAACATAGAATGCACATGAAGTTAATATCAATACAGAAGAGGTGGAATTAAAGCAATTTGTACAACAAGCGAACATGGGTTTATTGTAATAAATTATAACATTATAGAAAAGAAATATATTTTAACACCTAGATAATTTAAGGGGATAAATTTAAATATTTAATATTGTGAAAAACAGTTCTCACGATATAATAATTTTGCAGAAAACAAGAAACAAAATGTTTATCCAAGGTGACTGTAAAAATGAAGTATATTGGTTCTTTGACACAACTCTTAATTTAGATAAATTGCAGAAATTTTCATTTAAAGCCCCAACCTATTTTTTTTTAAAAGAACGCCTTTTTTTCGTGAAGCTTGGTTGTATAGCCAGAGGTATCAGCAGTAGACAGAGAGAAGTGCTCATGCCGTTGCACAGAGCACTGTTGAGACCTCACTTGGAGTATTGTGTACAGTACTGGAGACGTATCTTCAGAAGGATATAGTATTATGACGCGGTCCATACCTTTATTCCCATTTTTTATCGTCTTATTATTTCTTAGGATGTAGTATCATACAGGTACTAAAGAAATCATTTTATATCAATGGTAACTTCTGGACTGGGGGATAGGCAAGCCACTGGGGCTACGGGGCAGTCTGGCAGGAACAGGCAAGTAGCAGCAGGCAGAGAGGAGAGAGTCAGGTAGGTAGCAGCAGACTGGGTAGGGAATAGGTAGGAAGCAGTGGCAGTGTTTAGGGTTAATTGAGGGGCAGTTATGGTTACTGGGGTGTTTAGGATTAATTTAGGGGCAGTTATGCTTAGTGGGGTGTTTAGAGTTAATTTAGGGGCAGTTATGGTTGATGGGGTCTTTAGGGCTAATTTAGGACCAGTT